>OX459108.1:8654473-9042371 GCA_949775045.1 Metridium senile | reverse complement strand
AATCTGATGACAAAAACGATGGTGATGACGATGAGAAGGAAGAAGAGGTTGAGATTGTAGTTGATGACGATGATGACGAAGAAAGAGGAAATAAGGTATTGGAAGATGATGAGCATGATGATGACGATGAAAAGGATGATGACGACGATGACGATGATGATGGCGACAAAGAAGGTGATTATGATGAGGTAGACGATGATGAGGATGACGTCAAGGAATAAGAGGAAGATGATGATGGGAATGATGATGGTGATGATAATGATGATGATGGTGATGACGAAGATGACGACGACGATGATGATGATGATGGCAACGTAGAAGGTGATATTGATGAGGAGGAGGACGAAGAAAATAAAAGGGAGGAGGAGGGTGACGAAGACAAAGAAGGCGTTGATGAAGATTATCAAGAGGATGAAATAGAAGATAAAGAGGAGGTTGAAGGACTTGACGATGAAGTAGATGATGATGATGACGAAGAAGATGAGGAAGAGGAAGAAGGGGAAGCTGGTGATGATTTGGATGAGGATGATGTAGAAGTTGATAACGACGATGGGGACGATGGTGATGACGACAATGATGATGACGACGACGATGAAGAAGTGGAAGAAGAGGAAGATGTTGATAACGACGATGACGACGATGATGATGATGATGGCGACGAAGACGATGGCAAGGACGAAGAAGATGAGGAAGAGGAAGAAGAGGAAGATGATGGGGATGGGGATGAGGACGATGTAGAAGTTGATAACGACGATGAGGAGAATGGTGATGACGACGATGTTGATGATGACGACGATGAAGAAGTTGAGAAAGAGGATGATGACGGAGTTAACGATGATGATGATGATGATGATGATATTGACGAAGATGATGATGATGAGAAAGATGATGAACAACTAGATGATGTTGAGGAGGAGGAGGACGATGAAGACGACGATGACGACGATGATGATGATGATGGCGACGAAGAAGGTGATGTTGATGAGGAGGAGGATGGAGAAGAAGAAAGGGAGGAAGGTGGCAAAGAAGACAAAGAAGGCGTTGATGAAGATGATAAAGAGGAGGTTGAAGGACTTGACGATGAAGTAGATGATGATGATGAGGATGAGGAAGACGATGGTGACGAAGAAGAGGAAGAAGAGAAAGAAGAGGAAGAAGAGGAAGAAGAGGAAGAAGTGGAAGAAGAGTAAGCAGAAGAAGAAGAAGAAGATGGTGATGATTGGGATGAGGACGATGTAGAAGTTGATAACGACGATGAGGACGATGGTGATGCCGACGATGTTGATGATGACAACGATGAAGAAGTTGAGGAAGAGGATGATGACGGAAATGCCGATGATGATGATGATGATGACGATGATGATGATGAGGAAGATGATGAAAAACTAGATGATGTTGAGGAGGAGGAGGACGATGACGACGATGATGATGATGATGATGGTGGCGACGAAGAAGGTGATGTTGATGAGGAGGAGGATGGAGAAGAAGAAACGGATGAAGGCGGTAAAGAAGACAAAGAAGGTATTGATGAAGATGATAAAGAGGATGAAATAGAAGATGAAGAGGAGGTTGAAGGACTTGACGATGAAGTAGATGATGATGATGAGGAAGACGATGGTAATGACGAAGAAGATGAGGAAGAGGAAGAAGGGGAAGCTGGTGATGATTGGGATGAGGATGATGTAGAAGTTGATAACGACGATGGGGACGATGGTGATGACGACGATGATGATGATGACGACGACGAAGAAGTTGAGGAAGAGGATGAAGACGGAGATGATGAGGAAGATGATGATGAAAAACTAGATGATGTTGAGGAGGAGGACGACGACGATGACGACGACGATGATGATGATGATGGCGATGATGAGGTTGATAATGAAGATGAGGAAGATGAAGACGATGGTGATGGTGACGTCGAAGAGGATGATGATGATGACGACGACGAAGAAGTTGAGGAAGAAGATAATGACGGAGATGATGAGGAAGATGATGAGGAAGATGATGAAAAACTAGATGATGTTGAGGAGGAGGACGACGATGGCGACGACGATGATGATGATGATGGCGATGATGAGGTTGATAATGACGATGAGGAAGATGAAGACGATGGTGATGATGACGTCGAAGAGGATGATGATGATGACGACGATAAAGAAGTCGAAGAAGAGGATGATGACGGAGATGATGATGAAGAAGAAGATGATGATGATGATGAGGAGGAGGAGGAGGAGGAGGAGGACGAAGAAGATGATGAAGGGGAGGATGGGGGTGAAAAAGACAAGGAAGGCGTTGATGAAGATGAAAAAGACGAAGCTGATGACGAAAACGATGGTGATGACGGTGAGAAGGAAGAAGAGGTTGAGATTGTAGTTGATGACGATGATGACGAAGAAAGAGGAGATAAGGTATTGGAAGATGATGAAGTTGATAAAGAGGATGAAATAGAAGATGAAGAGGAGGTGGATGGAGTTGATGATGAAGAAGATGATAATGATAAGGAAGACGATGATGACGATGACGACAAGGAAGAAGAGGAAGATGATGATGATGATGATGATGACGAAGACGACGAGGAAGAGGAAGATGAAAATGATGATGACGTTGAAGAGGATGATGATGATGACGACGATGAATAAGTTAAAGAAGAGGATGATGACGGAGATGATGATGAAGAAGATGACGATGATGATGATGATGATAGTGATGACGAAGATGACGATGATGATGATGATGATAGTGATGACGAAGATGAGGAAGATGGTGAAAAATTAGATGATGAAGAAGATGGTGATGAGGAAAAAGTCTGCGATGAAGTTAAACTTGTATAATTTGGTATCGGTGAAATCATCGCACCTGAAAAGAAAATACGAAGTTGTTAATAAATAACTTAATCAAATAATTGATTATAATAGTTAATTAACATAATTTTGTACGCAACGCTAATCATGTATGCAATGAAATAGTCTCCATCTCAGTTCCTAATGCCATCTTGAGAGGTAACCAGAATTTTGCAAGCACGAACGTCGTGCTTGCAATGATAGAGACCTTTTAACAACTCGCGGGACAATTAATCATGTGTCTTTATCATTGCAAGCTAAACATTCGTCTCGCTTCGATGCAAAGGCCCAGCTGCCTTTCAAGATGGCAACTACAAAGGGGATTATTTATCACAAATTGCTTACATAAATATGACATATCGGTAAAATAAGCAAAGAAAATTATCAAAACTGGCTGCTGCATAACAATGAATATTTTAAATAGATTTTGTATACTTATCAGATACAACGCAGATAAAGAAGTAGGCTAATTTCTGAATAAAACGGAAAGTCACTTGCGCGATGCTCATTGGCATATTGTTTTACTCATTGGCTCGTATTTTACGCAATGCGACGCGCAAAAGTATGACCACTTTTAATATATTTGCATACTTCTATGGACGGACATTATGCTGCGCAACGAGTTTTTACACGCCTTATTCGGTAAAATCAGACAACTTCACATCAAATTTGTCTGTTTAAAGTACAAACTCCCGTGCATAGAATTATGCGAATACATTAAATTTGGTCATACTTTTGCGCGTCGCGCTGTAAAATGTGTTCTGTGCAATCGGAATTACCCATAGGCCATTTGCATTATAGTGTCATATACTCTACCAGAACCAGTATACTTTGCCTACTTTCGTTTGTTAAATAATAACTGTCAATGTTTCAGTATTCTCAAGAAGGAATAAAACTCTGAATGATAAAGGCAAGTCGTAATGCATCCTGGTACTGGTAGTAAAATGACGTCATCGTGCAAAAGGCCTATTACGTATCAAAGATATGCATATTGTTCTGTTGAGATCTCAACCTGTTTAAAAAAACAAAATCTCGCGCGCTAATCAAAGTCTTTTGTTACTTCTCACCTACAATATCATATATGGTAATGCATTGTTTTCAAAATCGCATACGGTATCTTTGATACGATATTATTACTTACTAGTATTACTCTTCATTTCACACTTGAATGCTCTTTTTACAAAGTTGTAACGGCAAACCTTTTCTTTTGGACAATCACAAGTATGCTTGAAAAAAAAAAACAATAAATGAATTACGAGTTAGACTATAGTGAGATTTTTAACATGCAAGCTTACGTGACAATTTTTAAGTACTTGACTTTTCAGTCAGAAATCTTAAAGGTACGCGCATGAAATATTTTCGACTCTCAAGGGAGCGCCGATTACCGGTACCACTTGGACAAAGGTAGTACTCTCAGGCCGCCCGGAAGTCAATTATTCTACACAATCTGTTTCCATGTAGAACTAGTCTTTGGTACAATACGCTTTATTTCAACGGTTCACATACAATTCACATAAATCTAACGTAAACACATTATTTTTTGCCTTTTGGTCTTTCCATGTACCGTTTCACTATTGACTCAACCCGCCGCTCGGGCTTCCTGTGTCTCTGCCGTCAACAAAATCAATTGCAAATAATCTTTTAACTCCGCTATAGCCGGTCCCAAAGCCGGTTGAGAAAGGAGGAGGGTTGGGTTGGGCTGGGTTAATATGAATCTATTACCGTAAAAAGAAACGCAAACCGCGAGGAAAAAACATTGAAGCGTTATTCGATAGATGATGAAACGTGAAAAGGTAGACATATCCTTTTTCTAGTACATCCTCAAATATCATAAATTACCTGTTTTACCAGGAAGTTATTAGGTATATACTGTCTAGATTAACTAAAATGTTATCCGAGATAGACAGCTGCAAATAATGCGAAGGTTGCCATGGTCACAACGTCCGTTATAGTTCACATGCATAACCAAATAGAATGAACGAGAAGGATTAATGACATCGCCAGAAAAAACGAACGGACATGCGCATTTGTAACGCGACACACGAACAAATTCGACAGCCTTGTGTTCTTAAGTTAACAGAAAATGTAAACAGAAAATTGATATGGTCTTGCTTATTATGGTCTTGCATATCTATCGGCGTTAGCTGAAATAACTTTTTTTACTTCACACCTTGTTTAACTTTTCCGACTGTAAACGAGTATTGTGTGTCGTCGCACTATTTTGATGAAGTAAGAATAACAGCCTAACAACTTGATTTGGACAATATTTATCAATTTATATAATTATTTGGTTACATGACATTATATATTTTTTACTGCACGCGTTGATTAACATTCCCGACAGTAAATGAGTATTGTGTGTCATCGCACTGGTTTTATGAAGTAAGAATAACAGACTAACAACTTGATTTGGACTATATGGTCACTCTTGTGACTGATTAATCATTATAAAATAATTGGGATAGTACGCGCGCGTTGATTGGTCAACAACTCGTGTTTCATGAGAGCATGAAACACACTCACGCCATTTTCAAAAGCGCGCGCTCATTCAACGGTCAGTTTTTTCGTTGTTTTTATCTTTCGCGCGCGCTTATTGGTCAGTTTCGATGAAATGCAACGTAGGGAGAAATGACATCTTCAAACGATTAAATGGGCATTTTTTTCGTCTTTTCTTGCGATTGTTATTTTATAAAAGAAATGAAACACGTCTTCTGTTTTTTCACTGGCTTACGAAAACCTCGATACGTTTGGGAGAATTCTCGAGCAGGTCCAAACACTAGACTTCGTCTCGTGTTTGGACTGATCTGCTCTCGAATTCTCCCAAACGCATCTCGGTTTTCATTAGCGCGTGAAAACACAGAAGACGTATTTCATTTCTTAAATAACAAATAGATGATGTACAGCTGGAAGGCTAGTCAACTTCATCAAAGGATATCCCGTTAGCCATTTCGATCTCTATTATCTTTGATCTACCAATTGAAAGCCGAAACCTTTACTATATGTCCCTGAATACCTACAACGTACGTCAATCCTTAAAACAAGATTAAACTCTATTATTTTATTATTTTGATAAAACAAGTCAAAATCACTCACCTGTGCCGCGTTGTAAACTGAACCAGGCCTGGTCACCAAGTTGTCTGGATGCATCACGTGATCTGATTCGCTTAGTTCACAGATTTTTCCATCAGAGATATAATTGTAGGACAGGCATCGATCATCTATGTAGCATAAAGCCCTACAATGGCGTTCTTCCTTGACCTCAATGATCTTGAACACAAAACTCGTTAATGCTTTTCCGGGGTGCTCACTTCGAAACACCATCGTCTTGCAGGCATCTAGAATGTGATTTGAAAATTAGATTCGAAACGAAACAATAATCCAACACCATTCGAAAGCTGTATTTTGATGGCCCCCTAATTGAGTAGCACTATTGTTTGGTTAGGTTTAGGGCAATTGTTTGGAAAGACTCTATTGTCTTATAAGCCAATCCTAAATGTGTTTTGATTTGGTGCTGGATTTACCAAACGAAATCAGCA
The DNA here is from genome assembly GCA_949775045.1 of Metridium senile. Classification (NCBI taxonomy): domain Eukaryota; kingdom Metazoa; phylum Cnidaria; class Anthozoa; order Actiniaria; family Metridiidae; genus Metridium; species Metridium senile. The sequence goes on along the minus strand of OX459108.1, from coordinate 9,035,995 downwards.
ATTGATTGTTTTCATTGACGTCTCCGTCACCGTCACCGTCACCGTCACCGTCACCGTCACCGTCACCGTCACCGTCACTTTATTGATTCCGATATGTTTACATGCTTCTTATTATTACCACCATGATAACAATTTCCACTATTAAACAAAATGCTTGCGTCTTCTATACGTAAGTCGATTCGTCAATTTAGTTTTATAGATTTATTTACTGATGTCTTGAGGGTATACGTGTCGAAGTCGTAATTGTGTTTCTCTTGTTTTATAATCTATCTTACTTTTTCACATTTTGCCTTTTTGTTTTGATTTTTTCTATTGTTTTGATTCGTTTCCTACTCCCCACTATGAATTCCTTTGCAGAACTGTGATATTGTATACACAACTTAGCCAGTCATTTCTAGACAGATCTTAAATAAAACATAATATATATCGAGAAACAAACAGAATCCCCCGCTTGCGGAGGCTATTAATATTAAACGATAGGTAATAAAATGAAATTTGTAACACCGTAAAAATAGTCCGAGTCATAGTGCTAAAGCTCGAAACGTCATTAAGTCAACATTTTGTACGGTGTTAATTACAAATTTCATTATATTACCTATCGTTTATATCAAACACCGACACAGCTTCTACTAGTTCACTCTCTACTAGTTTCCATTTATAAATATTAAATGTAATCCATAAGCTTTTATGCAAATTGTCGTTAAACTTGAACAAAGAAAAATCGGTGAAACTAAAATAACATTAAGGAAAATAAAAGAAGACAATGACAGAGGCTCAAATACATCTACACGATACTAACCTAGCTTTAAGAAATATTAGAACAAGGGATTTAAGTGTTTGAGGTAGATTAACCATAACAATATCGACATATCAAAGAGGTGCTTGTAGGTTGTGTGAATATTAAACATGGTGCTACTTCAACCTATTTTTAAACATTTTTAAACATTTTTTAACACCATGTTGAATATCGATATATTTTGTTTGTTGCGATATATTCATCAAAACCATTTCAATTTTGTATGGAAATAAAGATTTTTCGAAAATTACATTTTGAAAATTAGTACCTTCTAGAATTTAAAAATATTTAAAATGTGATCCACACAATAAACTTTTTCACAGATCCGTTCAGTTACCACGAATAAAAGTTCCAAGTCGAGGTTAGCAAAACTATAATTTATCATGCGCAACAACGCGAACCTCGAATATCATTCGTGGTCACTGAAGGGAACTTTGAAAAGGACTATTCTAGTGGTATAATAGTGACACCTCTTTGAAAAAAAAAAAAAACACAAACACAAACACAAACACAATGGCCGACTTATGTTATACGATATGTCTGTCACCTTTGCATATTTTTTTTTCCAATTCAATTTTATCTTAACTGTTTTTCTGAGTTTTGCGAAGAAAAATAGAGTGAACACTTGTGGAATGAAAGAAAAAAAAAAAAGAAAAATAAATAAATAAAAAGTTGTTTTCTTTTTGTAGACAAAACAACGAGCATCGCTTACTTTAGCACTGATCCAAATACCCCGATCATCTTAAGCACAATACTTGCTTACTCCAATAAAATCATTTGAAATTTTTAGGAGAAAACTTAAGTTTCTAAAAAAAAATTGTAGAATTTTTAAAACCTTCTCTCCCATTTTAAGAAGTGTTCTTACTTGAAATTTGCAAGTAGAAAAAATTACATTAAATATTTACCACCTTCAACTCATATGTTGATGTTTGATATGGGAGGAAAACTGTAGAACCGTACGCGTAAAACTCTCAAAAAAAGTTTAAAAACTCACAGTGTAATCCGAGGGTCAAAAAAAAAAAAAAAGAAAAAAAAAAAAAAAAAAATCTGGGATACAGTACTTAGTACTGTATTCGTTAATTGTAAATAATGATTTACTGTTTATCATTAAAATAATAATAATAATAAAAACTGAAAAGTAATCCGAGGGTCTCAACGGGGTTAACCGCCAAAACGTCTAACTACCTGATGTTAAGCCTTTTTTCTTTTTTAAAAAGAAAACAAAATCTAGGATACAGTACTTAGTACTGCATGTATTAATTGTAAATAATAGAAAGAAATCTAGGATACAGTACCTAGTACTGCATCTTTTAATTGTAAATAATAGAAAGAAATCTAGGATACAGTACCTAGTACTACATTTATTAATTGTAAATAATAGAAAGAAATCTAGGATACTGAGGATACAGTACTTAGTACTGTATTCGTTAATTGTAAATAATGATGTACTGTTTATCATTAAAATACAAATATGAATTATAATAAAAAAAAGTAATCCGAGGGTCTCAGGCGTCAAACGACCTAACATTTAGCCATCAAGCGTCCAAGAAAAAAAAAAAAAAAAAAAAAAAACCCGTCATTTTTATTTTTTAAAAGTTATACTTTAAATTGTCAAATTTTTCACCTCAAAACGTGAACATTAATGCCGAATTCTTAATGTTTAATCGTCCACCGTCAAGAAGGCGAATTTTTGGTCGTCAAAAAAGCCATGCTGCGATTAAAATAGATACGTCAAATCCGATTGCAACTTCTGTATATGCTATGGTATAGCAGTTAGTATATTTTGATGTTTGATCTTATGATGGTTGTAGGTCTATAAGCATTGTAATTGCCTGCCAAAAACGTCCATACTGTACAATAATAATAAAATCAATGAAAATTCAAAACTAGCAGGATACTTCCAGTTCTTTCTCTGACTCGTGCGAAACGTTTCCCCCGAACATGGCAGTTTGTCTTGATCTTTAGAAGCAGTGTGTGATTAGAAAGTTAATGAAAGTTAAATTCAAAAGTAGCAGGATACTTCCAGTTCTTTCTCTGTCTCGTGCGGAGTCAATAAAAAAGTTTCCCACGAACTTAACAGTTTTTCTTAATCTTTAGAAGTAGTGTGTGATAAGAAAGTTAATGAAAGTTAAATTCAAAAGTAGCAGAATATTTCTATCGGTATATGACGATCAAAACTTCATAAATAATAATTATATCGAAAATATAACTGAATAGTTTTAGGGATATAAACGTTGTTTTTGCCCATCCGAGAAGTCTGTTTCATAACAATAATTATATTCTTAAAAGTAAAACTAAGGCTTATTTTCATACTGAATTAAACTGATAAATAGCATTAAAATACTAGGGGTATAAGCAATGTATTTTATCAGTATTTTCTCTTGTGTTGCTTACCTTTTGATCTTGCTGCATGAACTAGATATAACATGACCATCAATGTTAAAGAACACATTTTCATTTTGATGTTCTTCTTAGTTATTTAGTAATGTTGTTTTCTCTTTTTTTCTTAAGGAATTAGCCTTGAATACTAGAGCGCTTTCTTCATCCGACAATATATCGATCTTTGTAAAGTTCGGGTTATTGTTAAAAGCTATCTCGTTCTCTGTTGAGGTACTTAGTTTGAATGTTAAGCTTGTCTTTGTTCCTGGATGACTTAGTTCTTGCTTTGGTTGGCCTTAATTCCTTCTTAGGTTAGGTATCTATTTTGAATCTTCACTGCTTTTCTGCACCAGGTCTTCGCCTTCAATGCGTTCCTGGGTTAATTGGTTCCTGTACTTGAATATGTAATTTTTGTTCGCCTTTTGTTTGCCTTAATTCATTCTTCAGTGGATTAGGTATCTATTTTGAATCTTCAGCTTTTCTTCGCCCTGTTTTCGTCTTGAATTCGTTTTTGGGCTAAACACCTATTTTGCAGCTGCAAATCTTCAAATGAATCAAATTAATTAAAACAGCCAGACAGATCTTTCGAGAAAGCTCTTTCTATCCACAAAATAAATGCTTCTCCTAAACAAAATCGTCGTGCGATATATAGATATAGTACAGCCATATATATATTTTTAACTACATAAAAACTCACAAATGTGTAGGTTGTAATTGAGTTTTATTGTGATCACCGTTTATTGGCTCTAAAACAATCAACGTACGGAGGGGGACTCGTCCACGTGGTAGGGGAGATGGGCGCTTCTTTTAATACTATGGAAATCAGTAGACTGGTAATCATGCCCCAAAAAATCCGTCCACGTGACCAATTTTTTTTGTACCATGTGATCGCTTCTGGCCAATCATTTTGCTCAAAATTGGTCATGTGGTACAAAAAAAAAACACCTCCAAGGCCACATTTTCAACTGGCCGTTAACCACTCTAGTGATTTTCATAGTAATGTTTCATGCGCGTACCTTCTAGGGTCCTTTTAGTGTTTTGAATCATAGCATGACTCTGTACCTTTAAGGGACATTTTTACTCGGCTTTGTTACTAACAATAAACTTTGCTACCAAAAACATCGCACAGTCGTACCTTTTAGGGATGTAAATCAAGAAGGCTTTCACAGTTCTTTTTTATTAACACGTAATTTTTAGGGGTCATTTTTAAAACCGACCACCGATCACCCCTACCCCATAGCATGGATTCCTTGATATAGATGTTATGTAATTTTCTAGAACGTACACATTGTTTTTCGGGTAGGTTGTTTTGAAAACACAGCCGGTTTAAAAGAATGATTGTATAAAAAGATGTTTCTTTTAATTTTGTGTAACTTTCTAGAACTTACACATTGTTTCTCGGGTAGGTTGTTTTGAAAGCACAGTTTAAATGAATTATATATTGTATAAAAAGATGTTTCTTCTAACAGAGAACAGATAAAAATACTATTCGTTAAACGCAGCGTTGATTTATATTCCCTTCCATATTAATTTCAATCAGCTGGAATCAGGGATCACAGAAGAGGGATAGGGATCGTATGTTTGAATTCAGGGATCAAGGGATTGTTTTCATTTTATTTATGTAAACGAAAAGCTTTTGGAAAAAGGAATCAGACTTTTGTGTAAAAAATCGGGACCAATTACGAGAAAACATCCCTTGTCACGACCCTTGTATTTTTTGTGCTTCTTTTAGCTGCATATCTATTAAAGACACTTACAGTTTCACTTACCAGCATGCACCGCGCAAAAGACTTGGATTTCAAACATTTGTTATCTTTTACGATGCAAGTGGATACTTACAAGTGGATATTATTATCATTTTTAAATCGTTTAGCGTTTTGTTTTGTTGTTAAAGGACAAACTAAACCACGCAAAACATGCCGGTAAGCAGTCTCCCTCGCAGCTGTTTTTAGTGTCGGGATTCCTGTTTCGTGATGACACTGAAAACGGCTGCGAAGGAGACTAGCCGGTAAGTGGTCGTGTGTCTTTAAATGGCTCATTATTTTGCTCATTTCATCTTGGTGGGTGTGATATCATCTCGGTGGGTGAGATATCATCTCCCACCGGGATGATATCACACCAATCAATTGGATATCACACCCACCGAGATGATATCACACCAACAAAGATGATATCATATCGGTGGGTGAGATATCATCTTGGTTGGTGTGATACCATCTCGCTGGGTGTGATATCATCTTGGTGGGTGTGATATCATCTTGATGGGTGTGATATCATCTCGGTGAGTGTGATGTCATCTTGGTGGATGTGATATCATCTTGATGGCTGTGACATCATCCCGCTGGGTGTGATATCATCTCGGTGAGTGCGATATCATCTCGGTGAGTGTGATATCATCTCGGTGAGTGTGATGTCATCTTGGTGGGTGTGATATCATCTTGATGGGTGTGATATCCTTTTGGTGAGTGTGATATCATCTCGGTTGGTGTGATATCATCTTGTTGGGTGTGATGTCATCTTGTTGGGTGTGATATCATCTCTGTGGGTGTGACATCATCTTAGTGGTTATGATATCATCTCGCTGGGCGTGATATCATCTCGGTGGGTGTGATATCATCTCGGTGAGTGTGACATCATCTTGGTGGGTGTGATATCATCTTGGTGGTTGTGATATCATATTGGTGGGTGTAATATCATCTTGGTGGGTTTTATATCACTAATGTTGCAATGTTATTTTGATTGAAACTCTTTTGGTGGATTAAGTAGGACTGTAGAGAATATACTGTCTTCTTGGTGGATATCAATATCTATAGAGCAATTTACAAGTGCTTATCAGGTCATATGGTTGTGATATCATCTTGATGGGAGTGATACCATCTTGTTGGATGTAATATCATCTTGGTGGATGTGATGCCATCTTCTTAGATGTGATGTTAAGTTGGATGTTAAGTTATCTTTGAATGTGTGATATCATCTTGGTACGTAGATGTGACGTCATTTTGAAATATCATTAAGTGACAAGTTGATATCTTTAGAACACTTTTGTTTTCATATTCAAAATTCTGATAAAAATGATTCAAGGTTTTCCAGAATCGAATCGATCCCAAACGTTAAAATATGGGAAAGAAGATATTGAAAATATGTACTTGTTAAAGTGCGCAAAGTTGACAAGTTTAAAAGTTACATTTGCTTGCAATTGTGATCAAACTACATCTTCCATTATCATTTCCCACTGAAATAGCCAGATTGTGCTGTAAGATTGGTATAGTGGACTGAAAAGTTACAATAGTGAATAACTAATTCAAGCATGTAGCAGGACATACTTTAGAAACTTGGCCGTTGTAAGGAGATTTAACAATTGTCTCCCAACTAAGAATGTCTCCCTGGTTAAAATATCTTGCTGTTGCGCACTTCCACCCGTACATTTTGGTAACGGTTCCATCTTTAACGGCGTTATGATAAATCTGAAGGTCGGCAATGCTTCCTTGAATCACTTTGGCTTCATCAAATCCTCCATGTGTTTGACCCAAATAGAATACTCCACCTGAAAGAATCGTCTGACCTATTTGCCATCCTGTTATAGAACGGAATAATGCTCCATTTCTATAAAACTTAACATTTCCGTCACTGTTTCTCCATGTGATGGCGATGTACTGCCATGTGTCATCTCGTGCAAAATTTGATTGCGGATCTCTGAAATGCCAAAAAGTTTGCATGACTTTTTCAATTAATATATTCTTAGTCTAAATTTCAGAAACTAAATATATTTTTTGTTTTGTTTGTTTGTTTGTTTTGGTATTACACAAGTACGTGCTGTTTATTTACTGTTTATATGATTAAATGATTAGAAACATCCAATATTGAGAAAACCAAAACATAAAGCTTGATGAGGAAGTTGGTGACGATGATGACAATGACGACGATAAAATGTAATGATGATAATAATAATTAAACTCATCAACATTAGATGAGCTTGGCGTTAGGTGCTTGGTTGACAATTTTGTGTTGGTTGGAATGGTATCGGTAGCCATGGCAACCCTGTCATCACCAACCAGGCACCTGTCACACTGACGCCTGTCAGTGGAGTACTTACCTGCACCAGATGAAGGAGTGGGTGGGAGGGAACAAAGTTTCTTGAAGCTAGCGAGAGCGTGTGCTAAGCGTGTAGCATAAAGCATAATAATACGAAGCTAGTGTTGTGTTATTCGAGCACGTTAGACTGAGCATGATAGTTTGGTACGCGGACCATTCGTAATGTGGCTATATAGCTTGTGTATTAAAATAGCATGTGCTCAAGCTGTTGATATAGATAAGGAACTGTCATGGGATGACGTTGAAGGCGTGTCGATTAATCTCGGCAAGGGGGATTGGACGATACGTACTAATGTCTTAGTTTAACTTCGCTTAAATATTTTATTTAACCACATTTAAACTCATCAACATTAGATGAGCTTGGCGTTAGGTGCTTGGTTGACAATTTTGTGTTAGTTGGAATGGTATCGGTAGCCATGGCAACCCTGTCATCACCAAACCTTTCTCTTCCGTGCTTGGAGAGAGGGACAGGGTAACCGGTACCTTCCACCAATTCATCCCAAGCACCTCTACTATATTAAAGAAAACTAATTAACTGTTAACAGGAGTAAAGTTTGTTGACAGTTGCGTAGACATTGAGGCTAATGTTTCTGTTGGTGTTCTGATGTATCCTTGGTAGGCATTGCTTGACCACCTTCCGAGATCCTTGATTAGATGATCGGGAATACCATTCCGGGCAGCTACTGTTGCCGCACCAATCCGGAAGCGGTGACTCGAAAAACTGCCCTGTATACCCGCTGATGTCAATATTGATCTGAGCCGAGAGGTTAGCTGTTCGCGGGCGAGTGGTTGCTCAGATTGTAGTACAAAGAGAGGGTCTGGCTGATCACCTCGCTGGTGGAAGTAGGCTGACAGTGCGGAAACTGCGCATAGTGGGAAGTGACCACGGCCGATGTATATGTGACATCCTTTGCGAAACGGGTCAGTTTTGGATGCTTTAATCAGCACTCGTATGCACGATGGATCGGTCAGTTTATCGAAGGCTAGGTCTGACAGCTGTAGGTGAACGGTGGGATCAAAACTTGACATGTTTGGGACCGTAAACCCCGCAGATCTCAGGAAACCAAAATACGCGAGAGAACGCGCCAACCAGAACATTGGGTGATCATAATACAGGACGTTGAGCCCTCGGAAGATTGTTAGCATTAGGTGATCCGTTATGGGCAAGCGCTCCGTGGAAGGAGAGAGGATCTGGAAAGCCTTGTTCTATATTCAACGAACGGATCGCTGATAGGTACACCATGATCGAACGATGCTGGATGCGGCGCGCGTGGGAGGTGATAAAAAGGCAGAGAGTCTCTTCTGAAGCTGGGCAGGGATAAGTCAGAAGTCCCAGAATGTACGCTGAGCTGTGTTATAGGTTCTGCGAGTGCTTTGTGCAAGTCCAGCGATTTGAAACTGCTTGCACTGGGACGCTAAACTGTACTGGTTAGCTGTGCCAGAAGATGAGGTGGGATCGGGACAGGATACCTCCTGGCTGCAGGTGCTGCACTGTGGAATTCCTGCCATTTAAAACGGGATAAAGCATCAGCAATAATGTTAGTGATTCCTGGAATGTGCTGGGAAGAAAATGAGAAATTGCAGCGAGCGGCAACCAACAATAGATTTCTAAGGAGGCGCATTATGCTAGGTACTTTCGAAGTCCTTTGGTTAAGGACGCTCACGACAGCTTCGTTGTCAGAGCGAAACAATATATGCTGTTTCGCAAATGTATGCCCCCAGACGTTGGCTGCCAAGACTATCGGGAAAGTTCCTTGTAAGCAATAGACTCTGCAACTTGGCTGTCGCTCCAGGTACCGTTGAACCATTGCTGGTTGAAAAAGGCACCATAACCAATCGAACCCGATGCGTCTGAGACGACCTCTATGTCACTGACTGTCGGGATACCTGGGTATAGCCAAAATGAGACACCATGCGAAGTAAGAAGAAAGTCATGCCACCATTCCAAGTCACAACGGAATTCACAATTCAGACGAATTGGGTGATCTGGAGAGCGAAAGCAGCACAACAGATCAATCATGCAACGGATGAACGTGAGCCCCGGCCATACTACTTTAGCTGCATGATGAAGGAGGCCAATTAGGAATTCCAGCTCTCGCTTGTTGCACCTGCGGTGATGTCGCCAACTGCGCATAAGGAGATAAATTTCGTTCAATTTCTCCGCTGGCAAACGGGCAATTCGATTAATTGAGTCCAGCTCAATTCCTAACACTGTCATGGTGGCGGCGGGGGCAAAACATTTATCCGGGTGTAGAGGTAGACCAAGTTGTTGACACACGAAAACAGAGGTGCGTAGATTCGAATCGCAAATTGGCGAGTCAGGGGGACCCGCCATTATAAAGTCGTCGAGATAGTGGACGAGATTGGATACGCCGTGTTTTTTTTTTTTTTTTTAGGATTCACTCCACCATGGACGCGACCGAGTCAAAGATGAAGGGGGGCAGAGCGAAGGCCGAATGGCAGCTAACCCACATATTCGAATTACCATATGTCTCGATAGCATTACTGCGTAGGCAGCTTGTAATGCGTAATATAATGCGGCAAATCCATTTGAGATCTGAAAATCTATGCATACGTTCGGGGACGAAGTGTTTGGATGGCGTTGTCACTAAAAGAGCGTGCAGTTGCGTTACATGGTTGTCACGTGAAATTAAGACGCTGTGGAGACAGCGTTGACTCTAGCGGTTCAGACAAGATTTAGGATATCAAATGCTACGTTAGCGATATCACAAATATCGCGTGTGGTTGCGTTACCGAAAGGCGTCGTATGGAGACAGCGTTGACTCTAGCGACTCTGTGCAGACATGAGTTCGGATATCAAATTCTACGCTAGCGATATCACAAATATAGCGGGTGATTGCGTTACCAAAAGGCGTCTTGTGGAGACAGCGTTGACTCTAGCGGTTCAGACAAGTGTTAGGATATCAAATGCTAGGCTAGCGATATCACAAATATAGCGTGTGATTGCGTTACCAAAGACGTCGTCTGGAGAAAGCGTTGTCTCTAGCGACTCTGTGCAGACATGGGTTCGGATATCAAATGCTATGCTAGCGATATCACAAATATAGCGTGTGATTGCGTTACCAAAAGGCGTCGTGTGGAGACAGCGTTGACTCTAGCGGTTCAGACAAGAGTTAGGATATCAAATTCTACGCTAGCGATATCACGAATATAGCGTTTGATTGCGTTACCGAAAGGCGTCGTGTGGAGACAGCGTTGTCTCTAGCGACTCTGTGCATACATGTGTTCAGATAGCAACTGCTTCTAGGTTCAATAGGGGCAAAAGATAGCGAGTGTGTGACTCTTGTTGTACGTGGTCTTGGTTATCGCAACGAAGCCTACACAATCAAGGGTGATGACAGGTCATTGCGATAAGATGCAAATTAGGCGACGCGACAGGAAAGCTTATCACTTATCAGCCCACCCAGAGATTGACAATTACCCATGATATCGAGCTTGCAGGCGGCGCCGAAAGAGGGCAGCTACGAAAACTTTGCGTAGTCTTTCTTTGCTGTTTTGATGCAGTTTTGTACGATTTATATCAGTTTCTTTATGATCTAGTTCCAACGGTTTCTCTCTACCTGGTACTGGTATTGGCAAAGTTTCTTGAAGCTAGCGAGAGCGTGTGCTAAGCGTGTAGCATAAAGCATAATAATGCGAAGCTAGTGTTGTGTTATTCGAGTTATTCGTAATGTGGCTATATAGCTTGTGTATTAAAATAGCATGTGCTCAAGCTGTTGATATAGATAAGGAACTGTCATGGGATTACGTTGAAGGCGTGTCGATTAATCTCGGCAAGGGGGATTGGACGATACGTACTAATGTCTTAGTTTAACTTCGCTTAAATATTTTATTTAACCACATTAATAATAATAATAATGATCAAGATTAATAATGACGATTATCAAAATGAGTATGATGAAGTTATTCAATATAAACCCCTTTTTCAGAAGCGTTCAGAAAACATTATTTTTTTTATATTCTCTGATGATGATGATAATGATGATTTTGGTTGATGATGATTATATAAGTAATGATGATGCTTATGAACAAATAATAATGGCAATATTAATGATGGCAATTACGATGATTATATATGATTTTGAATGTTCTATGTTTAAATGTAATTCCTTCCTTACTTGTCATCGCCATTGATTATGATTTCAAGATCATTATCATCTTCTATCCCAACAGATAATTCACTCTGTCCGTCAGCTGTTTTGTAAGAAAAGACCTGAACCGTGCCTCGGTATGAAGAGGGAACTTTCACCCAAAATGCTACGGTAAACGCTGTAATTGCCTTGGAAAGTGCTGGGGATATTTTGACAAAGTCTGATGTTGATGCTCTTGGGAAATTGAGTTCACATTCTAAATAAATATACAGACAATTAGTCAATCAATCAATCAATTAGTCAATCGATCAATCAATCAAACACTCAATCAGTCAATCTAACAAGAAGTCAGTCAGTCAGTTATTCTGTCAGTCAATCCATCAACCAATTAATCAATAACTTAGTCAGTAGGTAGGTCAATCATTCAATCGATTATTCAATCAATCAAACAGTCAATCAATCGGTTAATCAGTCAATTATACAGTCAATCAATCAATCAATCAATCAATCAATCAATCAATCAATCAATCAATCAATCAATCAATCAATCAATCAATCAATCAATCAATCAATCAATCAATCAATCAATCAATCAATCAATCAATCAATCATTCAATCATTCAAACAAATCAATGTTTTCATTCAGACATTCAGCCCCTTATTACATCATGTTATATGTCAGTCAGTCTGTCAGTCAGTGAACCAATCTGTCAATAATTCAATAACATAATAAAATTTTAGATTTTTGTGATACCTGATGGTGGGATGGTGATTGGCTGAGTTGTTGGAGCGCCCGTCGTAGTAGAAGTTGTTGGGTTGGCAGTGGTAGCAACTTCAGTGGTAGTTGAACTGGTAGTGGTGGGGATTGTCGTCGTGGACGGGACAGAGGTCTTACCTTTAAGTAAAAGTTGGAAATAATATTTCAAAGCATATTTGGCCCACTTTTAACAATTTTTCAAATAACAATTGAATGATTTAAGAATATATTATACTGTAAGCAAATTCTAAAGAATATACTATGCACTTTTGAGGCCATTTTCCATGTGGCTTTAATTAATTTCATTTCACTGTGTTTCGTAAACAATCGTACTTTAAGACAACGCATATAGCTTACCATTTTGTTTTTCGCAAGAATACAATTTGCAAATCTTTTCTTCTGGCTTCTATAGTGATAATAAGTTAGTGAGCACATAGAAGAGCTTTAAATCTTTAGTGCAATTGCAATACCGATAAAAAATTTAAAATTCTGTTCAGTGACCATATATAGTTTTAAGCCGAGGTCGAAGTTACTGCGCATGATAAATTACTCAATAAGTCTGCTTTGTGTGGCAATTTCAACCTCGACTTGAAACTATTATTGGTGTTCACTGAACGGAACTATAAAATGGTGTATTGTTGGTTTGCTTACCGTCATTTCATAGTAATCCGATCCCTCTCTAGGTACCAGTGCCGTTGTTGTGGTGTTGGAGTCATTCAGATCACATTCGTAAAAGATTTCCAAAACCTTCCGGGCATTGACTGATATGCACCTTGGCAACCAAGCGCACTGTCCCCAGCACAACTGAACGAAACTCTTAGTTACCGTCTCGATCACGTGGTTTGCTAGTTCCATGCCCTCTGTTTTGACAAATTTGTGCGCTTCACAGGATTCCGCGAAGGACTGTTGAACAATTATTGCCAATGTAATTGCAGCTGGAATAATCATCATTTTGTACATAACGTTTTCAGTTTTTGTCTGTATCTGTAGAGAAAGAATAAATAATTAATACCATGGCATCCATCATATCCAAAAACACCAAAATTGAGATTTACCAAAAAATATACGCGTTGTGTAAATATTCATTAATAATTGTTGTTATAATATTTATAAGGGACCGTTCATTATTTATCGGAGGGGGGGGGGGGGGGGGGGGGGGGGGGGGGAGGATGGGGTGTGATGGGTGGTAAAATGGGGGGACTTGAAATTTTGATAAGCCTGGAAAGGGGGGTCTTGAAATAACTGATGAGTTATCAAGGAAATCACGAAATATTTCCTCAGACTGCAAAAAAAAGGGAGAATTTGCTAATTTATCACCCATCCCCCTCCCCCTGATAAATAATGAACGGTCCCTAAGTCTAATAAATGTTGATGTCAAAATCTTTGGGCAAGAGAATGTTAAATCTACTGCCGAAATTAATCCACCAAAATGAATCTGCCTTAGTATAAATTTATTGATTTTGCTAGAATCAAGAAAACAATCCCCTTACATGAAAATTATCAGTCTTCTTTAAAGCAATATAAAAGAATAGAGTACATCATTGCCAAAAAGAAAGCGCGGCTAAAAAATACAATGTACTTCAAAATTACGTTTATGCAGAAAAATGATTTTTTTCTTATTCTTTTTCCCCTTTTTCTTCTTCTAAAATAACTATTAATTACGATAGAGAGACCTCAAACATGCATAGATTTGTTTTTTGTGTATGTGTGTATTTATATGTATATTGAAAAAAAAGAAAATTGATTTACGGAAAATGATAATTATTAGATTTAAAAAAAATGTTTTAAAGTTTAGTATTTCAAAAAATTCTATGATACGGTACTTAGTTTTGTATTTATTAATTGAAAACAGATTCTTTTTTTCTCTATATATTAATGAAATTAATTAGTCTTTTTTAAGATATATTTCGGTTTGCACCATATTATTATTAATTTAATCGCAAATACGCATTTCATATGCCTTTTAAAAATTGTGGTATTTTATTCGTTTTCTTGAAACAAATATGTTCACCAAACATCTAGCCTGCGTAAACAGACAAACGTCTCCCGCCAACAAGGGTCTGCGCGCCGAGAGCAGAAATTCCATGCTGATGACGTTCTTTGACCCAGATCGGGTCAAAAGCTCTGATTGGACAATTTTGTTAAATTGACACCTCATTTGCTTATCAAGAGTGGTTTCGCTACTTTGACTGAAATCTAAACTCAAACAACACTTCTATAGTGATATTTATTCAAATATAATGGTCTCATAGAGCATATTAAAGACAAGAATGAGACATTGAAGCGAATTATCACAATCTCCTGTTGAGATTTAATTGAAAAGGATTCAAACGCCGTGAACTTTTGCCGACTTAACTACACAAGGGTGCTTTCGGTATTTGTACTAAAATCTTCAATAAACTCAAACAACACTTCTATAGTTATATTTATTCAAAAATTATGGTTTCATAGAGCACACGAAAATGAGACATTAAAGCGAATTATTGCAATCTAATGTCGAGATTTGAGAAGGACTCATACATCGTTGTGAATTAGTGAGAATTACTTTCGCCGACGGTTTGATAAGTCAATGTTGTCATAGTTTTGCTTTTATTCGTCTCCGATACACAGAAGATAATTCACTTGGTCTTGCATGATGGCTAGCAGAGGAGAAACGACGATAATAATCGCATCTTCCTTCCACAAATCGCTCGAGACGTTCGAAGCCATCTACATTTTGATGAGAGGAGCAAGCTGAAAAATAATTGACTTGCCTGTGCCAGTTAGGCCTAGTCTGGGACCTTAACTCGCCTTAACTCGCGCAAACTCGCCTTAACTCGCACAAACTCGCATTAACTCGCACAAGCTCGCAGTAAATTACTCAATGTCATAATGCACAGGGAATTGCCTTAACCTCATCTCATAAAGCTGAAATATACACATATAAGTCATGTTCTTTTAGTGTCACTTCAAATTATGGGATTTTTCCTTAACTCGCCTTAACTCGCCTTAACTCGCCTTAACTCGCCCAAACTCGCTGCGAGTTAAGGCGAGTTTAGGTCCCAGACTAGGCCTCCAGTTGCCCAGCTAACGAATGCATCTTTTCCATTAGAAAAGCTAAATAAAGCATTTAACTGGCTTTCAGTGAGTGAATTAATAGAGAATATAGAAGAAACTTCAAACTTCAAACTAATAAGGGTCTGTTTACGCAGGCTACCAAACATCAGGATCATTCTAGAAAATCAATTTTGCGTCATGCATTAAGTATTTTTTCAATAGGTTTCGAAATACTCTTACCAATGAAAATAACTCTGGCTGCGAATATTAATTGATTTTGGAATGTTCGACTTGGGTTAGAATTGTTTATTTAATGCACAAAACTAATAATCTTTTAGTTGCTATGTTTCAAAACGCAGGCTGTGAATTTTAATTGACTAAGAAAGTTCTTGACAGAAGTGAATATAACTTTTGAAACTTAATTTCATATATGTGAACTTGCAGAGTCTATCTATGATTTTTATGTCAGAAATGGCATCGAGAGAGACTCTGCTAGCAGTGAAGCCCCACTTATTTCACAAACAAAATTGTAGAAAAATAGAGCTGCAAATATTAAATATGTGAGTTGCGAAGTAAAGATGTTCTGGTTTAACTCAATTTCAATGTATTTCATAATTTCATTTCGTGTTAATGCAACTCTATATCTCGTGAATGCATATAAACTATATACTAACTAGAGTTTATTTTTTCACATCTGAAAACAATAATGGTGGTGATGATGAGCATGATGATGATGAAGAGGAGATTGATTATACATAGGACAGTTGGAATAATAATCAAGCTATAGTCAAGGTTATAGTTTCTTTAACAATTTTTCTTCGTCGGAGTAAAAGGGGGGCTAAAACTCGAAACGTCAATAAAGTTAATTCAACATTTTTACGGTGTTACAAATTTCATTATAACCTATCGTTTATATCAAACACCGACGCAGCCTACACTAGTTTACTCGCTAGTTTTCATTTGTAATAATTCATAATAATGGTGGTGGTGAGGATGATTAAGAGGAGATTGATAATACATAGGGACAGTTAGAATATATATATAGCTATAATAGTCAAGGTTGTCGATTCTTTAACAATGTTCAAACATATCAAACACCGACGCAGCCTATTGTAGTTTATTCGCTAGTTTCCATTTAAGTCACTACTATGTTCTGTATTTTGACAATTTATCGACTTTAGAATTATTCCAACATACTTTAAAACTTTTTTTTTTTTTTTTTTTGAGAACTGAAGTGACATGCTTTTTATCAAAAATCTTGTCTCCAACTATCTACTAGTAGGAATTTACAATGTACAGGTATTCCGGATTAAAAAAAAAACTTCAATCAAGATTGCTGACGGAAGAACGAAGATTACTTATAAAAAATCTGGTTATAATCACAATATAATTGAAAAAAAAAATAAAAGTAGTTTTCAAAGACTTACCAAAAGGTGTTAATGCCTTCAATAGTGATATGGACTGTTTGGCCGCATGATTTAATCATGAGCATATATTTTGAATACCCACTCATAACTGAGCTTAATAAAAATATGACGTTATCTAAAATTTGAGACAATTGAAAAAAAATAAAAGTAGTTTTTAAAGACGTTGTAAGGTATGTTGGTTTTGAGCTGTGATCTCCCAATGCATTTTTTAGCTGGTGTCATTTATTATATAATTATATATGAAATACATATATTCTTAATATTAAAACTTTGATATTTTAACATGTGAAAATAATAGGTTGTTTTCACATGTGAAAATATCATCACTATGGTTACACAGCTTTATGGTACATTCTTCTGTCATTGACAATTTTATAATAAACGGAATACTACATGGGCGCTTGGAGATGTTGATTTTAATATCTTCTCGTTTTGAAAATCTCGAGGTTCTTTTCAAACATGCACACAAACAAAACTTGCGCACAAATGTAATATCCTCCATATTAGATGCGTCCGCTAAAGGTGTTCAGGCATAGGATTAATATTTTTTACATTTTCTATCTATTTCTTTTATTTTATTATTTATCCTTACTATTGGTGTTATCACCTGTCTAGCTCTACCCAACAGGTTTTTGGAAGCCTAACAACTAAATACTAAATGAATAGTCCTTATTTACTGTATTTTAAGCATGGGTCGCACCAAACAAATTAATACGTTGGTTACTGCTACATTGTAACCATAGTGATTATAAACCTTCAATTATACCCTTCACAGTTCACTGCGTCATCTTCTAAGGTAACCGGGCCTTTGCATTGAAGTGAGACAGACATTTGACTTGCAATGATAGAGACACTTGAATAAACGTCAGGAGAGGTCTTAAAAGGTCTTAAAAGGTGTCTATCATTGAAAGCTCAACGTTCGCCTCACTTCGATGCAAAGGCCCGGCTACCTTTAAGATTGATCAGGGAACTGTGAAGGGTACTATTATCCGTGAGAAATAATATGCATTGCGGAGGTGTTATGTACCACCCCAGCATGGTAATGCGAAGAAGAGTAAATTGTTTTGAAACATATTCAGCATGTGTGATACAATTACCCCCCCTCCCTCCCCCCAAAAAGTACCCGTGTGGATTAAGAACAAGAGGCATTGTCCACCAAATTGTCTCAAACAGGATCTAGAATTTGTAAAAAAGATTGTAGGTTTCAAGTATTTGTGTGTCTTAGATAGGGTTCAACATTGTCGAAACCCACCATACCGATATTGACCCAGGGGAGATGGGATGAGGGCATAAGAGCACCCCTTTGTAGTTTTATGCGAACAGTTTACACTTCTATTGTCAATTATTTTTGTACACGATTGTAGGTTGACTACCCCCTCTACCTCCCTGGGCGTGAGTGCCAGCAGTATAAGCTCTAAGCTTCTGTAAAATTGGCCTGGTGCCCAACGATCCGTGAGAATCATGTCTAATTTTTAGGTCTAATTTATCACAACAATATGAAATTCAAATAGTCGAAGTTTTTTGTAAGTAAGCACCTCGAAAGCATTTTGTCATTTGATATTTCGATAACTGATATGTATTGTATTATATTGTTGATAAATCAGAATACCACTTGTTGTAATATAGCTGTTCAGTTTACCGATATAATGAACAACCTTATTGGTTGATAGGTGATCATGATCATGTGATACTGTTCAAATCTTGCTGTATTCCAATCGGGAAATAGCAATAGCAATACCGTAAGCCGCATTTTATGTATCTACGTTTTGGAATAATTAACATTTGGCCCGCTAGAGAAGATGTTGATACAGCAATGCCCGAGGATGTTAAGAATAAATATCCGAGCACTAGAGTTATAATTGACTGCACCGAAATAAAGTGCCAGATGCCCAGTAGCTTGCTGTTATTCAGTTCATATAAGATCAATACTACGCTTAAAGTGTTGGTTTTTGTGTCCCCCTCTGGAGAAATCGCCTACATTAGTCAGCTGTATACTGGCAGCATCTCAGATAGAGCCATAGTAGAGAGATCAGGCTCTCTTGACCTTCCTTCCAATGACAAAGACAGTGTGATGGCAGACAAGGAATTTACAATTGACGATATTCTCCCTCTTGGTGTTCCCTGTACATCCCTCCATTCTTAGGGGGAAATGAACAAATGACACCGGAGCAAGTGGTGAAAACGCAAGAAATAGCAAGCATCCGTATTCATGTTGAGTGAGCAATAAATAAGATAAAACATTTTCATATCTTTGATAGATATATTACTTTATCTTTATTTCCAGTGGTGAATCAAATGTGGACAGTATGTGCTTTTTTTGTGCAATGTGCAAAACCCAATTTTATCATAATAGGTACCTGTAGTTCATCTAAGTTACTGTTCATAAGTAATGCTATTGCATTGAAGGTATTGAACATACACATAATCTATAACTACAATCAAGTTATAATATTTAAAAAGTAAACGCGATTTCAATAAACCTAGACATTATACTAATAGTTCATATGTTTGTTTTGCAAAGGACAAAATCAGACAATAAAACATTTTTTGGCTAATTAGTAGTAGCCAGGTTTACTAAAATCATTGTACTAGACAAATAGTAGTTCCTAATAATTTGGATTTGCTTAGTATTGTCCAGTCACATGTATATCAAAGGGACTTAGCCAACCGTGATGCCTCATGGTCGTAACTCGATTTTCTCACATACAGAAAACAGTTATCTTGAATTATCGTCAACCAAATCCATTTCCAATTGCTACAATCTAAAATCATTGTATTGTAAGTTTTCGGTTGTATTTTTCAATGATTGGTTCTTTCTTGTACACAACAAAAAAACACTTGTAAACATCAACTGGTTTCATGGTGCTGTTCATGCATGTACCACAAGTACTCGTGGATTGCTGTCCCTTCATATTTAGTACCATGCGCGGTGTAGATTGACTTGACATCTTTTGGATACATCATTTGTGACGAAAATGTATCATGGTTTCTTTTACGACTAGAAATTAGACTAAACCTTGAAGCCGTAAATTGGTATTTCCTTTCAGACTTCCACAATTGACAATTGGCCTGTCCTCTGGCATTTTTTTCGATTTCGTTAATCTTGTCAACCTTATATCTTGGTTGATATGATGTCAACTTGGTGGATGTGATGTCATCTTTGTGGACTGATGTCATCTTGGTGGATGTGATGTCATTTTTATGGATGTGATGTCATCTTGGTGGTTGTGATGTTATCTTAACGGATGTGATGTCATATTGGTGGATGTGATGTCATCTTGGTGGATGTGATGTCATCTTGATAGATGTGATGTCATCTTGGTGGTTGTGATGTTATCTCAATGGATGTGATGTCATCTTTGTGGATGTGATGTCGTCTTGGTGGATGTGTTGTAATCTTGGTGGGTGTGATGTTATCTTGGAGGATGCAATGTCATCTTGGTTGATATGATGTCAACTTGGAGGATGTGATGTCATATTTTTGGATCTGATGTCATCTCTGTGGATGTGATGTCGTCTTGGTGGATGTGTTGTAATCTTGGTGGGTGTGATGTCATCTTGGATGATGCGATGTCATCTTGGTTGATATGATGTCAACTTGGAGGATGTGATGTCATATTTTTGGATCTGATGTCATCTTGGTGGATGTGATGTCATCTTGATGGATGTGATGTCATCTTGGTGGTTGTGATGTTATCTTAATGGATGTGATGGATGTCATATTGGTAAATGTGATGTCGTCTTGGTTGATGTGAACTAACTTAGTGGATATGATGTCATCTTGGTGGATGTGATGTCATCTTTGAATATGTGATATCATCTTGAGAAAGTGATGCCTTCTTGGCGGATGTGATATCTTCTTGGTGGATGCGTTGTAGTATTGGTGGATGTGATGTCATCTTGGAGGATGTGATTTCTTTTTGTTGGATGTGATGTGTTCTTGGTGGGTGTGATATCATTTTTTTGGATGTGATGTCATCTTGGTTTGCTTTGATGTCTTCTTGGTGGATGTGATGTCTTCTTGCTTGATGTGAGGTCATCTTGGATGATGTGATGGCATCTTGGTAGATGTGATACATGCCATCTTTGAATATGTGATATCCTCTTGGTACGTGGATGTGACGCCAACTTGAAATATCAAGTGTCAAGCAGAAAATGCACGTGATATCTTTAGAATAAAAGTTTTTTCAAATGCAAATTTCTGATCATAAAAATTCAATGTTTTCTTGAAGTGAATCGAATATGGAGAGAACAACACCAAACACAAAATCTAGTGCTGACGATTTTGAAAATATGTTCGTGTTAAAGTGCGCAAGGTTTGAAATTTTAAAAGATCCATTTGCTTGTGATCAAACTATAGCTACCATTATAATTTCCCACTCAAGTAGCCAGATTGTGCAGTGTCATTGGTAAAGTACGAAGAAAAGTTACAATAGTAAATTACTAATTCAAGCATGTAGCAGGACAGACTTTAGTAACTTGGCCGTGGTAAACAGAGGTAACAATTGTCTCCCAGCTAAGAATTTCCCCTGATTGAAGGTTTGAAGCTGACGAGCACTTCCAGTTATATACTTTAGGACCAAAGTCTGCACCATTGGCGGTATCCCAAATTTGAAGATCGGCAATGCTTCCTTGAATGACTTTGGTTGCATCAAATCCTCCATGTTGTTGACCCAAATAAAACTCTCCACCTGGAAAGATCGTTTTTCCTTGTTCCATTCCTGTTTCAGACCCCGTATTAACTCCATTTCTAAAAACCTTAACATTTCCGTCGCTGTTTCTCCAAAGGATTAAAATGTTTTGCCAATTGCCATCACGTATAAACTTTGAATTCAGGCCTCTGAAATGTGAAAACGTTTATATGATTAAATAATTACAAACACGATGGTTGTGTTTATAAAATTCAATTGTGAGAAAATGTGATGATGCCCAGTAGCAGACCTAGGCTGGTTCCATCTATTTTTTCAACATTTAGGGACTTTTTAGCGACTTTTTTAGCGACTTTTTAGCGACTTCTTTAGCGACTTTTTGCTTTTACCGCTTTTACCGCTATACCAGTTCATCACGCACAGCATGAAATAGAGTCTTTACGTACATTTATTCGTTCCGTAAATGTTCGTAAAGATTGGTCGAATATTTACGTTACCTTTACGGAATGCGTTAAATTCCGTTTTGCGTTAATGTACGTAAAGATCCGTAAATGTCCGTTAATGTTACCTATACGAAAATATACGTAGTCCGTAAATCTCCGTAAATGTGACCTTTACGTTTACATACGTAAAGATCCGTAAACGTCCGTAAATGTCTCCTTTACGTTAATAAACGTGATCCGTAAATGTTCGTTAATGTGAACTTTACGTTTACATACGTAAAGATCCGTAAACGTCGGTAAATGTAATCTTTACGTTCCTATACGTGATCTGTCAATGTTCGTATATGTGACCGTTTACAGGTTGAAAATCGAGTTTGTGTTAGGTGGACTTTTACGGTAATTTACAGACGTTTTCGTACGTTTACGAACAAACACAAAATGAGCTTATATGCAATGTAACATTCTTCGCTTTTGTATTTCAATAAAAGCCGTTTGCAAAAACATTGTGTGTTTGATGCATTTATTACATTAAGTAGTTTAAATAAAAGCATATTCACGAATTATGGAGCTGTGATATTTGGTTGCGCTTTACGTAAACAGGATATTTACGCAACATTTATGGTACTTTTACGAAACATAAGCGTATAATTTCATGGCGCGGAAATGATACGTAAAGACTCCGCTTTCCGTAAAAACGGCATTTACGAGATATTTACGTGTACGGAAATATTGCGTAAAGTGTGCCACTACGTTCTTTAACGCGTGCGTAAATGACGCGTAAATAGGAATTTTACGAAATCGTAAAAGTTACGTAAATGTACGTAAAACATATCATTACGCATCATTTACGCGACCTTTACGGATACGTAAAAACTCGATTTCATGCTGTGACGGGCACACTCTCACACGTGAGTAAAAAGGGCTGAAGGAAGAATGACTACAAAGCAACTGGACGCAGAAATTGCCGAAGTAAAGTTGTTATTTCTGCTTCTATTTACACCATTATTTTCGAATTAGTTTTTGGAAATTTCTGCAAAAAACAAAAGGGTATGATTTAAAAGTAATTTTTTGTTTCAGTTAAGCTGCTTAATAATCTTTTGTCGATAAACAGATAAGCTTAAGTGAAACTACGAGCATGATTCCATGATATGTTTGGTTCTAAGTTCAGAAAACAAGAACTCATAATATAATCTCAGTACTAATTCTTGGTCAACAGATTTGTGAGTTTCTTCACAAACGTGGACTATTGTTTTTTGCAGAAATTTCCAAAAACCAATTCGAAAATAATGTTGTTTGTTGCAATATATAAATTAAATAAAAGCAGAAATAATAACTTTACCTCGGGAATTTTACCATCTGCGTCCAGTTGCTTTATAGTTATTTCACCTTCAGCCATTTTTTATGACTCACGTGTGATAGTATGCACGTAATCAACTGTTTCAAAAGCGGTAAAAAGTAAACAGTCGGTAAAAAGCCGCTAAAAATGTCGCTAAAAAGTCGTTAAAGAAGTCGCTAAAAAAATCGCTAAAAAGTCGCTAAATGTTGAAAAAGTACATGGCACTTTAGAGCCACCGTACAGACCATTGTGACATCGATCTCGACAAAATTGAAATAATGATGATATGATGATGATGATGACGAAATTAAAAGTTGTACACTACAAAAAGGGCATTTTTCGAAATTTTTGGGTAAAATTCAGGTTTTACACAATACATGTTGAGCACATTTTACTCAGTATTACATCTACATTTACGTTTTACGATGAGTTGGTTTTACTCACTATAAAGTTTCATTCTGCATGCACTGATTTACTCAATATTTTAAGTTCTATTTAGCTACTCGGCCGTTTTTGCAGTTCAACTGATAAATGTAGGTAAAATGTAGTATAAGTAGTGCAATAATTTACGGTGATTTTGAATCATTTCTAAATATGGGTATAAGTGACCCCTAGAAGCACAATTCTATGCCATATACGCACCCCTACATGTGTATAATGAAATCAATGAATATTTTATATTTTAAGCTAAATCGTAAGATAAGTAAATGCATCCATGAATAAAAAGAAAATAGTGGGCGTTACCGTGTCAGTTAAAGCGCTATAAGCGAAAAACTTCGGTAGAATTCAAAACTTTTATTGTTTTGGCCGAGTGCGACTGGGCACTAGTCACTTTCAAGATTCACCTTTATCATTATTTAGTTTGTTTGAAGTTTTAAAAAGGCTTAGAAAAGACACAATTTGGCTTTGATTTGTATTTTCTTACATGGCACTTTCTTGAACAAGATATGCGCTAGCATGGTGCGCAGAGCAAGTGTCCAGAACTACCTTAAATTAATTTCTTACGTACATTCCTCCTCCATTGACTTTGATTTCAATCGTGGCATCTTCTTTTATCCCAACGGAAAATGAAGACTGTCCGCCTGTTGTTTCATAAGAAAATATCTGAAGCAGCTTTTGGTATGAGGAGGAAACTTTTAACCAAAATGACAAGCTAAACTCTGTAATTGTCTTGGAAAGTGCTGGAGATATTTTGACATAGTCTGATGTTGATGCTTTTGGGAAATTGAGTTCACATTCTAAATAAATATACAGACAATTAGTCAATCACTCAATCGATGAGTCAGTCGATCAATCGATCAATCAATCAAATAGTCAATCTAACATGTAGTCTGCCAGTCAGTCATTCTGTCAGTTAATCCATCAGTCAATTAATCAAAAACTCAGTCAGTAGGTAGGTCAATCATTCAATCGATTAGTTTTTCAGTCTGATGTTGATGCACTTGGAAAATTGAGTAGGCACACTATATAAGTATAGAGTCAATTAGTCAATCATTTAATTAGTCATTCATTCAATCAATCAATCTATGGACGCCATTTCGACTCAACGGTACGAGTTTTTAAACATTTATTCCAATTAAGGTATCAGGACTGGTTATGGGCCCCTATGTGCGCGACCTCAAATTGTGCTCAAGCTTTACAATATATTGTTATAAAAGTATATGTTATCTGATAGGCGAATAAATGTAGTTTTAGGAAACATTTTCGAATTGTCCATAACTTAAATTGCGAAAAAATTATGTAGAGTTAAGTGCAATTTGAGTGTCCTCTGTTTGAAAAATCACAGCCCTTTACAAATTACCGTCACGTCAATAACAAACACGTCTTTGCACGTAAGAGCGGTTAATCTCCAAAACAGTACCTGGGATTTTTCATATCTATCTTAGATCAGTTGCTACGAGATCTCAAACATCGACAATCAATATTTTAATGTATTTTCTTACTAATGAAGTGATATCTTTTTAACAAAATGAAAAATAGAAAATCGCAGACACAATCTCACGCTTGAAACATCGTTCTACAAAATTGCGAAGTTTAGTTGCAATCTGTTAAAATTGAGCGAATGATAGTCGTTTAAAAATGAAAAGTTGAGGCTAAAAAGTTACCGAGAAAAACGCGTTTATAAGTTTCGGGCAAGGGAGCCGCTGAGTGTTTACACAGACACTTCATCTGTCAATGAGTTGTCATCTTGCCTGGCCTGTATCATATACCGTAGGCTATTATTAGTGTAATAGGATGCTATTCCAGTCACTCGTTCTCTGGTGTATTGAAACCCATGTTTCATGTCGATGTCGATGATGACTTTATGATGCATTTCGCCTATAAAATTAGTTGACACTCACTGAAATTTATCCTAACATACGATTTTACAAATTCAACTAGAGAAACAAACTATGCCTAGAGGAAACCGTTCGCACGTGAATGCTGAAGCTGTGGCCAATGCAAACACACAACGAGAGCCGCCACGATGACCTAGAGAAATTGTTATTCAACAAATGAGGGAATTGGGGCCGGGTAATTATGATCGTATTTTAATGTCAATACCTTTGTAACAACGCACACATAACAATGTAACTTTTACCGCTTACTTCCGAGTGAATACTGAATATTTAACGTTCTAACTTCGGCCCTATTAACTTCTAGATTTGATGGCGAAGTGTTTGTAGTACCTCGAAGCAAGCACTTAACTACAATGTGCAGCACTTTTGTAGGTTCCTCTGACCTTTGTGTTTCGTGAGCATAATAAGAGCCTCGATCGTTTTCTGCGAGAGATTTTCGTCGTTCGAGCGGGAACGGTTTCTTTAGTTTTGGCGATAACAAAGAAGACGATCCTCGCTTTCGAGAAGGCATTAAAGAATCTTAATGGACTATACGAGAATCTACACCATGAATATGATGAGAGAGACATCGTCAAAATTGGCCCTGCATTCTGTAGTCTAGCCGATTATTAAAAGTTTTTCGATTTTCGCATTGTGTAGAAGATATTTCAGTAAGATTCTTGATTTTGTGAGTAAACACGCACGACGATTCAAGTATGAAATCACATGGGGCTCATATTGTTGCCTGGCAACCAGCTTTCGATGACAGATAGCTAATTAGCTGTTGACATGATAGTTCCGGTCAAATGTTGATCACGAATTTTATTATCAGCAATTTAGCGAAATTGAAAAGTAAAAACGGCATTTTTTTTATAGAATATGTTAGATAATATCACAATCTAGACTATAGAAGAAGAAAAAACATTTGACCAGAGAGTTGTCCATAACCAGTCCTGATACCTTAAGCTAGACGCCATCTGGGCGATCACTCGGGTTTCAAATTAGACATGATGTCATTGTTCCTAGGAACGCCTTGGACCTGACCCTCCAATTGCAAATTGATGACAAAGACGACGACGACGAAAAAAAAGAACCGTTTGCATTTTTAGGGCTTTTCCGTACAATTACAATTACAAGTAAGGTTCCTAGAGATAAACACGATATACACAAATACAGTCAATAATAATTATACAAATAAGTTACAGTACTACACGATGAAACGGAAACATACTTACAAACTAACTGTGAAGGATCGGGAAGAATGAATTCTGCACTAGCTCTTGTTGATTCAAAGACTATATGTATATAATATGAAATGACGACTGAACTAAGACGAATTACAACACTAACATATACCGAAAAACTAAGCGAAATTTGCATAAGAACAATGGCTAAACGATGCAACAAAAGGGCAAAGCTAATAGACTAGAAAATGTACCGACAAAAGACGAGGTACTAAGAGAACAAGAGAAAGACAAACATACTACTATTACTCAAATATTCTAATGTTAGTGTTATGCACTAACACAATCAATTAGTAAATCGATTAATCAATCAAATAATCAACCAGTCAATCAATCAAACAAACAATCAATCAATCAGTCAGTCAGTCAGTCAGTCAGTCAGTCAGTCAATCAATCAATCAGTCAATCAAACAAACAATCAATCAATCAGCCAGTCAGCCAGTCAAATTATGTATCAATCAATCAATCAATCAATCAATCAATCAATTAAAACAATCAATCACATCAATGAATGAGTTTGTCATTCAGACAATCAGTCAAAGTATATATCAGTCTTTCAATCAATCAATCAATCAATAATTCAATAACACAATGAAAGTTTAGATTCTCGTTATACCTGATGGTGGAATGGTTGTTGGCTGTGTTGTTGGAGCGCCCGTCGTAGTAGACGTTGTTGGGTTGACAGTGGTAGCAACTTCAGTGGTAGTTGAACTGGTAGTGGTGGGGATTGTCGATGTGGACGGGGCAGAGTTCTTAACTTAAATTAAAAAATTGGAAATAATATTTCAAATTATATTTGGTCCACTTTTTACAAACTTTCAATAAACAAAATATTACGTACAGTGGAGGCCTATGTTTGGTATAGGAAAAGAAACCACTGTACCATGTGGTTTTATTTCATTTAATTTCACGAAAACAAATTAATATGCACCACAATATCTATGTGTTTGGAAAAAAATCATTTTTCTACGTATATAGCTTACCATTTTGTTTTTCGCACGAATACAATTTGCAAATCTTTTCTTCTGGCTTCTATAGTAATAAGACAGGTAATGAGCACATAGAAGAGCTTTAAACCTTTAGTGGATTATCAATAAACCTTTTTACAGTTCCGTTCAGTGAACACGAATGATAGTTCCAAGTCGGAGTTAAATTAAAGTTGCTGCGCATCATAAAATATAGTTTTTCTATGTGTGGCAATAGACGACTTTCTTAAATGGCCGCCAGTAATTATCACAATTTTTAAGATTGATGTTTTAAGAAAAAGAAAGCTATCATATGATAGACATTCACCATAAAAATAACTTGTGAAAATTTGAGAAAAAAACGATTAAATTTCCAAGAAGCTATAAGAGTTTGAAAAATCAGAAAAACACCAAACCGAGGCATGAAAGGCCTCAGCAGAAAATTACATACAGATCTCTACATTTTTCATTGAGCATAACTTCTTTGGTATTTTCGCCAGAGCATTAAAACCTTCCAAACTTAACATGCCTATTTCAGGTGGTTCTTTCATATGACAGTGCTAAAATATTAAAATATCCGTTTACTTGAAAAATCATTTTCCGGTACATTTCATGGTATTTATGAAAGTGGTCTATTCCAATTTCGACTTGGAACTATTATTGGTGTTCACTGAACGGACTATAAAATGGTGTATTGTTTTGTTGGTTTGCTTACCGTCATTTCATAGTAATCTGATCCCTCTCTAGGTACCAGTGCCGTTGTTGTGGTATTGGAGTCATTCAGATCACATTCGTAAAAGATTTCCAAAACCTTCCGGGCATTGACTGATATGCACCTTGGCAACCAAGCGCACTGTCCCCAGCACAACTGAACGAAACTCTTAGTTACCGTCTCGATCACGTGGTTTGCTAGTTCCATGCCCTCTGTTTTGACAAATTTGTGCGCTTCACAGGATTCCGCGAAGGACTGGTGAGTAATTATTGCCAATGTAATTGCAGCTGGTATAATCATGATTTTGTACATGACTGTTTTAGTTTCTCTCTGTAGAGAAAGTGTATATAATTAATAATATGACACTAAAATAAATACAAATAAATAAATAGAAAATTACATTACAATGATAAAAATAATTATAAACTAAGACAAAAACTAGGTTTGAAATTCAATATTTCCTTATACGAATCATAATTAATTAGAAGTCGTTTCTTCCACGTTAAATTAAATGTAATTTTATTCCTAGCTTTCGGATTTACAATCCATCATCAGGCAAAACTAACCGTTATATTTTTACAAACGCCAAGGAAATTAATCAAAACATCGCGCGCAATTTACATCGCGCGCTATGTGCATCGCACGCTCTATGACATATAATAAAAATGAACTAATATATCGAACGAGGCGAAATACATTATTGGATTAACGGTAAATAGTTTTAAAATTCTATTCCTAAGCTTAGCTTTAAAACTATTTGAAGGTTTACCATTACGTAGTTTCACATCTAACTTATTAATTTGTTTGGTACATTGATAAAAAATTGCTGTTTACCACAGAGGGTACCTACAGAGGGTTACCTACAGAGGGTAGATGGAAATCATATTTGGTACGTGTATTATATTATATAATTATTCTTTAGTATCTTTGTTTGAAAATTAGAATCTATCTCATTATTTTAACATTAAAAAATGACTACTAATGGCTATGGAATTTTAGCCCACTGGATAGAGGTTTGAAATGTAGAAACATCAACGCTTCATTTGCTGAATCAGGCATTCTGATTCGCAACTAAGATGACTTTGTTACAGTGCGACTACTCGAACCAAGGCCACCCAAACAAATTTTTCACAAATCATCCAATCACGTTCAAGTATCTCAACAATAGAATTCGTATAAATTTGAAATTTTACAACGGCGATGCGTTTAACTGTTACATGAACAAAGATGTACTGTGTAAATAAATACGGCAAATATTATTACAATGGACGGTCATATGATGAACTTTTACGAGAGCATGTACTAGATCTGAGCCATCATGGAATTTCTCAACGTGCCATTGCCCATGAACTTCAAACTAGCCGTTGTTTTGTTCAAAATGTTTTGGATCAGTATAACAAAACCGGTACAGCCATAAGACCTGCAAAAAATATCACTCAGAGAACTGTTATGACCAATGATTCGATTGATTGCATTGAAATTGAAAAACTAATGAAGCCAAGTGTAAGTACGAAAGAATTACAAGATCGATTACTACTCGACGGAGTAGTTCATCAGTTACCATCCAAGTCCGCGATCACAAAATGTATGAGAGAGGATTTGCACATGACCAAGAAAAAAATTCAACAAATACCGTTGGAGTCTCTAAGAGATGGAAATATCGACAGGAGAAATGAATTCCTCGAAATAATGAGTGACTTGAATGCCGCTACGATCCACTGTTTTGACGAAAGCAGCGTTATAAAAACGACTTCGAACAGACGATACGGTAACGCCCCACGTGGTCAACCAGCCACCGAAATTCAACGGTACGCTTCAAATGCTAGTTATACAATTAATTTGCTTCACTCTCCTTTTGGTGTTGATTTTGTCAATATACTAGATGGTCCATCTAATGGCCAACAACTGCTTCTATATTTTGAAGAGGCACTAAACGCAACGAAAGCTGATGGATCAGCTGTATTAGAAAGAGGGGACACTGTTATCATGGATAACTGTGGGTTCCATCATGGTCACTTCGTTGAGCCGATCCTAACTACAATACTAAACGATTGTGGCATCCGCTTGGTGTTTCAACCACCATATTCACCAGAATTTAACACTTGCGAATTGTGTTTTAATGAAATTAAAGCCTTCTTACGAAGAAATCAGCGTTTAGCAGAAGATGAAACAGAGTATGTAGTCTTTGAAGCTTGTGAAACCATCAGTCAACAAAAGTCTATTAATTACTTTAGGCATTGTGGATATTTGCTATAGAACTCATTGATTGAATAATTTGTAAGCAACGTTTAGATAACTTCATTTCATTCCTTGTAAATTTCAATCATGTGTCATGTATCCGCCAGGTATGAATACTAATGATTGTTGAAGACACTGATATACTCTGTAAAAATCGTTTGTTGAGCAATAAACTAAATATCTGCAAGGCATGATAACTCCTCCACCTCTATCCCACTTTCCTGGCCATGGATATCTACTTTCTTGTTCTTGGCCAGTTATTTCGCTATAGAGGTACACAAATCAATAAAATTGTGTCAGTATCTAAAAACAAAATAGCTATCAGCTGTCGCAGTCAATGCTGAATTTGCATGTTTATTAATAAGCAACTTACCAAAAAATTGTTATATCAGCCTGCTTGTTTCCAAACATACATTGAAAATGATCAGAGACTCCTGTTGGAACATGCCCAATAATACTGCCATATTGATTGTGAACTACAAACGCGTTTTCATCAACTGAATTGTTGAGCTCCCTAAAGCATTCATAAATATTACCGACACCCACAAATAAATCATTATACGCATGCCTCCCTTTCAGAACTCCTCCATGAATTACTATTTTAGGCATTTCTTCTAGTAAAGCATTTCACAAGGAAGATTCTATAAATAACTGATTAGAAATTAGCACGTGGGAATATGCGAACTCGCCACAGGAAGCCCGGTATAGTGATTCTTCTGATATTTCTTTTACGCTTTTAACGTAAGCTATAAGTACATAAGCCTTTATCGTTAAACATTTTTATCATATATTTTGTTGACTTTCAAAAACACTTCCCTCCTTTTCAACTTTTTCTATTTTATTTTGTCGTAATTACTAAGCACAGGAGTGACGTAAGATGAAATGAGTGACAGGCTACAGCATTGAATATATTCCCAGCCAACAAGTTGTTATTCTATTAATAATGGCCGCCAGTGAAGTTCATGAATGGCTTCGTTCTATCTCAAATGGACTAGATTTAGAACGCCTCGCACCGCTATTTGAAAGCCGTGGTTTTCGAACCAAACATTCTTTGACGTACTTGGAAAAGACTGACCTGGAAGTTATTATAAACTCGCCGCAAAGACTATTATTGGCCGATAAGCGAATCATCGAGAAAGAGTTGGAAAACATCAAGAAACCAACCCTACAATCAAAGGAGCTTTTTCCACCATTCCAGAATCCACCGTTACATGTGAGCTTGAACACTTCCGCCTCTAATGTAAGTGTTTTTAATGCACCTACCTGTACAGCAACAAGTTTTAGCGGCAACAAACCTCAGTCTACTGAAAGCGCGGGAACAGAGACAATGCAAAGTAACGGGTATCTACATCGAAAGAATATGGAATTAACCGAAAATCTTACATTATTGGTAGCTCAGGTTGCAAGCGCTTCTAACCAGCTACAAATTGCAAAAGATGAGTACGATCAATCGTGCAGTCACGCTAATGAAAGAAAGGGTAAATTGTGCACGAATTGCCACCAAGCAGGCCATTACAAAGGAAAGTGTCAAAACCCTACATGCAAAGACTTTAGGGTTTGCATGGCAAGTGAAAAACATCCTGAAGCAAAGAGTGAGATTGTTGAGCTACAAAGATTAGTGAAGGAGTTAGAAAAGAAAGAAAAGAAGGCAAAAGAAGATTTCGATTCATTCAAACTTGCGAGGGAACGTTCAATGAACAGTTTTTTTGCTGCAATGCGCCCGCGCTTGAGACGTCAAAATGAAGGACGTTACGTAGACCGATTTGCATTAGATAAAGATCTTGTAATACTGAAAAGAATACTCAACAACAAAGTCCCTTTGACCACAGAGAGAGATTGGGAATTTCCACATCAAATAGAACAATACAAAAGAGGACTGTATGCATACAATCCTTGACTTTATGACTTGTTATATATACAATATGTTTGAGACTTTATAAAATCAGATTTATAGATTTGTGTTAACTAAGTATCGGAAATTTGATCACTTCATAATGTTACTATTATTGATAGCATAATTGCAATAAAAATACAAGATGATTCTTATGTTTTTTTGTTGGAACTTCGACGTTAAAATTTACTGATTTTCCCGTAATTCTATTGTTGAGATACTTGAACGTGATTGGATGATTTGTGAAAAATTTGTTTGGGTGTCCTTAATTGGTTCGAGTAGTCGCACTGTAACGTTATTGTGTTTAGTTTAATTTGTAAATAACTTATCTAAACTTCAATATTTGTGTTACCCCCAACAATATCCCCCTAATCAAAAAAATATAATGTATTTAATCGCAAATACACATTTCCTATGTAAGCCTTATATTTTGATATTTTATTTGTTTTCTTGTAAAGAATATGTTCACAAAACATCAGGATTATCCGGCCCTAGAAATAGTTCTCAATTTGGGCCATGCATCCCGTTGTGTTTACAATATAAGTCTTAGTTTTCAAAATGTTGTTATTAATTAAATATAACACTGAGAATTTTGAGTAAAAACTAAATGATAATCCGTTATCTCAGTAACTTGATTTTTTTAAGATACTTTAGCCACTTTATTATATAATTGTCAATGAAATACCTCCATTTCTCTGTTTCAAAAATTTGATATCTTCACATGTGAAAATGACATGTCATTTTCACATGTGAAGATATCATCACTATGGTTACACAGCTTTACGGAAACTTCTTGTGTCGAAAAAAGTTTTCTTTATTTTCATTGATAATTATATAATAAACAGAACATTACATGTTCGCTTGGGGATACAGATTTTATCTTTTCGTGGTGAAAATCTCTCACTCATTCGCTGAGCTCACTCGTGAGATATCATTTCAACACTCGAAGATAAAATTCGTATCTCCGCGCGCCCATGTAAAATCCTCTATATACTACACTCTGTTTTGACACTATATCGACATTTGCGTTTAAAACTTCCAACTTTTGCTCATTTTTCAGAACTGACGTTACAGTAAAACTTTTTCCCAAAATAACTAAAAGAAGGTTTGTACATTGTACAGGCTTTTCGGACTTGAGAACCTCCAAACAAGATTGCTGCGAAAGGATGAAGCTTTCATATAAAACAAATGGTGTTACTAACACAAGACATTTGAAAAAAATAGAAGTTGTTTTCCAAGACTTACCAAAAGATGTTTCCGTTTTCAAGACTGTAACTAATAAAGTATATTCAATCGCGTTATTAAATCGAGAATATCGATTTTGAACACCCACTGGTAACTGCGTTTTCAGTTTAATCATATGACGTTATTGACAGTATTTAACCCTAGATAATTGAAAAAATAATTATAGTTTTCAAAACCTTACCAAGGTTGCTTGGTTTTGACAGAGTTAATTAAAGAGACCCCTCTATTAACTTTGGTTTTGAGATGTGAAATTACCCAGTATATTCTTAAAAAGATTTTAGGAGTGCTTATTGTAAGTATTTTTAAAGAGTTACAATAAGCACTCCTAAAATCTTTTTAAAAACACGAAGCAATGTAGTTTTCAAAACAAATCTCAACAGAAAGAACTCTTGCTGCTATTGGTAATTGTAAATCTATATCACCGTAAAAAATGTTGACTTAACTTTACTGACGTTTCGAGCTTTAGACCTTCGTCGGAGTAAAAAAGAACATTTTTTTACGGTGTTACGAATCTCATTATATTATCTATCATTTATATCAAAACTATACTAGTTTACTCGCTAGTTTCCATTTGTATATCTATATCCATAAGTTTTTTTTGCGCATTATGAATTATTAAATTGTTATTATTAAAATTGACTGTGGTTCTTGAAAGAGACACGACAAAGTTGACTTCACAACGTTGATAATATCTTGATCCTCACAATTATTCAATGCAGCAATGTAAATTTGTGCGAAAGTCATTTTTTCGATTTATTGTTTTTGTATTTACATTATTTCTAGATTCTAAATTCGGTACTACAAATAACATTTGGCCACTTGTAGTGCGTAAATCTTTCTAAAGGCTGGCTCATGTGGGCGATTCTTGCAGCAATTTGAGGTGTGAGCAACGTACTGGCGATTTTACTGCGATTTGTTTTTGGGAAATTCACGTCGCCGCAATAACGAAGGTGTTTTCAACATGTTTTTTTCAAACTTTTTAATTATAGTTTTTATTTTAAATTGCGAAAATAAGCACTAGGGGTTCTCCAAAGGAAATTATTTTGTTGAAAACAAATTAAAAATGGGAAAAAATACTAAAAAGCATGGAAAGTTGATAAAGAAGAGATTTTAACGGAGCAAAAATGAGTGTCTCTTCATACAAGTCGCAGCGAAAGTTTGCAAAAGCCACTGTAAAACTCGCATTGCCGTAAAAGTGCTTTAAAGAATTGCACCTCAAATCGCCACCAAAATCGCCCGTGTCACTGTGAACCGGCCTTCTTAAGGTAGTACCGGATACTTGGATTTCTTCAATGAATTTTTTTTATAAATCCTGTCATTTATAGATCATTGTAAGGCAAGTCAAAAAAGGCGAAAAAAAATTTAGGTCACCGTATTGGTTATAGAGCTATAAGAGTGTTTATCGAAGTAACAATATTTGTCGAAGTAACAATATTTGTAATAGGATCATCCGGGTGGATGTAGCCCTCAGAAGGGCTGTTTGATGTGACTGACGTTTCGACATCCTGTGCGGAAGTCATCTTCAGAGTCAAGTGAATAAAAAGATTGAGTGATATTTATACTCCCACGCTAATTAATGGATGTTTGCGTCATTAGCGGCATCGGTCTTGTTGTGTGACTGAACCGCTTGGGTGTCATTAGCGGCATAAGTCACATTGTGTGGCGGTACCGTTTCGGCGGCGTTTTGTTATCAGAGGGACGTCAGAGATCATATCACGTATTTTACAACCGCACAACATCAGCGTAGCTCATAAACCCATATCTACACTACGCCAGATCCTGACTAAGGTCAAAGACAAAGACAGTCCTAATGATCGAATCGGTGCTATATATAACATTGCATGCAATGACTGTGAGGCTACATATATTGGTGAAACAGGTAGATCGTTTAATACTAGAAAACAGGAACATCAGAAAGCAGTTCAACAACAGGACAATCGAAACAACATCGCCATGCATTATACCAAGACTGGACATTCCATTAACTGGGATTCTGGTGAATGTATTTCTTTTAGTGGGAACAGAAAGCAAAGACTAGTCCTTGAAAGTTGGTTTACCAAGTTAGAACATCAACCAATTAATAGATCTATTACACTTCCAACACAATACAACCGGCTTGTAAACAAACTTAACAAACAAAACGCCGCCGAAACGGTACCGCCACACAATGTGACTTATGCCGCTAATGACACCCAAGCGGTTCAGTCACACAACAAGACCGATGCCGCTAACGACGCAAACATCCATTAATTAGCATGGGAGTATAAATATCACTCAATCTGACTTTTTATTCACTTGACTCTGAAGATGACTTCCGCACAGGATGTCGAAACGTCAGTCACATCAAACAGCCCTTCTGAGGGCTACATCCACCCGGATGATCCTATTACAAATATTGTTACTTCGACAAATATTGTTACTTCGATAAACATTCATTCACCTGGGTTCAGACCATTCAATACAATAGAGTTATAAGATATAGTAAAAGTAGGTATTTGCAATAATTTGCGGTGATTTGCTCAAAAGTACCTATTCAAAGCAGTCAAAAGAATGCGAACGTATTCTACTAGGAAAAGCATAAGATTATATCAAACGATAGATCTAAGGGCTATCTAGCATTTGCTGTCATAAAAATCATTGAATCATTTCAAAATATGGGTATAAGTGAACCATAGAAGCACAATTCTACGCCAATTACGCACCCTATATGTGTATAGAGTTGTAGCATTTGTAAAATTTCAGAAAATTAAATCAATGAATATTTTATTTTTTATTCTAAATCGTAAGAGTAGTAAATGCAGTCTTGAATAAAAAGAAAAAAAATTGGGGGTCCCCGTACAAATAGGCGAGTTATAAGCGACCGAATCCATTTTTTTGTCAAAAAAAGCACTGCAACGGTCCGCGCGGGACTGGGTTCTAGTACTTTAAACATCTGCTAAAAACTTGTCAAATTATCCTTGTCATCTCCAGAAACCCTAAAACCTATTTTGTATTAGTTTTACGACTAAAGACGTCAAAATTATATTTTATGTATTCATTTTTACAAAGTTGTAAATTTGTTGTTTTGAGACAAAACAGCGACCTTGTCAGGTAGTGAAAATCTGAGCATGTTTCGAAAAATGTCCCATTTTACTTCCAAAGTTGCATGAAATGACATAATACTTTCTTAAGTTATAG
The DNA here is from genome assembly GCA_949775045.1 of Metridium senile. NCBI lineage: Eukaryota > Metazoa > Cnidaria > Anthozoa > Actiniaria > Metridiidae > Metridium > Metridium senile. Next base: position 8,999,178 of record OX459108.1, on the reverse strand, counting down.
ATAAGGATTCAAATTAAAATATTATTTAGATAAATGTTCAAAAAACGCAAATAAATGATGGAAAACGAGATGCGCGAAATGGATGCGCAGTAGCAAGAGTCCGGAACTACCTTAAGAGAGTTACTGTTTTACTCAGACGAAGGGATAAGGTTATTATTAATGTAATAATACCTATTTCATTATATTCATTGATAAATTTAGAAAACTTTGGTAATGTTTTTAAAATTATAACTTGAAATAATAATTTTAATTATTATTAATTAAATATTTACATGGTCTATTCTTTGTTTGGTCAAGCAATCATTGAAGCGAAACATCACCAAAGGTCTTTTCATCCAAAAACGCAAACCCTCTCTAAACAAACAAAACACTATGTACATTGCAAAGCTTTTCCCTTTGGGAATAACATGAACCTTTAAAAACAAGATCATTTCATGTAATTTATACCATTTCCTGATGATGACTATGTAGTCGAAAACGTTTGAATAAAGAAACAACAAATCTAAACGCCTTATTTTCTACATCGAAGAGAGCGACAATTATGTCAATTAATTATTAGATTATAAAAATAATCTAATATGCCTTTAGTTATCTATATAGCGCTATATCTCTCGAATAGCTCATAGCGCTTTGCAATCTTCTAATGTGTATATGAAGGACTTATCGGACTGCTGAAAAACAGCAGTTTACAATCATGAGTGGTGTTAGTGAAAAAAAAAAAGAATAATCCGCCCCTTGTGGTATGTTTGCTTCTAAGAGAGTTATTGCGTAATCAACAAACTTTGATAAATTCTTTTAAATTATAACTTGACATAAAGTAAACTTCCTCCCGTATGTTCGCTTCTAAGAGAGTCATTGAGTTTTACTCCATTACAATATTACAGTTGCTTTTTTAAATGAAGACATTTTCACTTTTCCACTTAAAACAAATTTGGTTTAAAATAAATTATTAAAATAATTGTTACTTTCAATAAGTAACTTTTCGAAGCCTTTCTGTTGATACTAACTTTTCCACTTAAAAAAAATTTGATTTAACTCAAATAATTGTTACTTTCAATAAGTAACTTTTGGAAGCCTTTCTGTTGATAGTAACTAAATATCTATAACCATCATTGCTTTGGCAATTAAAAACAAATATTAATCCTTGTAGCACCCCCGGGGGGGGGGGGGGGGGGGGGGGGGGGGGGGTACTCCCATATATTTACTATACGGGGATGATCCGCTGAACAGGGTATGGTTTTTCGAGCTTTCTGTCATAAACAGGGTATGGGTTTTTGAGTTTTCTGTCATGAACAGGGTATATTTTTACCCCATTTCCCAATTTCCTTAGTTTTTTTTGTCATATTCAGGTATATTAATTAGGTAATACGATGAGCAGCGCGGTCTTTCATCTTTCGTGAAATTCAGCACGTTTTCGCGGCATAAACAGGGTCCTAAACTGTCATAAACAGGGTCCCATTTTTATCCCTTGTCATAAACAGGGTATACGAATTTGTTTTTTTTCTGTCATAAACAGGGTCACCGTTTTAGGATCCCAGCGGAACACCCCTACCCAAATCCTAGCGGAGTACCCCCCCCCCCCCCCCCCCCCCCGGGGTAGCACCATCTATTTTTTCCATGTATAAAGAATCATCAATAACAATAATTTGACTTAAACAGAGAAAAATTGAGTAGAAAAAGACGGACTTAAAATCGTAACCTTGACAGTATATAATACTAATCGTGTCCTCTAACCACTGAATTAATGGACAATCTTAGCAAGTGTAATCAATAATAATATTACAAAAAAGCAGAAGTAGCTTTGAGTGGAGGAAAATGTTTCACGTACTAAAAGCCATCACTATACTGTTTTTGTTTTGTGCAATCTGTCGTGGGCACAATATATGAAAATGCATATTACCAAAATGCATAATACAAAACGTTTTTATATCACCATTTCTTCCTCCAAATCAATTTGAATTGACCTTGCTATAATCACAATATACGACTATCTTTGAGTTGAAATTTCAACACTGCGCATGTTTGATAGGGAGAAATTTTAAAAATTTCAAATATTATTTGAAAAAATATAATAGTAGTTTTCATAGACTTACTAAATGTTGTCAGGACCAATTCAGGGCTGCGCTGTTTATACTAGTATTTGAAAAACAATTATTTTTAGAATGATAACTGTATTTTTCATATGAATAAATCATGAGTATAGATTCTTAATACCCACTCACGTATTTTAATTAAAAAATTGGATGATTTTGACATCCCGACTAGAGGTATTTACAATTATATTCACATCATCTACAACCTTACTGTAAAACTGAGAAAAAGTAACTAAACTTGAACAATATCACAACTCATAAGAAAATAGTTATTTTCATGTTATATAAAGCACAAATATCGTCTAGTAAATCATTCTATAATACAATATGTATATCTTGGAATAAAAGACAAAGATTTCCCTTGATCTGTCATATTTAATTGCTTTCAAAACTCGCATGAAGTCGAACAAAAACTTCCAAGTAAATCTTTTTTTTTTTGTATATTAGAAAAATGATAAGCATATGAAAAGTATAGAGTCCCGTGCAAAATTTGAGGGTTTTGCCCTGTTGAAGCTCAAAACGTGTATGGTTCCTAAATGAAATTCTGTATGTCTTCAGCGGTTTTTGCATATCGTGGGTTCGAATCGAACATTCAAAAGTTGACTAGCTTAACCTCATTATACTGACACTTGTTATATAGTTTTTTTTTTCAATATCTTTTGTATTTTTGAAAAAATAACATTTATACGCACCTGTTATGAGCTTATGTAAGGTTAGCGGAGAGTAGAAGGACCGTATTGAGAGCGAGAATACAGTATGGATTTGTATAAATTTGTAGAAGGGTTGCATAAAAGTGAGAATGTTAGGTAAAAGTACACTATGTTCGCTTCTAAGAAAGTCATTGAGTCTGACTTCATTAAAATATTACAGTTGCTTATTTAGATGAAAACATTTTCACTTTTCCACTTAAAACAAATTTGGTTTCACTCAAATAATTGTTACTTTCAATAAGTAAGTTTTCGAAGCCTTTCTGTTGATAGTAACTAAAAACTATAATCATCATTGCTTTGGCAATTGAAAAAAAATATTAATCCTTCTTGCACCATGTATTTTTTCAATTATAAAGAATCATCAATGACAATAATTTGAATTAAACAGAGAAAAATTAAGTAGAAAAAAAACGAACTTAAAATCGTAACCTTGACAGTATATAATACTAATCGTGTGCTCTAACCACTGAATTATACACCTAGTCCAAAAAACTTTGTCAGGTCTGCCGCACAGTCCTCGCGCCAAGACTGTGAAAGATATTGGTTATATCTAATCAGTAATTAATTTATTTGCATGTTCACACTCTAGTGTGGTACTTTTTTCAACGAAATAGTGTTGTGCCTACTTTTATTTTTCTTGTTTTATCACTCTCATCAAAATATTCAATGTGTTTTCCATCACGGTCTTGGCGCGAGGACTGTGCGGCGGACCCGACAACGTTTTTTGGATTAGGTGTATAATGGAAAATCTTAGCAAGGGTACCGGTAATCAATAATACTATTAAAAAAAACAGAAGCAGCTTTGAGTGGAGGAAAATGTTTCATGTACTAAAAGCCATCAGTATACTGTTTTTTTTTTGTGCAATCTGTCGTGGGCACAATATATGAAAATGCATATTACCAAAATGCATAATACAAAACGTTTTTATATCACCATTTCTTCCTCCAAATCAATTTGAATTGACCTTGCTATAATCACAATATACGACTATCTTTGAGTTGAAATTTCAACACAGCGCATGTTTGATAGGGAGAAATTTTAAAAATTTCAAATATTATTTGAAAAAATATAATAGTAGTTTTCATAGACTTACTAAATGTTGTCAGGACCAATTCAGGGCTGCGCTGTTTATACTAGTATTTGAAAAACAATTATTTCTAGAATGATAACTGTATTTTTCATATGAATAAATCATGAGTATAGATTCTTAATACCCACTCACGTATTTTAATTAAAAAATTGGATGATTTTGACATCCCGACTAGAGGTATTTACAATTATATTCACATCATCTACAACCTTACTGTAAAACTGAGAAAAAGTAACTAAACTTGAACAATATCACAACTCATAAGAAAATAGTTATTTTCATGTTATATAAAGCACAAATGTCGTCTAGTGAGTCATTCTATAATACAATATGTATATTTTGGAATAAAAGACAAAGAATTCCCTTGATCTGTCATATTTAAGTGCTTTCAAAACTCGCATGAAGTCGAACAAAAACTTCTACGTAAATCTTTCTTTTTTTTGTATATTAGAAAAATGATAAGCATATGAAAAGTATAGAGACCCGTGCAAAATTCGATTGTTTTTCCCTGTTGAAGCTCAAAACGTGTATGGTTCCTAAATGAAATTCTGTATTGTCTTCAGCGGTTTTTGCATATCGTGGGTTCGAATCGAACATTCAAAAGTTGACTAGCTTAACCTCATTATACTGACACTTGTTATATAGTTGTTTTTTTCAATATCTTTTGTATTTTTGCAAAAATAACATTTATACGCACCTGTTATGAGCTTATGTAAGGTTAGCGAAGAGTAGAAGGACCGTATTGAGAGCGAGAATACAGTATGGATTTGTATAAATTTGTAGAAGGGTTGCATAAAAGTGAGGATGCTAGGTAAAAGTACACTATGTTCGCTTCTAAGAAAGTCATTGAGTCTGACTTCATTAAAATATTACAGTTGCTTATTTAGATGAAAACATTTTCACTTTTCCACTTAAAACAAATTTGGTTTCACTCAAATAATTGTTACTTTCAATAAGTAAGTTTTCGAAGCCTTTCTGTTGATAGTAACTAAAAACTATAATCATCATTGCTTTGGCAATTGAAAAAAAATAATATACAAATTAGGTAATACCTAATAGCGGAGCTCCCAGTTTAATTTTTTCTTACAACATCAATATGTGCAAGTATATAGTTTTTGTGCACGGGTCATAAAAACTGTACGTGATGACGTAGGCGTATTTGATAGTATGTGAAAGAAATACTATTTCTTACTGTTCAAGGTTACTCAAGAAAAAAACGAGAAATATTAATCTGGGATATATACATATATATTCGACTATAAGTCAACTATATTTATCAAGATTTTTGCTAAAGATTATGAAATACGGTTCATGCAATATAAATGTTGTAAATATGTAAAGCTTGTTGACTGATATCTATATACAAACTTTAATAGCAGTAAACAAAACAACAATCTACTCTGTTGATGTTTACGGTTCAATATAAATACTATAAATATGTCAATATAAATGTTGTAAATATGTAAAGCTTGTTGACTGATATCTATATACAAATTATTATAGCAGTAAACAAAATAACAATCTACTCTGTTGATGTTTACAGTCCAATATAAATGTTGTAAATATGTAAAGCTTGTTGACTGATATCTATATACAAATTATTATAGCAGTAAACAAAACAACAATCTACTCTGTAGATGTTTACGGTTCAATAGAATTGTTGTAAATATGTAAAGCTTGTTGACTGATATCTATATACAAATTATTATAGCAGTAAACAAAACAACAATCTACTCTGTAGATGTTTACGGTTCAATAGAATTGTTGTAAATATGTAAAGCTTGTTGACTGATATCTATATACAAATTATTATAGCAGTAAACAAAACAACAATCTACTCTGTAGATGTTTACAGTCCAATATAAATGTTGTAAATATGTAAAGCTTGTTGACTGATATCTATATACAAATTATTATAGCAGTAAACAAAACAACAATCTACTCTGTAGATGTTTACGGTTCAATAGAATTGTTGTAAATATGTAAAGCTTGTTGACTGATATCTATATACAAATTATTATAGCAGTAAACAAAACAACAATCTACTCTGTAGATGTTTACGGTTCAATAGAATTGTTGTAAATATGTAAAGCTTGTTGACTGATATCTATATACAAATTATTATAGCAGTAAACAAAACAACAATCTACTCTGTAGATGTTTACAGTCCAATATAAATGTTGTAAATATGTAAAGCTTGTTGACTGATATCTATATACAAATTATTATAGCAGTAAACAAAACAACAATCTACTCTGTTGATGTTTACGGTTCAATATAAATACTATAAATATGTCAATATAAATGTTGTAAATATGTAAAGCTTGTTGACTGATATCTATATACAAATTATTATAGCAGTAAACAAAACAACAATCTACTCTGTTGATGTTTACAGTTCAATATAAATGTTGTAAATATGTAAAGCTTGTTGACTGATATCTATATACATATTACTATAGCAGTAAACAAAACAACAATCTACTCTGTTGATGTTTACGGTTCAATAAAAATACTATAAATATGTCAATATAAATGTTGTAAATATGTAAAGCTTGTTGACTGATATCTATATACAAATTATTATAGCAGTAAACAAAACAACAATCTACTCTGTTGATGTTTACAGTTCAATATAAATGTTGTAAATATGTAAAGCTTGTTGACTGATATCTATATACAAATTATTATAGCAGTAAACAAAACAACAATCTACTCTGTTGATGTTTACAGTTCAATATAAATGTTGTAAATATGTAAAGCTTGTTGACTGATATCTATATACAAACTGTTATAGCAGTAAACAAAACAACAATCTACTCTGTTGATGTTTATACAGTTCAATATAAATGTTGTAAATATGAGTAAAGCTTGTTGACTGATATCTATATACAAATTATTATAGCAGTAAACAAAACAACAATCTACTCTGTAGATGTTTACGGTTCAATATAAATGTTGTAAATATGTAAAGCTTGTTGACTGATATCTATATACAAATTATTATAGCAGTAAACAAAACAACAATCTACTCTGTAGATGTTTACGGTTCAATATAAATGTTGTAAATATGTAAAGCTTGTTGACTGATATCTATATACAAATTATTATAGCAGTAAACAAAACAACAATCTACTCTGTAGATGTTTACGGTTCAATATAAATGTTGTAAATATGTAAAGCTTGTTGACTGATATCTATATACAAATTATTATAGCAGTAAACAAAACAACAATCTACTCTGTTTATGTTTACGGTTCAATATATTAATGTTGTAAATATGTAAAGCTTGTTGACTGATATCTATATACAAACTGTTATAGCAGTAAACAAAACAACAATCTATGCCTATCATCGACACAAAGTTTTTTCATCAAAAAAGGATTTTAAAAACAAGTTTATAGATAAACTATCAATGGATATTACTTTTCTGTAAGTAGAAAATTGTAGTAAATGTAACTATGCTGTAATGGCCATGGAGTTGTTGTCGTTTTAATTTTATGCGTTTTTTCAGTCTTTTCAAATCAACGTGACAAGTTCTATTTTTGGCGCGTTTCAGCAATGCCAAGGCACCTTTTTGCTTCAAAAGCAAGACAAAACGCTGAGAAAAATCAAGATTTTGAGCTTCAAATTGACAAAAAAAATTATTTGAACTAGACCTTAATAGAATGGTAACTATGTATTAAAAGGAAAAAAGGAAATTTTAAAGCATTTCTTTGTAAAAAAACGACATTTTTATCGTATTGGATTTACTAAAAAGTAGTCATGGCAAATCTTCAAAACAAAACAAAAAATTATTTTCAAGTGGAATTAAAAGCCTCAAGAATAAGTTCTACCAACACAAGATCGATTTGAAAAGACAAGGATTTTAAAACAAGGTATTTTATTATGAAAAACTTTGTGTAAAACATCATTTTCGACTTTGAAGTAAAAACTACTAAAAAAAGCTCGTTTAGTAAGCATAAAATAGTCAATTATTGAAATTGCTAAATAAACAGAAGTTATTCAACCAATTTAAATTGTGTTTGTATTTCAATTTATCTTTGATGTTTTCTGTTTATGAGGTTTAAAAAGTACATAAATAAACACCTTTCAATCGACCAAAGTACAATTTACACATGCACAAACATCGTTTCATGTACGGTTTTTATCTCAAAAAGTAAATAAAATGGAGATAAACCTTTTCTCTTTTCTTTCTATAATAAAACAGAGAACGGATTTTTCCTTTTTGAGGCTTAATTATTGCAAGTTTTGAGGTGTTTTTTTTTTTCTCTCTCAAAAACTTGAAACAAATAATAATCTTGAACTTACTTTATCGGTGATTATTTTCCTGAGGTTTTCTTCTCTTCAATGACATTGATCATATTTTGACGAATAAATGTATGTACTTGAATTTTGATGGTTTAAACATTCTTCATAGTTCAACTGCCAAGCTTGAAAATCCTTCAATAAACTGTGCCGAGGGAAGATTTGAAGACAGTTTTCATAACAAACAAGGTCGCTTCTTTATCAATTTTGTTTTGAATTGCTGTAGTCTTTTAATATTCTTCCACGAAGGTATCCACAAATAGGTTTTCTTGATCTTTTGGAATCAGTCTTTTCTGCTTTTCTTTAGTATAATTTCTTCGTTTTTGTGTCCTTCGAGTTTATGTTCTTCTTCGGTCAAAACTCTCTTTGTTCTTCGAAGTTCATCTTTCTCCGTTGTTATTTTGTATTAATGTAAGCTCTGCTATTTTGTTGTTGTTTGTTTGACTTTTTTGTTCTTCGAAGTTCATCTTTGTCCGTTGTTATTTTGTATTAATGTAAGCTCTGCTATTTTGTTGTTGTTTGTTTGACTTTTTTGTCGATAAGTTAAAAGAACAACTTTGCTTTGTTGATCTAGCGCTATTTGGCGCGCGCGTCACTTTCGTTCCCGCCGAAATATAACAACCAATCAGCATCGCGATGGGCGCGGACGTCGGACGTCGGACGTCGGACGTCGGACGTCGGACGTACGCTTGGGATTCCTGTGTGAAAACCATCGAAAATCGACTCGATGCATTACCATTTTTTCTTAAACAGGAAGTTCCGGTATAAAAGGCGCGTGGCCAGGCCAATTTTGAGTCAGTTATCCGTCAATCATCATTGAGTGCGGATCTCCGTAAAAAAAATCGCTAATAAAAACAAGCATTTGATTTGATATTTATTATATAACTAAAAAAAAAATAAAAAATAAACAAGGAAACCAAAAAAAAAAGAAAAACCAGCACGAAGACCAACTGAATAAAACGAGTTTTATTACCAGCGAAGCTATGAATGGTCAAGTACCGGTAAGTTTTATAATATTTTGATTTTCTTTCTTTCGATGTTTCCTGTATCATACAAAATCCTTATTTTTGTATTTTTATTCAAGAACCACGATAAAGAAATAGTAAAAAACGATAAAATGGTCAACGTTGAAAAGAGAGATGATTGCAACAGGTATTATTGCTATATAAGGTCAAGTGAACAATGAGCCGGCGCAAAACCACCCGCGAAAATATCTTTGCGGTTCATTGCCGTTTTACCATGTTTACTGTATGTCACAAAGTTAATGTTAGTGAAAGTGGTTTCTTTCTTCATGTACATCCATTACTACAAGCAGAACAATCTCCTCATATAAATTTCTCTTTTATTACTGTTTAGTACAAATATCAACGCTGATAAAAGCGCTAGAAAGTGTCGACAAAATGGTAAGTGTAGCTTTCTTGTTCATGTTTGTTTTCAATATGGCGGCCGAAGTGCTCAGCCCTTTGTTTATATCCAAAGAATCTAACTTATAGTACAGAATAGCTATGGATTTTTTTTACTCAAAACGCATAAGGTTAGCAATGTACAACAGTTATAAAACAAAAATCGTACTAAATCATTTCTTTCGTTAAACGGAGACTTCGAAATTTCAATTGGATATAAAAAGCTTACTAACTAATTTCGCGAGTAACTAATATGCAGGCGAGCATGCAAAACAATCCTCTTCGTCTTTATTATAATAAATGCTAGGATAATTTTGCGCACACATTCAAGTTTATTGAATAAAAATACTAAATAATGTGTATTTTCAAAACTATAATACTTTCTATTATTAATTATTATTGGTTAGTTTTTTTTATATTCTTTTATATTGTTCTTTTTATGATATTGGTATAAAACAAACAACCTCATATATTCATACTTTTTTTTGTTATTTCAGATGACAAAAAGTATGCTTTTGCAACAAGGTAAATAACAGAAAATAATTGAAATTTATGATACAACTTGACACAAATATATGCATCATATTTTCTAAATAATTGATTTTTTCTTTCTTTTTAGTATACAGAGTGGTGAATGTGCCTTCTGCCTTCAGACACCTTGTGTGATTTTGGCTGGTCCAATGCGACCCAGAGGACAGCCATTGCCAACAAATCATGCAAGGCGCCTGAAGGAATACAGATATTTTTATGGACGCCTGAACAAGAAAGGTCTCTGGAAGTGCCTGATATACTTAGAGAGAAAACAGGAGCTGGGGTGTCATATTAATGATGTAAGACAAGTAATGCCTTTTTGTGTTGTTAATGATGTAAGAAAAAGATGGCCGAATCCTCCCCACATTCCATATATGGGTCATAAACGTGCATAATGTTATAAATCATGCATTGTAAAGAATATTTAACAATTATTCACCAAAGAAGGGATAAATATAGATTAATGACAACAATGACAGAGTCAGTGTTATTATTCGGTGAGACTCGAGTCTGAGGAAAATAATTGTCTTAGTATAAATACAAATGTGATTATTTTAAACTGAAAATATCAAGCCTTTTTTCAAAAGAAACTGACCATTTCTTATTTTATTTCTAAAAGCATGCAAAAAACTGTCAGTGAAGAATTGTCAGAAGTTCTTGAACCAATCAGCACTCTATAATCACCTGCATATTTATACTGTATAAGTGTAATATTTATTACATAGGAATATCAAAATCAACAATTTAAATTGCCCACTTGTGCTAAAGTATAGATTTGAGACTGACTCATATATTGGAAATGGAGAGGATACAAGGCCTGGCTAAACTAGGATACATGTAGCGCGCTAATTTGTCGCGCACTACAATGTTTTCGAGGTGGCTAAACTGAGAAACATTGAGGATACATGTAGTGTGTGACAATGTAGCACGCTACATGTATCCTAGTTTAGCCAGGCCTGTAGAGACACGTTGACGACAATGTAGCGTGTGTGTAGTGCGCTACATGTATCCAAGTTTAGCCAGGCCTATAGTTAATAACCACCTTTTTCTTTATCTTCATTTCTAAAACTCATGAATAATTAATGAAGAGAAAAGAAAGACAAAATCACTAGCGTGAAGGAGTTTGAAATCTGATGAAACACTTGCATAAAATTAAGCCAACTTCGCTTTAAATTTCTCCAATAATTTGAGAAGTAATATCCAACACTCGAAAGCGTGATTCATCAGATTTGCAAACACCGAAAAACTGGGCCCAAAAAAAACCCATTTTTCAGTGTTTGAAAACCTGATGAAACAATCTTTCTCGTGTTTGATATATTACTTCTACAATGAGCTTTTCTAATAACATTTTATCAAAGTTTGCACTAGATCTAGTCTCCCCTGCAGCCATTTTTATAGCTAAAAAACAACAATTTATTGGAATATTTAGTTGATTGGCAATGAATATTTTTTTCTGTGTTCCCTTGGTAATACATATACCATTGATACCGAGATGTTGATACCAGCAATAATCAAGCCTAGACATTGTGTCAATCAAGAGCAATTTCTTTTACATTATTGATGGCACCACAGCTCCTGTATAGCATGTTTTTCAGATTTTTGTTAATAATGTACATGTACGTCCTTGTTATATTTTCTGTGTGTCGATGTATGTTTTTACCATAACTTGTAAATTTCTCACATGCTGATTGGCTGAGAGCCATTGTCGATTACAGTCCAGACCTGCTTGTGCACACGACATCTGTGCGCGAGCGGATAAAACAGTTTTATTCAAACTCTTAGTTGTTTGTCACTTATTGATGGTAAAAAGACAAAAACAAATCAGTCAGTTTTCTATGGGTCTGTACTGTAATCAACAATCACTGCGCTTGTGGTTCCGCTTGAGTTTTGATCATTTGATGTAACTTTGGTTGTCGATTACAGTACAGACCCATACAAAACTGATTCGATTTGTTAAGTATATGTCTGTCTTTTTTTTCTAATAAATGATAAACTCAAGTATATTGAAAATCCAGTTTATTCATAATTAAACAATTCAGAATAATTATTATGTAATACTACAATTATAGTAGACAAAGAGAATCATATTACCATATTACCCTGTAAATAGACTACTAGAATATATAAAAACAACTGTAAAATAGTCATAAAAAACTTATTCAAAGAAATTACTTACCTGTTCTATGTGAATTATTTCACAATAAATATTTTGAGTGTATTTGTATGAGTGCATTTATTACCATTCACTGTATGAAAATGGATGGCTCCTAAAAGAGCCGGTTTGTAAGTATGCAACAAGAAACAACACCAAGCCTTGCAAAACAATCTGAAAAACAGAAAAATGCAAACAAATAGCAAAAAAAAAAAATTACAAAACACACACAAACAATTACAAGCAAGCTGAAAAAAAGGCACTCCAAATAGCATCTTTAAAGTCAAATGTCTTCGGCTTCCTGACTCTGGTTGGGGCTACTCTGTCAGGATTACGAGCATACTGGTAGTTTTTTATGCTGTGTACCTCTCTATTTACATTTTCATTCTGAAAAAGTATATTAAAAATTGTTTTACTATGCAAGAAGCTGTTCAGTTACACAACATAAAGATGTTTATAAGGTGATAGTGTGAGTGAGTGTAGGAATTAGTATTCTCAACTAGAAGGGACACTCCCTTCTGACTAGAAGTGTTGGTTATTAACAAATATATTGATTGCTTTTTTATGACCTACCCAGTCAAGTACTGCCAGTTGTATTCTTGACGAATACGTTTCATCACCGAAGTGGATGCGTTTTGGTGCATACATGAGCAAAGTTGAGTGAAAGGACTCAATCCAGAAAGTATCACGACACTGTATGACATAAACAAATTATTTACTGGTATATGTATATAAGATATCGTGTTTTGTTAATGTGCAAAATTTAATACTTGATATTTTGTGCGCATTTTTAACATATTAGCTTTTTGTTACTTACTCTCATATAAGCTTCTGGATTTCTATAGATTAGTGTTGACATGATGGTTTTCTTATATGCAGCAATAGCCTTAGGATCTAGTAGTGGCTTTTTACTGCATATATATTGGTCACTTTGACACCTGCTTTCCTTTGAGCATTGTGTATGGTGACCCTGTGGTATAAAGCAATAGTTACATTCACACAAGCTGTATTATTGGTCAAACACATGGATGATTGTTCTGCGCACCTGATAATGTTCAACAACATTTAATAATGCCGCTTGGAACTGCTCTGTAGTGCTATAACTCTCAGAGAACTGTTTCATAGTATAATAACAATGTGTCTTTGTGGCTTTTGCTATGGAAACAATAGAATTAAATATCAAAGGCAAAGTAATAACATTCCCATTTTGTAAAAACAATTGGCGGTTCCACCATAAGGTTGTCAATATTATATATGTGTATCAGGCTACAAGTAACTATCTCTTTCAAAAGCCGTCAAATCCTATTGTGAATCCTCATTGTAAGTGGCTACCTTTGTCAGAAAGGTCAGAAAACCAAGTATTTCCCTCTTCTTTTTTTGTCCCAGTTGTTATTTTCTTCATCATTTTTTTCACATTTTTCCCACCTGAAAAAAAAAAATTGAATATAATTATGAATCAGTACAATATTATCTGGATGTGTTCATTATTGTTAGGGTAATCATTTACCATGCCAAGTATCATATGAATTTAGGATTTTCTTGTCCTTCACTGCCCAATTCTGAATGGCAGCAACATTATCATGTGCTATTTCAGCAATTTCATGTCCTGTCGTAGGTATAAACACTATGTTAATGAAAACACATTATTATTATACATTTTTTTTAATTTTTATTGAGTGATACATGCTACATTGATGTACAAAGATGTATATGTATATATATATATAATAGTGTATGTCACTATATATGACTCAAAGACTCAAGTCTCATGCAAGGCACCTTTCTTGTATATTAAACTATATATCAATAAATTTTTGTCAAGTTGAGATACATAATAAATTCAAATTTACTATTCAAAAGTGTAAGATAATTAATCATTCTCATACCGATTGCTTCTAAATTTTCAAGCAGTACTTTAGTCATTGGTACTTCTCTTGATGCAGATGAAGCAGCATCACTTTTTGACCAATTTACTGTGGCCAAAATCTTCTTATTGCTAAAGTTTGTAAAGGCATTTTATTAATAATCAACTGTCTTGAAATGATGTAAGTGAAAGAACAATTGATGTGGAGGACACTATACTACTTACTAGTATGACATTGCTGTCACAGTTGTGTGCTGGGCATTTCTGGATGAGTCATGTCTGGCGTCAGTTATAACAATCTATAAAAAAAAACAATTATTTTGTCCATATTTAATTATTTTAGAAGAAGAGCAATAATTGTTTCAAGTTTATTAGCTGGACTGGCAAAGGAAAAATATTTCTTTGCAAGGATACCTATTACTAACACTTCTCAAATCCTATTTGCGAATGCCAGCAAATTTGAAATCTTGGAACATATTTTGATAGCACAAATGAAAATCCTGTTAATTTGTCAAGTTTGACTTGGTCGCTTACCCAACCAGTCTTCTATTATAGCAATCCATGTTATGTTAATTAAGCTAATTAAGTCATGATTTAATAATATCTTCATGTTCATGCTAATCCATCTGATCATCAGACAAATTAACTTAAATTTACCTGCATCACAATTAATTACATCCTCACATCCTATCGACAGAAAAACAATAAGTTGATAACTATTGTGCAGGCAACACACATACTTACATCACCATCATTATCAATATATGACTGCTCTCCTTGTGTCTCCTGTACAACAGTCTGCAGTCTGTCGTCATAAACAGCCTTGAGTGCAGCCATATAACCAAGTTTATTGAAGACTAAAAACAATCATGATGATGATGAAGCAATATATCAGTAATGTATAGAATATAATATATAGATATATTATCTGAAATATTTTTCAGATTATGGATTGATATCAAAATAACTAGATATAATAATAATTATTATTATGCATGTGTAGCAAAATGCAATCAAGATAAGCAAACAAACAAAAAATAAAATAAGGAACAGAAAAGACAAAATATTATAAATAATAAAGCAAACACAAATGAACTTGTCTTGTGCAGTTGTAAGTTGGATCACACGGTTGGGATATCCATGTAGATCAAGCATTATGTGCAAAAGCAGGGCTGCAATAAAAAGTAATATAATAGATTATAAAGGTCAATGCCATCAGCAAAGCAAGCATAACAACTAATCAATATCTATAATCAACATTCAAAACATTGTTTATACCAGTGTCAAGATACGTATGCTCAACTGAGCCTAGGCCAGCTGTCTTAGCAAAATTTCTGTACTGTGTTTCAGTTAGTCCAGAACTTATGAATCCATGAATAACTCTATAAAGTAAAGCAATCATACAAGTATGTTAATGTCTTTGAATGACTTGAAGTAAACAATAATATAACCTAACAAACGAAGATTTCCAAGGATTATACTATGACAAGTCTGCAGACGAGAGATTTAATATAAAGCTCTTACCTTAGGTTTGCAACGTATTTTGACTGTAAATTTGCAGAACTAAACCAAACTGTTTCGTGTTTGTTGTTACAACTGATGGTAATACGGCCACAGTGCCCTCTTCTCGCCAGCTGACAGCTGTCAAGAACCAGAAATCCACCACAAACTGGACAGCATCCTTTAGACTCCGTCAAGCACTTCACCAAACTACGAGTTGCAGCTTTACCGGTGATGAAGTACTCTCCGTCATCGTCGTCCAGAGCTATGTGGATTTCTTTCCTTGACAGTTCAGCTGATGAAGAAGAGGCGGGCGAAGTTTCAACTTTGTCGATTTGTTTTCTACTCGGGCTTGTATCGTCGTGATGAACTTTGTAAAACCTGATCAGTTTGGACAACCATTCATAGTTATTGGTTTCTCCCGTCGCTTTCTTAGAGTACGCTATATTTTCTCGCAGTCCGGCGAGTTTTTCCTCGCAGTCTTCAAACTGTAGAGTAAACCTACTCCGTTTTCTAGCCATTTTTGCAAGCGGAGCTATTACGAAACAATAGACTGACAAATGACAAAGCTACCAGTGTTTTCCCGCTCAAAATCAATGTACAAAGGGCGCCAAAGTACCGGAAACAATCAATTGGTTTTCGGCAAGGACTTCCTGTCGCTACGGCGCTTTTGTTTACATTTTTAGTTTAGTCGATTTTCCACTCTTTTTGGTCGCAACATAAATAAACTACACATATTTTAACCCCTAATTCAGTTTTCAATGATTTTTATTGCATAATAAGAATTTATTTGACATTTCTAAACATTTTCAGAGGATTTATTTGCTCTCAATGCAAATCCCGCCTTTGTCCGCCATTTTTTTTGAAATCTTAAATTTTTGAATGCCGAATCTGACGTGGAAGGGGGCGTAGCCCCCCCTTTTATAGTGGAACTTCCTGTTTAAGTATGGTGCTCCGCTCGCGCGGGCCTTCGGCCCGCGCGGGAGCTCCGCTATTAATCCTTCTTGCACCATGTATTTTTTCCATTATAGAGAATCATCAATGACAATAATTTGAATTAAACAGAGAAAAATTAAGTAGAAAAAAACGAACTTAAAATCGTAACCTTGACAGTATATAATACTAATCGTGTGCTCTAACCACCTAATCCTAATCCAAAAAACGTTGTCTGGTCCGCCGCACAGTCCTCGCGCCAAGACTGTGAAAGATATTGGTTATATCTAATCAGTAATTAATTTATTTGCATGTTCACACTCTAGTGTGGTACTTTTTTCAACGAAATAGTGCTGTGCCTACTTTTATTTTCTTGTTTTATCACTCTCATCAAAATATTCACTGTGTTTTCCTTCACGGTCTTGGCGCGACGACTGTGCGGCAGACCCGACAACGTTTTTTGGATTAGGTGTATAATGGAAAATCTTAGCAAGGGTACCGGTAATCAATAATACTATTAAAAAAACCGAAGCAGCTTTGAGTGGAGGAAAATGTTTCATGTACTAAAAGCCATCAGTATACTGTGTTTTTTTTTTGTACAATCTGGTGTGGGCACAATGAAAATGGATATTACCAAAATGCATAATACAAAACGTTTTGTGAAACAAAATTGACAAGCTTTTATATCAACATTTCTTCCTCCAAATCAATTTGAATTGACCTTGCTATAATCACAATATTTTTGAGTTGAAATTTCAACACTGCACAAGTTTGATTGGGAGAAATTGTAAAAATTACCAAAACTATTTGAAAAAATATAATAGTAGACTTGTCCTGTCAGGACCAATTCAAGGCTGTTTATAATAGTGTTTGAAAAACAATTATTTCTAGAATGATAACTAACTCTATTTTTCATATGAATAAACCATGACTATTTATTTTTGATACCCACTGACTAATTTCAATTAAAAAAATGGATGATTTTGACATCCCGGGTAAAGGTATTTACAATTATATCCACATCATCTACAAGCTTACTGTAAAACTGAGAGAAAGTAACTAAACCTGAACAACATCAGCTAAAATAAACTCAGGAAAATATCAACACATAAACATGCTAAAGATTTTTCTTGATATTTTAATAAAATTTAAGCAAAACATCAAAGGTTCAAAAGTAGCCATATATGCTTTAGTAAATCGACACTAACAGCTAGCACTTACACTAACAGTAAGCTTGGGCTACCTGCGCTATCTTTAAAATGTAGCCATCAGCCAGAGCTCATCTATACTGGAACTTTGCACCATCGGATTGCGAGATCATTGCTTTTAGCACTCGACAATGGTACCCCAATATCAATTTCATTCGTGGATTGCACATACTTTTTTTAAGAGTCAATGGCTGTAATGGTCGAGAATCGCAGTCGACAGCAGTGAAAAATCGAAACTGCTCATATTATGCCTAAATAACCTTTGTGGTAAAACATTTTCAAAAATCCAACTTTTAGTCCTGGGCGCCTTTTATTTCTCGAGAAATCGCTAAAAGTTGATTTTGAGGTCCTGACCGGCTTGGGCACCCGGTGTGGAATAAGAAAATGTAGCTCAGTTTTTCTCGACGTTCGTACGGCTTCGTGTTTTATTATATTCTATCTAAACAACTTTTTGTTCTAGCAAAGACATACTCTTCTTAATCAACTTAGTGCAAAAATTGTTTTGCTAATGCACGTTTTGATTAAATTACGGAACTTTCAATGGACCATATTTTGACGTTTCCAACTGATACATATAGGTTTTTAATCAGTTTGTCATCTACTGAATAAAAATTGTTCTTAATTGACTCACTAGCCTCTCACTCATGTGAAAACTCCATTGTCAGTTCCATCATGAACACGAGGCTAGTCAGTCAAGAACAATAGTAGGTCGCCATATTTCGATTAGGTCTATAACCAACAATAATAGTTTATATGTGTACCCTGTCCATATCTGGCAAACACTGCATGCTTAGTCCACTAAAAGTAAGTACTTTTTTTTAACCAAGAATTATACGAATTGTTGTGTTAGCCGTGGAAATACAAAATGTAAACACCAACCTATCAATGCATGTGTCAATCAAACATCTGTTGCCATGCTACCGCGGCTACAGTAAGCAGCATGTTAATGAATATGTTCAATCTCACGTTTATACATTTATAAAAGCCTGCGTAGAAAACGTTTCTTTTGGGGAAAGGGGCAAAGATGATAAGTTTTTGGATAGCTGTGTTCCCAATGTGACAGATGCGAAATCTTTTTTTTTAATCGTTTATTGGATTGGTTTATTTATTTTGTGGATTTAGTGCAGGCATTGTACAAATTAACTGAAGATTAGCTTTTTTTGGATTGCCACGTAATTCAAATATCTTAAGAAGAAAGAAGCATTAAAAACAAAATTAATCATCTTAAGTTGTTGCTTTTTTCCATGTATTTCTATTAGGGTAAACCAACTCAGCTCCAACCCTCCCCTCCCCTCCCTGGCTCTTTTTTTTTATCGCCGGAAGTAATTACTCTACCAAAACCGTAACGGTGTCGTGACTCCAGAATGTAACGCAGATTTGCATAATTAGCGGTTCACGAGTCGGCTTCGTTAGATATCCAAGTTTAATGTTTTTATTACTACGTTTAAATGCCTAGTACTTTGGAGAAGTGTTTGTGAATTTTACAGAAAAATGTAAACGGCAGTTTTGAATATTTATAGAAAAGCGCAACAGTGATGTGTTTTCGCTTGAAGTCAAGCTCTAACATCTCTAAGATAAAAATTAATCTCTCAAAACTGGGAAGTATTAATTGTCTCAAACTTAGCGACTAAAGACATATATGTACAGTACGGGGAAGTTTTTGACGGTTTTTGAGCGCTATTTGTTCAGTTATTGTAAGTCGCAATGCAACACATTGAGTGATTCCTGGTAACACTCAAAACTACAAAGTACAAAATGTATCTGTAGTTTTCTCAAATCAAACATATAGATTTCTCTAAGTATTTGATATTTTTGGTGCCTAGTGTTGTAGTTGACTGTGGTAGTAGCCGCTTTTTGAGATCCGATCGCGCTCGCCTACAATTCAAGCGCAACTGATTTCCGTCCTTCCTGTTTATCGCTGATATTGAAATAAAAATGTAAAAGCACAGTATATTGTTAAAACATTTCAGTCGAAGTCTGATAATCTATAAAGTTTCAGGTCAACCGAACATTGGGAAGTATGTCAAAACGACGTTTATAACAGCCGGGTGTGGCTTTCCAAAAACTGTAGTGATCCACCTTAATATGTCCTCAAGGTGATTAACTACTTTGCAACGTTGGATTTGTACGCGCGCACGATCGAAAAACAAAATGCACAGAGCTGCTGAATTTTACCTTCAAAATATTATTAGGGAACCATACACGTTTTGAACTTGAAAACGTTGAAAAACGCAAAACCCCAAAATATTCCATACCTTTTGTAGTTTTTTACTGAATTATGAAGTTTGTTTTGCGCAATTTTTTTCTCAAAAACTTGTCAAGATGGTCATGTTCAAAATAAAAGATCCCCAAAGCGATCTCGGGACAAGTCATTTGTCTTTTCATTTTCGAATCAGCATTAAATTTTGTATAAAACAGATTTCTAGAAAGTTTTCTAATTACTTTTTGTTAAAGTAGTCAATCACCTTAAAGTGTGAAAAAAAATTGATTTGGCTCATGTTTCAAGTGTACAGGAGGTATATGATGTCTAACTTTCATAAAACAACATCTTCAGTTTGTAGTTTCCTTCGTGCATAGTAGCTGAATCCATTGACAATTCATTGCCGAATTTCACGTGTAAAGTCCTTACTTCTTCAGACAAGACAAATGCTTCGTCTTGAAAACTGTGAAACAGAAAATTAGTATGTCAAAGTCACGGTGTTTTGAAATGTGGATTTCGGCCAATAATATAATATTTGGGAGTTCTTAAATTCCTTAAAATAAAACATACTCTCATCTCTTTATGACAAACCAAATTTATTTTTACTTTACTATTAAAGGTGCACCGCCGGTCAAGTACGACGGGCGTCGACTAAAGCATGTCTCCCGACCACAGGGAGCCCATTTCGACTTTTTTCGCGTTTTGCTTTTCAAAAAAAGCTTTTCTTCTGTGAATTATCTAATTATTCATGACACGATTTAGACGCTGTTTCTCAACCCAGTCGCAATAACTGTCCAAAACTTGCTTCCACCAAGAAATGCCCTGGTAAAGTGAATGAGTGACATGATAATGATGATCAATGCAACATGATCAACAATAAGGATAAGTATCACTGCTGCAAGAGCGAATGTGATGTGCTACAATACTCCGGTATAGTTGAGCATATGTTTAGATATGTTTATTATTCATGATTTTGTTGTTGTTTTTGTTGTTGTTGTTCTTCCGCTTCTTCTTCTTCTTCTTCGATGTGATGATGCTGCTGCTGCTGCTGCTGATGATGATGATAAAGTTGGTGATGATGACAGTGAAAGTGGTTGATGATGATAATTAGAGTCTGTTTTTTTTTGTCGAGAGTACCAGGTCGAGAGGCCAAAATATGCGAAATTGAAAAATACAACAAATTAAAAAAAAGGTAAAAACAAAAGAAAAACGTAAAATGTTGATGCTCCAAAGAACTATAAAGGCTCAAATTCAGTAATAATATTAAAGACGCGATAACTTGTCTAAATAAAAACAAATTAAATGGTAAAACCATGGTAAAACTATATTGATGCTCAAAGAATATTAAATTAAAGAAATAATAAAAATTTACTGGTACCCATGATAGAATTTTTGAATATTTATAGTACAAAATCAATTTTAGATTCATTCGAACTCAAAGTAACTTGATTGACATACTACTTTACACTCTGTTTACAATAAAGCCCGAATGAGGACACTGCTCTTTTCAATTTTTCAGTTAATAAATAAATCCAGACTCTGATAATTATATATGACGATTGCTATTGATGATGAAATATTGGAAATATATTTTTGTACTGAGATAAATATTTTTGTACTGAGATATATTTTTGTACTGGTAAACATATTTTTGGACTGAGATATACTTTTGTACTGGGATATACTTTTGTACTGGGATATATATTTTTGTACTGAGATATATTTTTGCACTGAGATAAATATTTTTGTACTGAGATATACTTTTGTACTGGGATATATATTTTTGTATTGCCCGTATGGGCCACCGTAGATAATGATGTTGCTGCTGATGATGATAAAGACAGTAATGATGACATGATAATGATTGATTATTATGATAGTGATTGTGATCTATAATAATGATGATGATGATGATTTTGATAATGATTAATAATAATGATGGTGATGATGACACTAATAATGATATTTATGATGGTGGTGGTAGGTTGATAATGATGATGGTGACGATGACTAATTGTGACGATGGTGTTAATATCAGTGATAATGTTATCATTCGCTCTCCCTGATTGCCGATTGTCAGCATCTTCATACCGACACTCGCTCTATGCACCAGCACAAGGACGCTTAAACTACAAAGGTGATGGGTATGTTAGACATTCAGCGTGGGAGACAAGTATAGCTTCTCGCGATCAATACAGCCTGCCTGCCTGCCTGCCTGCCTGCCTGCCTGCCTGCCTGCCTGCCTGCCTGCCTGCCTGCCTGCCTGCCTGCCTGCCTGCCTGCCTGCCTGCCTGCCTGCCTGCCTGCCTGCCTGCCTGCCTGCCTGCCTGCCTGCCTGCCTGCCTGCCTGCCTGCCTGCCTGCCTGCCTGCCTGCCTGTATTGAGGTTAGACGGACGTTGAGCTAAAAGCTATTGATAATAGAAAGTTAAATTGTGTAGTTAAATGTAGTTTATAACCATTAGATGTATGTGGGCCGATTTGTAACACAATAGGTTGTTTTAATTTGCAATAAAACATGATTGAAATCAGGGTCAACCTTCTCTATTGTTTTTTTTTTTTTGTGGTTGTGTTTACATGTCAGGTAGGGTCACTATAGGTACATAAAGTACATAAGACTCAACAGATTTATAGAAACTGAGTTTGTATATATCTTTGTGAAAAGTTCCCTACTAACAGAGGTTACTTATTTTATATCGTACCGTATGTAAACAGAAAACAGACAAATAAAACTGAACAATAATAATACATTTGTTTTCAGTGAAATTTTTATTTGTATTCAAATCTTGACGTTTTTAGGTATAATAAATAACAAGTGCACATCGGTGCAAGTTTATCGATCCTTTAATAATAGACCTTTTCACGGTTCTCGTTCACAACTTCAGCCTCGATATCGGTTAATATATTCTTTAGAATTTGACTGAAGTAACAGCTTGCGGTAGTTTAAAGAATGTACACATTATAAAGCAATTAAAGCTAATTGTCCTATTTCACTATGACGTCACATCAAAACATTCTATTGTTCTAACGCTAAGGATCACGGTCGCCAGTGGGGGACAGATTCATAACAATAATATACAAGAATACACGATAAAATTGCATTTACAAGACGCGGATAAGAACGAAAAGACAACAAAATGCCATAAATATGAAAGTATAAAAATAGACACATAACATACATAAAAATTAGATAATTTGAAACTCACTTTTCAAAGAGAAAGAAGATTTAGTTGAAATTACCATTGTTTTCGGCGATTCTATCCCCCACTAAAACACATCGTAACGTCATAATGAAATAGGGCAATTGAAATTAAAACATTGAAAATTGTAGAGAATATATACACGCTATCGTGGCTGGTCCGATGAGAACCGTGAAAACGTCTATTGCGAAAGTGGTTGAACCAAGTTCGTAAAATTTGCAATAATACATTTGAATATATAGTGCATGTCAAATATCCGGCAAACTAAACTAACAATAATCAAATAAATTTGTAATATTTTGTACAACTTGTAGATACCACTGGAGCATAACAGTGTAATAATTAGGACGATTTCACATAACGCATTTTTAACATGCTAATGAGTAAATTACACAAGCTCAAGGAATAACAAAAGAAAGAGTTCAGCTTGAGTGATCTTCTTTTGTCTTTTAAATAATCCCTTTCCTACTAAATTAGAAAAGTCAGGACAACGTTCATGTTTGCCGAGCTCGGGATATTTTTGTAATATTAAAACCTGGTTCCTATACAATCGCTACGATCACTGAGATCGCCAGGATCGCTGTATGTGATACACGTTCGTTTTTGTGAAATAATAAAAATATCATTGCTGACTGAAAATTGAAGCTTAAATTTGACGAAATATATCTGAACCAAAAAACTGTGAACTATATTCTGATAGCCAAACATTATTTACGGCGAATGCAGGGATCGTGGCGATTATATACATCTATTTTAAAAATCGTTGTCGCAACCGAAGCTACAGTCCACACTCTGAAGCCTGAAAATGATGCCGGTTACATGGACATAATTTGTGATTTATTGCAAGTTTGTTTTAAAAAAAATATTTGTATTTATATTTACCATAACATCAACTTGTTATGGCCATATAACACAAACACGCACAAGCAAAAATATGCTTTGAATAAAACCAGAAGAGAAGAAAATATCGACATTGTTTGCAGGCTTCAGAGTGTGGACTGTAGATTTGATTGCGACAACAATTTTTGAATTAGGTGTATATATGGGAACCAGGCTTAAAGCTCATTAGCATGTTAAGATTCCGCGTTATGTGAAACCACTCTATTGTATCCTTCAATGCAAATAGTATTGTGTGGCACAAGTCCAAGTTGTTTCATAGACGGTCGGTAACTACTTTTATAGCCTGCTGTGCAGACTCTTTTTTTGCGCTCAAAATATTCGCCAAAAAAGTCTGCTGAACTGAGCCACTAATCAGTTTCCAATATGCATAAGCTATTGTCTAGTTGGCAAATCAGAGCGAACTTTCTGTATACACGAAGGTAGGTTGTGATTGTTTGCTACTGTCGCAGACAAAATTCAATTTTAAACTAATTTTAAATATCTATTATACACGTGAAACAAATAGTACTAATTAGTACTAATAAGCGCTCATTAGAATAATTTTCCGTCGTCTGTGAAAGAAAAATGACTAACTAGTTGGTAGTAGTGCGTAATAGTTGGTAATAGATACAAAGAGACTAGAAGAGTCAATATTATGTGTCATACATTAATTCGATCATAATAATTAATTAATTAATTAATTATTGGTTAAAACACAAGAAACTGCAGTGACTTTTATAACCTGTTATAACAAATTCAGTGGTCGTCATTGAAGTCCTGTTTTTCTTGCTTTTTGCGTTTGCATTCTAAATTGAACAATTTTTTAAGTCACGGATTTATGAAGGCCAATCTAGTCTAGAATAGTAGTGTAGTTAGTAGTACTACATGTAACTACTTACAGATAATAGATTGAGGTCATTAAACCCGTGAAACAGATATAAGACTAACACTCTTTAGTAGACACTAATTCCATTGTTTTCTTTTGAGTCTATTTGACTATTACATTTGCATAATTCTAGCTAAATTATATACGTCGTAGTAATAGTACAAGTATTTTAATTCAAAACACCCATTGCAAAAAGGCAATTCCTTACTTAATCAGTATTAGAAGACACGCTTTTATAAAGAAAATGCACAATGAAATTATATAGTGATATTCCAAAATTTCAATGTAGTAACATAAACTGAACAAAAGTTACAGCTATTTGAATTTACAAATATTTGGCTTAAAACTTGCACTCGGGCCCTTAGAGCCTCGCTTTAGCGTTTTTGGTATATTTTAAATGCTGGAGTGATTCAATATATGACAACAGAACTCTACAAAATTACTAATTTAGACATGCTCTTTCGTGTAAGGGAAAAATGTTATTGAAATATTCTACTCTTCATTGTGTTTTCTGTTGCTCGTTCCCAGTAGCTTGCTCTTTTTGCATAAGGCGTATACACCTATTTCAATTAACGTTGTCAATCTGGAATGGTTGATCTGAGACCGATAGGGACTGTGGGAGTTCATTAAATTCCAAATACATTGTTTTAATCACGTTTGAATGGTGCTGAATTACAGATAATAGTATTTCAGAAGTAAACATTAATATTCAAGCGTGATTATAATTTGCAGTTGGCAGTTTAACGAGCTCCCACAATTCTATCGGTCTCAGATCAACTATTCTAGATGGACAATGTTAATTGAAATAGGTGTACATGTTTCGGTGGTAACCGCCATCATCAGTGGTTATAAGATAGTGATATAAGTACCTAGATTGTATAGTAAGTATAAGCACGTGATTATATGGTGCCTTAAAATATAGAATCATTAACTATTGTGCACTTGGAATGCGAAAGATAATATAATAAGTGCGAGTCTTGTGTGGTTTAATTGTTGGTATAGTATGGGCTGTTACCATTTAATATTTATAGCCTCTTTGATTTTAAAATTATATAACTAAACTACATGATAAATGTATAGTTAATTATTTGTCCACATTGTTTGTTCCATGCAGCACGGGCTGTAGGATACTCTTTGCTTCGCCGAGTCGTGTGCAATGTTTGTTAGTGGACTAAATAAAACACAACATACTCACTTGAGGATAAATAAAACATGAATTTACTGTCGTTTGTGTTCTTATTCCTTCTGTGTTTAAACGATAACAAACCGGCCATCTTGAATATACTTGTTATCAGTCCTATCGTCCGATGGCAGAGCGCGGTCCCCTGGCTAAAACAGGAAGCCCGAACGATATATTTCCCCCTGGACTAAATATTAACAGGGTAGGATTTAAATAGGCGTTGTCCCCTCTCCGCCAATGAGATTAGTGGATTCTGTACCACGTGATCAGTTTGAATCGTCAAGAGCTTGATGCCAGATTTTACGTCACTTTGCAGCCTCGTTCTGGTTTCCAAACACCACAGGCAACCCAAATTTTGTTGACGAGTATTTTTTTCAACTTAGCGAACCTTCGAGGAATCTAACAACCATGCAATAAAATCTCTCTCCGAATATTGTCGATAAAACCCATTTTTTAAGAGCGAAATGCTCACTGCTGAGTTGTAAGCGGGACGAGCGCAAGCAATTGTAATATTTTCTGATATGTTGTGGTTGTTTCGCTGCAAAGAATATCAAGACCAAATTTCGAATTAGCCGTAACGATAATTAATTTAGGGAGATCAAAAATTCAAAGCGCCGCGGTTAACGAGGACCCTCGTTAACGGTATATAGTTGTAATAACTTTTTAGAGATCAATTTTTCTATGTTACATACTTGCTGCAGATTAACTGCGTAAGAGAGCAACCGACCTCCATTCGTCGAAATCTTGTTGGGAAAAGTAACCTTATTTAAATAAACTGAATAGCTAAGTAACGTGGTCAACTCGGACAATGTTTGGTCTTCCAACTATCTTCTACAGCTAGGCTGAGTTTCAGAAAGTTCGCCAACGTTAATGTCTACCTAACAGTATTTGCATTACTTTATATTTCTTATATGAACGAAGGGGACAGGGTAGTTTCCTTATATGACAATGGCGCGTCATCAGCTTGCATCGAGGATTGTACGATGAACGCCCGTTTAGATCCTACCCTGTAAGTAGTGTTTACAACATGAGCGGCCGTGTTGTATCGCCGATACAAAACGGACGCGAATGTTGTAAACTACTTAAAAAATGTCTAGGTTAGCACTTTCAAATTTTACCAAAATCTTCAAGATTAAAATAAATTTTGCCGTAAAATTACCAGTTAAAACTTATGCAAATCAGGATATACAACACTAGTGTTGTATCAGATTTACAACACTCGTCATGGTCATGATTTCTTTTGAAAATGTCTCATTAATTATTCATGAATTTTTTAATCTAATTTACATTTCAGATATAAGTCACTAGTGGTTGTGTCTAATTTACATGTTCATTGTTTTAACTCCTGATTTCACTGACGATAATTGTTCATGTGATATGATTTCTCATATCGGATTGGCTGGAAAGCTTAATATGAATTAGTAATGAATGTTACAATGTGTGATACAAGGCCCGCCACCTCCCCCCATATCATTAATGGTTCCATGGCCTTTGAATAAAGTATAATGGCTAAAAAATGTCCTTTTATGATGATAATTTTTATGTGCGATAATGTGTTTGTATTTTAAAAACCCGTGATACATTTTTTTGTACTAAATAGTGCTTTCTCATGCTTAATATTTTGTTTTATTTACTATCAATCAAAACAAACGAAATTTGCGAAGATTCTTTCAATTCCGGGTTTCGGGAAGTATAGTACCGAATGTAAGTAATGTTACAACATGATCGGCCATGTTGTATCGGCATATACGATCACAAGCCGAATGTGCGTGATTGTATAGCCGATACAACACGGACGCCAATGTTGTAAATTACTTGTGAAATCCATAAATCCTTTGTTATACCAGTGAGGTTAACACAATGTGACTACGCTGATTTAATTGCTGTACGCCTTATTCTGTGATCGTGGTAACAAAGAAAATGTACATGCATTGAAATGTATGTTGATGACTGGAATGTACTTTAAGAGCGTGTCCATGATAGGACCAGGCAGTAGGTGCTACATGGGGGTTCACCGATTTTGATCAAACTTGGTACAGTTGTAATATCAAACTAGAGACTTAGTTCGGTTGATGACTCCAACTGATGTAAGACGAAACACTTAATATCAACCTACAGAGACTTAGTTCGGTTTATGACTCGAGCTGGTGTAAGACGAAACACTTAATATCAAACTAGAGCTAAGAGACTTAGTTAGGTTAATGCGGACACGGACTGATGTAAGACGAATCACTTAATATCAAACTAGAGCTAACAGATTTAGTTCCGTTGATGAATTGAACTGATGTAAGATGAAACACTTAATATCAAACTAGAGACAGTTCGGTTTATGACACGGACTAATGTAAGACTGTTTTGCAGTCTAGAACATTCTTTACTCAAGAGGATTGATATTTGCAGATATCGCCGCTGCCCCATTTGGGGTAACGTTTTCAGTTATCCACGATTTTGCTCCTCCTTTATATCCAATCAATGCCCACCCTTTATTACCCGGTACTTGTGAATATTGATTGGAATTAATAGATTGTAAGCTTGCCTTAACATAATTAATAGTGCTCGAGGTAGGCATATGATCTTCTTTATTGATGCCCATCAATACAATCTTGTCATTAGGAAGGTTCTGAATATAGGTATTTATACCTGATATTGCAGTGGCACCCTTATGTTTGGTATCATATCCTTGAACTGCTTGATGTATCGATCCATCCATATTTACGGAAAGAAAATTGAATCCATGGTCCTGAAGTTAGTAAATAAAATATACGAACAGATCAGAGAGGAGAAAAAACCAGCTTCAAATCAGCAGCAACAAACAACAGACAAGAAACAAATATCAGAAGAACATAAAAGATACCGCAACTCCTTTTTAAAGGGCCTGGTACGAGCGAATGTTGGCCCTTAAGAGATGCTATACAAACACCTAAAACGAAAAAAAGCGCGGAAATCGAATCGATGGGAGTTTCCTTTTTCGCTACCCTAGAAGATACCAAATCGCTCATTTTACAGCTAGGAGATATGACAGGCATAACAGATAAGTTTAACTCCCGAGTACACCCCTCCCTCACGAAGTAATCTCATATCAGTGATCACATTTGTCCTCGATCAGTTGCCAAATTAGACAGATACTTGAAATTCAGTTTTGAAATTCACAGTCTGTTTCCATTTGTTTGTTGGTTTGATGTGTTTTATCCAGATTATTCAGTTTTCTCTCATTCGCAAGAATCAACATGTAAACAGAGTTGTGTGCTTAAATATTTAAGGTAGAGGTAGAGATAGTGAGTATTGGTCTCCAAAACTTGTAGGATACTACAAGAATATCTAGAATATCAGAATATCTGAGACGCCAAAAAGTTATTTTTCTAGCATTTAGGCATAACTAATGGTAGATACTTACTTTGATCGAATATTCTTGTTCATTTACAGTAAATATGACGGGTTCTCCCGAGACGACTTTGACTGTTATTGGTGCTAAAACATCGGAAAACACGTGTTAACATTTGGTCAGGTAAATTTAATGTTTTATTGAGCGGTTGTCAGCTCATACAAACAGGCAGAAATAAGGCGTGTTTTAAGATCTTTTTTCGAAATGATTACAGACAAGTAAAACAAGTAGCCATGGTTACAGCTAATTCAATGTTGTATTTGACCTTATTAAATGATTTTGACCTTATTAAATGACTTTCCGTGCAAAAAAAAAAAAAAAAAAAAATACTTTTTGATTTCAAAGCGAACGGTTTGATTATTTTTACGAGTCATGTCAAGTTATTATATATGGGCTTTTTTTTTTAAATTTAGCAGACCTTATCAAAAACGTTGGTGTGGATTCGAAAACACCATGCTTTTACGAACATTTTGATGTGTGATACTGAATGGCTATGCGTGAAGTACTTTGCAAGATTTCTAATCGGTATTGCTGTATTCTTTCGGTCATTCTCTTATGAAGACTCTCTAAAAATAGGGGTAACTGTCTTCGTTTCCGAGATATTGCACTGCACACTTTCAATATTTGGTCGCGATTTTGCTTTCTTGAAACATAAAAAAGATAAAATTAAATTTGGCCGAGAAAATTAAAGTGAAACTTATGAAAATGAGGACGGATCTGTATGATATATATACAGTCTTATCCATGGTCGAGATTTCTTTTCTCAATTTCTCATGAATTATTAATGAGGTTAATAGCAAGTTTTACAATATGCCCCATGCTTATTTTTGAAGTGAATCTAATTATTCATTAGTTCTATAAGCAAATTCAAACCAACCTGCACAGTTCTTTCCGTCACCAACAAATCCTGATTTGCAAAGACACTGGAACGATCCCAGAGTGTTTGTACACAGTGCTTCTGCATGACAACTACTTGAATCATCACATTCGTTAATATCTTCTGTAAGATAGAAAGGAATAATTCTTGTTAGTTTAAATACACAGGTGATTATACAATTAGAAAATCGTGCGCGCAGCTCATTAGTTCAAGAACTATTCGGACTATTTTTGATAATCGCCTACAGATAGACAAAGGCAGACTCAGTGTCATCTTTGGATGATTATAAGAGTTTCCGGTAGCTCAGTGGAAGAGCATCTGTCTGGATAATCAGAAGATCGTGGGTTCATTTTCCACCTGGGGCTCAAAATTTTCAAAGGTTGTAGTTGTCTATATTTATCGTTGGATAATTTCATATATCTTATTCAAGTTGTATTTATCTATACTACTACATAGTCCATTTTGCAGTGACTCTGATTACATCGACTTACTCAGTTGTACAAGCAGTCAGTATTTAGTCATTGTTTGCTCTCGTTGCATCGATTTACTCAGTTATTTGAGTAGTTACTACAGCTATAAGTCGTTTTTGCATGCAGTGACTCTCGATGCATTTATTCATTTGGCTGTGTTTTTCGAGTATAACTACATAGTCGTTTTTTTTTGCAGAAACTAACGCTATCCAACCAACCAACCAACCAACCAACCAACCAACCAACCAACCAACCAACCAACCAACCAAC
Source organism: Metridium senile (assembly GCA_949775045.1). NCBI lineage: Eukaryota > Metazoa > Cnidaria > Anthozoa > Actiniaria > Metridiidae > Metridium > Metridium senile. Next base: position 8,968,043 of record OX459108.1, on the reverse strand, counting down.
CAACCAACCAACCAACCAACCAACCAACCAACCAACCAACCAACCAACCAACCAACCAACCAACCAACCAACCAACCAACCAACCAACCAACCAACCAACCAACCAACCAACCAACCAACCAACCAACCAACCAACCAACCAACCAACCAACCAACCAACCAACCAACCAACCAACCAACCAACCAACCAACCAACCAACCAACCAACCAACCAACCAACCAACCAACCAACCAACCAACCAACCAACCAACCAACCAACCAACCAACCAACCAACCAACCAACCAACCAACCAACCAACCAACCAACCAACCAACCAACCAACCAACCAACCAACCAACCAACCAACCAACCAACCAACCAACCAACCAACCAACCAACCAACCAACCAACCAACCAACCAACCAACCAACCAACCAACCAACCAACCAACCAACCAACCAACCAACCAACCAACCAACCAACCAACCAACCATCCAACCAACCAACCAACCAACCAACCAACCAACCAACCAACCAACCAACCAACCAACCAACCAACCAACCAACCAATCAATCAATCAATCAATCAGTCAGTCAATCAATCAATCAATCGGTCGAAAGTAAATTAAACAAATAATACGAACCACAATTGCCTGATTTTTCTTGGTATCCTGATTTACATGGACATTCAAACAAACCAATCGTGTTGTTGCATACTGTATTAATAGATCTAGAACAGTTGTGTGTGCCTTCAGCACATTCATTGACGTCCTCTGTTAAAAATGAACAATTTTAGTTAATTTCCTTACATATTCGGTACCCGCTCTAATTTTAATACTGTAAATAAATATTGATGTTTGTATTGCAAATAACGGGGTATTGACACGGTTTCTCGGTGTACAAAAATACGTACCGCAAATGCCTGATTTTTCTTGGTATCCTGATTTACATGGACATTCAAACGAACCAATCGCGTTTTTGCATTCTTTATTAACAGAACAGTCGTGTGTATTTTCAGCGCATTCATCGATGTCCTCTGTTAAAAATGAAAAAAAATATAGTTAATTGCCATACATATTTGGATCTTTCTCTTGTCAAAGTGGTAGCCGGGTGATCGGCAGTTGACAAAGTTCTTGGAAAGTGTAAAAACAAAAGCAATTAATAAAACCAATTAAAGAAAAGGAGTCATTACATAGTCCATTTTGCAGTGCCTTTGAATACATCGACTTACTCAGTTATACAAGTAGTCATTATTTAGTCATTTTTGAAGCTGCTGTCCTCCATATTTGAGGCGTAGCTTCTATGCCATCGTGTAGTGTCCGATATATTAAAAAAGTGTAAAAATGACTACTACGCATGCGCGAAATTTGCCGCTTGTGTCGAAAACAAAATGGCGGACGTCAGGTAAAGCCATGTAGCTGGAATTGTATTGCCTCTAGCGTAATTACTTGATCGTGACTTTACAGCAAATGTTAAATGTTGATAAAGAAACCAAGTCAACATGTTTAAACTGTTTGGAAAGCCATCGATGCATTTCTTGCTTCAAAACTCTTGATAAATACTGCACGAATATGGTGAAGAAATAATCGGTGGCCGTCAATCGAGGTAAGTTACTGTTCTATTTCCAATTTTTTGGCGATCTTCACCGTGTCTGCTTCTACAACCTGTATAAATTGTTGGTTGTAGTCGTACACTAGTCCATCGTAACTTTGTGGAAAAAGGAAAAGAAACATCAGAAAGCGTGACAATCCTTACAGCTACTGGAAAAAGAGTTGCTATACCACTAGCTTGGGTAGAGATAAAAGTAGACAAAGGTATGTTTAAAGAATTAGTAGGTGTAGTTGATAATCTTCCTGTTGATTGTTTAGTAGGTTGATCTTCCTATGGTCGTGTTATCTGTGGCGGGGATTTACTGAGACAATGGGAAGATGCTTATGCTGTATCCACTAGAAGCCAAACTAAAGAAAAGGCGCAAGAGAGGGTAGATAAGCTTATAGATCGTGAAAGTCGTTTATCAGCCAATAATTTATCCACAACTGAAGAGAAAAAGCAAAGTGAACAAATCAACCAAGTGGAACCATCAGAAGAGAAGGGTAATGAACTGAGTAACTTAGAGGTAAGTATATTAGATAGAAATCGGAAACAAGTTGTTTGTGATCAGAAAGATGATGTTACGCTTGCTCAGTGTATATCTCTAGCCATGTCTGAAGCACCGAGAGAGAAAGACGGTTACTTTTTTTAAACATGAGTTGCTTATGCACAGGAAGTTCAGTAAGGAAGAGCATAATGGGGAAACCTATGTAGATTGTATTGTGGTACCCGAGTCTTATAGACAGGAAATCGTAAGGGTGGGTCATACAATACCGCTAGCTGGACATCTAGGTAAGGAGAAAACCCTTGCAAGAATAACCGCGCATTTCTTTTGGCCGAAGCTGTCCTTTGATGTAGAAAAACATTGTGCTACTTGTCCAGAATGCCAATATGTAACAAGGAAAAAGATTGCACTCAGAGCACCATTACAACCTGTACCGATAGTGTCAGAGCCTTTTCGTAAGCCATTGATATAGTGGGGGTCAAGAACAGGGTGTAAGTACATACTTACAGTTATTGATTATGCTACTAGGTATCCAGAGGCGTTTCCATTAATAACAACACATTCCAAGGCGATAGCAGACGCACTAATACTTTTGTTTTCTAGAGTAGGTCTACCTGATGAAATTGTCTCGGACCAAGGAGCAAATTTGTTTGGTAAACTCATGACGCAGCTATTTGAACAAGTTGGTGTTTCAAGAATTAAGACGTCAGTGTATCACCAGGAAGCTAATGGACTCGTGAAACGTTTCAATGGCACCTTAAAACAAATGTTACGAAAGTTTGTTTTTGATAATGTTGCACTATGGCATAAGTATTTACCATATCTTTTGTTCGCTTACAGAGAGGTCCCTTGTCACTCTACAGTTTACTCTCCCTTTGAGCTACTATATGGGCGTACCGTCAGAGGTACTCTTGCTGTTGTGAAGGAGACGTGGTTGGAAGAGAAGCCAGCACAGACCAATCTACTGACCTTTGTCATTGAAATGCGAAGACGAATGGGGAAGATGCAAGATGTTGTAAAGCAATACCTAATGAATAGCCAGGTTAAACAGAAATGTCAATATCATAAGAAGTGCTCAACTAGGAAATTTGAAATTAGAGATCAAGTACTAGTGCTACTACTTTCGCCAGGAAGCAAGCTTGAATCAAAGTGGCAGGGTCCATATTCAGTAACTGGTGTGAAAAATGAGGGAAGGACGTACGAGGTGGACACAGGCAAGAAGAAGAAACAATTTAGAACGTGCAATATTAATTTATTGAGTCGCTGGCAAAGTAGAGAGGAATCAACTGCGTTTGTTATGGAGGAATCGCGAGAGATGAAACTCCCACACGAGAAGAGTTTACAGCAGATTTCAAGTGACGAGACTTGGAGAGATGTAAGTATTTCCAATGATATTGAATCAGATCAGTACAATGAAGCTAATGATGTTTTAGAGGAATTCTCAGACGTATTTTCAGGCAAACCAAATCATACTACTGCTGCGGTACATCGTATTAACACTGGGGATGCAGAACCTATCCGATCATCTTCGTATAACATTCCACAAAGACTTGAAAGCGCAGTCATTGCTGAGATAGAAAAGATGTTTGAGATGGACATCATCGAGCCTTCAAGTAGCCCATGGGCGTCTCCTGTTGTCATTGTTCCAAAACCAGATGGAAGCATAAGATTCTGTGTGGATTATAGAAAGTTAAACCAAGAAACCAAGATGGACGCTTTCCCTATTCCGAAAATGAACAGAATGCTTGACAGAGTGGGTGCCGCCTCCTTCATTTCAACTTTAGACCTAACTAAGTGATACTGGCAAATCACCTTACATTTGGATACTGTGGAGAAATCCGCCTTTATTTTCAAGAAAAATCTCTACCAGTTTAGAATGATGCCCTTTGGAATGAAAGCAGCACCAGCCACCTTTAAGCGAATGATGACCCAAGCTGTGTTAAAGGGATTGGAAGAATTTACTGACGCTTATATTGATGATGTATAGATCGACACCCAAGGATCATTTCACTTTCACGCTTCCGCTTAGTCTTAGAAAGGTTACGCAATTATCGCCTAAATGCAAGACCGTCAAAGTGTAAAGTCGCCATGTTGACAGTTGATTTCATTGGTCACAACGTTGAAAACGGAGGTATCAAGATTAGAGAAGCACTTGTACACTCAGTCGAGAAGTTCCCAAGACCGACTACTAAAAACAGGTAAGATCTTTATTAGGATTAGCTGGGTATTATAGGAAATTCATACCTAATTTTTCATAACGGGCAGTAGCTTTGACCGACTTGACCAAGGGTAAACAGCCAACAAAAGTTGTATGGACAGAAGATACAGAGATGGCATTTAATTATTTGAAAAGTGCGCTTACATGTGGTCCTGTGTTAAGACCCCTTTACTGGTCTATGGAATTCATAGTGCAGACAGATGCGTCCAACCGAGGCCTGGGAGCAATTCTAAGCCAAAAAGATGGTAATGGAGATGAACACCCTATCGTTTTTGCAAGTCGTAAACTACAACCTAGGGAGGAAAATCTATCAACCACAGAAAAAAAGTGCTTGGCAGTAGTTTGGGCTATTGAGCTTTTCAGATACTATCTCTATGGAAGACATGTCATTTTGCAGACAGACTACAACCCTCTATCTATCTAGAGTCCTCTGGCTATCTAGAGTCAGAGACAAGAGTAGAAAACTTCTACGTTGGAGCGTCACCCTTCAAGAATATGATCTAGAAATAAGTCATAAAAGTGGTAAGCAAAATGTGAATGCAGACGTTTTGAGTAGAATGTAAGTGATTAGTCAAGAGTAGAAGAGTGATCTGCGTGAAAAAACAAAACAAAACAAAAAAAACAAAAAAACAGTGTAATTGTGCATTGAATGTGTATGTTTGGGGTGTGTTTAATGATAATGTAAGAAAAAAGAAAGGGAACGCTGGTTCATTATGTTTTGTGGCTTTCGGGAATTTATCTTGTTGTTCATGACCCCTGTATGGAGCCTTGCACACCGGATGTTCATCCTTATAGCGAACCTTGTTCTCATCTTTTCAGTATAGAGTAGTTTAAGTTAATTTTTCATTCGTATTGAATATTTCAAATTTGTTTGAAATTAGAAATAGTCTTTAAGGAGGGAGGTGTGATGAAATGCCTTTCATTTTATTCATAAGTCAGTATTGTAAGCTAAGAATGTAGTATTGTTTATCTAAGTTATGTTAATTATGTTAATTCTATTGTTCCAATTTTCGTTTAAATATGCCCATACGCGGCTTAGTTAAGTCTTGAAAGCGTTGAAGCCACTTGAAGTACAGTAAAAGTAAAGCGGATCAGACCTGCAGCCAATTGCAGCACCAATGAAGTAAAAACCCAACTATTCAAGCTGATTCACAAGTAGAGAAGTACTTTGAAAGCTAAGTAAAAAAAAACACTGTATAAGCTGTTACTCAAGTAAGAGAGAACGAGTGAAGAACTAACTGTTCCAAATTGTGATTCAGAACGAGTGAAGAACTAACTGTTCCAAATTGTGATTCATAATTAAAGAAAATAGTTTCGTGAAAGAATTACTCGAGTGGATTGTTAAAAAGAACACGTTCAAATATCTCTACGTTAAACAAGTTCAACTACAGAAACAAAAGGAAAAGAACGCAAAAACAATAACATTAACAATAAACACACGTTTAGTTTAAATTATTTCATTAAGATATCGTTAAGTAATAATAATAATAATAAGTTAAATTTCGTATACATTAGTTTAGATTATTTCATTAAGACGTCGTTAAATAATAATAATAATATATAATATTAATATAAAAATATATATAAAAACTATCTAAAAAATTTACAATTTCGATTATATATAAATATACAAATTACAATGCATTCAATTTATAAAAAGGATCATCTAAGAATGTTTAACTAAATATATACACTATTACATAATAATAATAATAATAATAATAATAATAATAATAATAATAATAATAATAATAATAATAATAATAATAATAATAATAATAATAATAATAATAATAATAATAATAATAAGTAAATATTCATCGATAAAATAATTAGTTAAATGTTTAATGTAATTAATATTAGAGTAATAAATGTATTTAATTTATGTTCGTAATTCGTTTTCTTTGGGGGAAGGCCTGTGGGGATTTTAGTGGCTTATCGACTGCCCAATCGGTCACAATATGACTCAGTTTAGATAATTGTCTAACTTAATATTTTATATTTTGTTGTGCAGTTTCTTCAAAAGATATATCAACAATAGGCTCCGATCAGGGATAAATGTTCCAGATAAAAATTCAGTTCTGAAAGAGCTCAAGAATCTCCTATCTATTAAAATATAAAATGACAACAAAGTTGTTTGTTACCCTTATGGTGTTTGCATGGTCATTATCAAAACCAATTAAATGAGATGTTTAAAAAAGATATTTTTTGTCTTGTATAATTTGTTGTTTCTGGTTGTGTAATAGATTAACAAGTGCCTATAGATATATATAGTATCTATACAAACTGAAAAATTAGAAACCTCCAGTAAAAACTTTCATTTTCATGCATGACTAGAGTACAAACACTGAAAGTGTGCAATACTTTGTACTATTTACCACTAAATAGTGTTGATTAAACAATAGAGAACAAAAGAATTTGCATAATTTAGCAGTATTTAGTGGTATTTATGTTGCACACTTTCAGTGTTTGTTCTCTATCAGATTTTTGTCTAAATAGATAAATATATAAGATAGATATAGAGATTACTTAATGGAAAATGCGTGCGTACGGTTTTTTGTGGTTACTCCCGTCTTATAGACGGACTACCACTATGCTATCGCTTAGTGTAATTATGAGAGCAAGCAAGTCCATTACAATTGACGTCACAATAGGATGACGTCAAATGCATCAAATCGATAACTATTCGATAAACTTTGTAACCAATAGTAATCGACTAGCTCACATTCGCTCTTTCGATTCCTTTACGAAGGAAAACAAATGTCAATCGATAATACCTCATGCTTGATCGTGATCTCTGGAACCTTTGACAAAGTTGTGAGACTTCATGATCACAAGTTTCTTCGATTTTCGGTAAGTAAAGTTGATTTTTCAAAATATTATTCAAACTTTTATTTATCACAGCTTTCGTTTACCCGTTTGCATTGAATAAAATGAAAGGTTTTCAAGTTTTATTTAGCTTTAAGACCAATGTTGACGCCGAGATGTACGGACGAGTCAGCAAAATCCCTCGCTAATTTCGATGGATCAGCTCGGTTTCCAGATACCAAACAACAAAAACCGATCTGAAAACTCCTTTAGGGGAATACATGAGCCTCTTTGGAGGATAATTGAGTCACATTCTAGAATAAATCACCCCTTTGTGGGATATTCATTCAAGAAATCCTTATATTACAACGGAAATGAAAGGAGGTTCTACTACTTTTCATCTACCAAACAAACATGGAAGCTGTGATCAGTAAATGTGAACATTCTTATGAACTCATTGTCGATTATCCTAATCACAAGTTATGCCAAAATCAAACGTACAAAAATGTTCATCGACACGTACGCTATAGAGATAGATAACCATCGAGAAATAATGTAGACAAAATTATGCGAACACTGAAGAGAAAGAAAATAAGGTAAAAACATAAAAAACATCCTTAGAAAGTCAACACCTAGATCAACTATGCTATATAATTTAGCTACTCATTTTAAGCTGTGGTATCTCTATTTACACAGAAAAAGCTGATTTTTAGCAATTATTTTAGAACTGAATGCCACGGTATCTACAAATACAGCAAATTTAAGAAAATTATTTATTTTAAGTTTAAGAGTATAAAAATTCATTCATCTATTGCTTGTAAACTGTTTAACCTAAGTATCTAACAACAACCATTATTGTTATTGATATAAAACCAACATTTCTAGATTCAAAAAAAATGAATATTCTACAAACTATATTGTATAAAATTGAAAACTACAATATATACCCACCTGGCAAACCTCACACCTATAAAGACCATAAACTACATCTGACAAAAAATAGGTGGAAAACAATTTTCTTTGTGCACAATATTCCAAACCATCAAGATCCTGAACAGCAACAAAAAGCTTATACCTTTCACCTAGTTTTCATGTCTCCCTATATCATATTCAACAAATTCAATAAGCAAACAATTCATTGACTATAATTAATATCACTACCTAAGACTAACGTTTCAATAAAAGCAAATTCACGTCCAAAATTTAAAACTTCAACTAATTATTTCTCTGCTTCATCTCATGTAAACCGAACTGTTGGTTAATTAATTTAATTTGTCTCTTTTTTTTTTTTATTCATCAGGTAAACACTACCAAGTCTGGTACACAGATTTTAAAAACACCACCATTCACTAAACCACTGCCAATTTCCCAAGAAATACAGCAGCATTGCCTAAACAAAACCCTACATGGAGAAATCTTGGCCTTAGAAAAAGTGTCTTCTTATCTTTCTTGCATCAAATGTAACACCATGTGTCTTGTAAACAGAGTTTGATTGACATCCACCAACTTTACCTTTTATAGCGGTGCTCTTTATGCATGCGGTGCACGTGTGACTGAGAACTGCTGTAAACAGTAATAATCTACGTTCAACCTGCTCAATTTTTTTTTCAACAATAATAAACTTGTTATACCCATGTTAGCTTATTACACATTTCTACACTCCAATTCTTTTTTTTTTTTTATTGTGTTTTTCTTAATATTACACTCAGTTAATTAGTACATTTGTTTCACAGGTTTATGAAAACCACTCTATCTCTCTTGTACTTTTAATCTATAACAATTTACACAGAATTGAGAGTAACCACATGCGCTCTTTGAGCGACTTTAATTATGCACAAGTTGAGAAGTATCAGAAAACGAACGAGTGAGCGTAGCGAACGAGTGAGTTTTCTGATACGCATAAACGAGTGCATAAAAATCGTACAAGCATTTTCCATTTTGTAATTTATTTATCTCATAGATATTGAGATTTCATAAAGCAAACCAATATATAATTGTTGGGCTACAGGGTGAACATCTCTATTGACAGATATTTTTACTAAAAACAATCAAAAACTTTGTGATATTGCATGAAAAATAGAGTTTTGATATGTATAAACTCAATTTAATTTCGTTTTATTTAATACATAATTTACAAATTCAAGTCAGAAAGTTTGAAAGTAATACATTGTTGAGCGTGCATGTTTACCGAATGAGGTATAAATAACGTACAAATTAGAGATTCAATTTACAAACTTGGGTTTGTTTCCCTTTCCTAGTTTCTTTAGCTGTTTCTGCTTGGAGGTTAGTGTTTTTCATGTTTTTTCAAACACAATGTCTTTAAAATTTCTTTCGAAACTGGACAACATCCCATGGGTCGTATACTCTTGTCCTTCTTTGGTTCGCACACACACGAAAAATTCACTGATAAATTCCTTCAGCTCAGCAGGAGAAATGTCAGCTGTCTCGCCGCGTGTTTCAACTTTATTTTGAAGAAACTTGGTCAACAAGGAGAAATATCTTTTCGTCTTTTTCACAGTATTTGGATTTTCTTGTTGTCTACGGAATTATAGTAACGCAAATCTGGAGCCTTCTGCAGCCATTTTCGCTCAGGTCGCAAAGGTGCCAGTTTTAATTGTTGACAGTGAGTTTTCGTCGATCGTGTTTCTGATTGGACGAACGTTAATTTTTCACGATCGACTTCATACAACACACACTACTTGTGATACTTGAACACTAGTACATGACTTGTTTATTCATTCATTCCCATTCATTTATTTGCTTTCCCTGTATTGTCACTACATTTTTAGAATAACTTTATAATACCATTTTTCTTAGCTATTCTATTCAGCAGTTCTCTGTTAATTTGTTTTTTATTTTTATTTCTTTTATATCTATATTTAGCTACTTAAAACAGTAGCTTCATGCAGTCCTAGACTGCCTATTTTTTTTACTATCGTTGCACTGATCGATTTACTCAGTTATTTGAGTAGTCACTACACATACTATTAGTTGTTTTGGCATGAAGTAAGTGACTCTCGATGCATTGATTGAATTGGCTGTGTTATTCGAGTATAAATACATAGTCGTTTTTGCAGAAAGTAACGCTATGCATCGATTTACTCAGAAATTAAACACTACATAGTCGCTTTTTTTCTTACATCAATAGAACCATGGCCACAGTGTATTAGCTTTTAAACCTACCGCAATTTCCAGAGACCAGGCTATACCCTGCTGTACAAACACATTGGTATGAACCAGGATTATTGGTGCAGACACCGTTCACCAAACACTTAGTCTTACATTCATCAATGTCATCTGGAAATAAAAGCATGAAAATGACAATTGAAAACGTATTCACATGCTTAACGTTATTAATCAAGGCATTAATCCATCAAGGCATTAAGCCACCAATCCATCCATCCATCCATCCATCCATCCATCCATCCATCCATCCATCCATCCATCCATCCATCCATCCATCCAGTCAGTCAGTCAGTCAGTCAGTCAGTCAGTCAGTCAGTCAGTCAGTCAGTCAGTCAGTCAGTCAGTCAGTCAGTCAGTCAGTCAGTCAGTCAGTCAGTCAGTCAGTCAGTCAGTCAAAAGTAAATTAAACAAATAATACGAACCACAAAGGCCTGATTTTTCTTGGTATCCTGATTTACATGGACATTTAAACGAACCAATCGTGTTTTTGCATTCTGTATTAATAGATCTAGAACAGTTGTGTGTGCCTTTAGCACATTCATTGACGTCCTCTGTTAAAAATGAACAATTTTAGTTAATTGCCTTACATATTCGGTACTCGCTCTAATTTTAATACTGTAAATAAATATTGATGTTTGTATTGCAAAGAACGGGGTATTGACAAGGTTTCTCGAAAAGTGTACAAAAATACGTACCGCAAAGGCCTGATTTTTCTTGGTATCCTGATTTACATGGACATTCAAACGAACCAATCGCGTTTTTGCATTCTGCATTAACAGAACAGTTGTGTGTATCTTCATTACATTCATCGATGTCCTCTGTTAAAAATGAAAAATATATGTAGTTAATTGTTCTACATATTTGGATCTTTCTCTTGTCAAAGTGGTAGCCGGGTGATCGGCAGTTGACAAAGTTCTTGGAAAGTGTAAAAACAAAAGTAATTAATAAAATAAATTATACGAACCGCAGAGGCCTGATTTTTCTTGATATCCTGATGTACATGGACATTCAAACGAACCAATCGTGTTGTTGCATACTGCATTAACAGGACAGTTGTGTAAACCATAAGCACATTCATCGATGTCCACTGTTAAAAAAGGTACTACCTTTAAAAATTTGTTTCGCTTATATTTTTCGGAATTGTACAAGAAGAAGTTTTTAATTCTAGATTCCAATGGAGAAACTACCTAATAAATGGTGGTCACTCAAGCAAAGCTGGGATATGATTCCTTCCTTCCTTCCTTCCTTCCTTCCTTCCTTCCTTCCTTCCTTCCTTCCTTCCTTCCTTCCTTCCTTCCTTCCTTCCTTCCTTCCTTCCTTCCTTCCTTCCTTCCTTCCTTCCTTCCTTCCTTCCTTCCTTCCTTCCTTCCTTCCTTCCTTCCTTGATGGAAATTTGTATATTGTTTAATTGTTTGTTTATTGAGTAAGCAGTTGATTTACAGGGGATATATTGTTGAGGTCCACGTATATGTGTAAGACACAGACAAAGGCGATATTAATCTCTTAGGTAAATTTGAACACCGTAAATGGAAACGCACAATGAAGTGAATGGTGAATTGAAATGAGTTCGGTGTATAATCTTAATCTCTTAGGTTTAGATTGATATTGCCCTGGGATCCCTACAGTTGCCCTATACTATTTTGTCCGGCAACTTATCCAGCGTGGTCGTCCTTGTGGTGTAGTGGCTAACACGTCGGACTAGAAAGCCGAAACCGTGGGGCTCAGTTCCCGCCAAGGGCATATGACATTGTTCTCATGTTTCTGTAGTTTACCTATACACCGAACGCATTTCAATTCAGTATATGTGTTAGTATAACTTACCAGTTAGCTTCTTGCACGAGTACAATTTGCAAATTTCTTCTTCAGGCTCCTTTAACAGATAATATGTTAATAATGATAGTAAAACTATGTTAAGGCACTATTATTTTCTTTTAATAATAAATACTTAAATATGTAATGAAGATTTTGCCATGATAGGCGAAGATGATGTAACATTGTGGTAAATCTGATAATTATAAATGGAATAATTCATGAGAAGCTTCTACATACTATGGCGGTTATAGTGATAATATTTTAATGTTACAACATTTGTAATTACAACAAGTACATACTTACCGTCATTTCATAATAATCTGATCCCTCTTTAAGTACCAGTGCTGTTGTTGTGGTGTTGGAGTCATTCAGATCACATTCGTAAAATATTTCCAAAACCTTCCGAGCGTTGACTGATATGCAAGTTGGCCACCAAGCACACTCTCCCCAGCACAACTGAACAAAACTCCTAGTAATCGTCCGGATAACTTGATTTGGTAGTTCCATGCCCTCTGTTTTTACAAAATTGTGCGCTTCACAAGATTCCACGAGGGACTGGTAAGTTATTATTGCCGTAGTGATTGCAACAAGTATTTGGATGATTTTTGCCGTAGCCATTGTTATGCCTACGAATCAAAATACCATGCTGAATAATTATTTATTTATTTTATTTATAACGCTTTCCACATGTGTGGGAGACCACAGCAACAGAGCCAGGCTCCAAGAATGTGTGGCTCGATCAAAATAATAATACATAGAAGAAATAATTACAAAATAATTGATTACAAATAAATCAAAATAATAATCAACAGCACGATGGCCTCATGCTTAAATTGTTTGTGCCACTGCATTTAGGGCAAACTGTTTTCCATGTTTGAGAGTAATCAATGTCATAAGTATTTTTTAAGGCTTCTGTGTAATAGTCAGTTAGTTTTCTTTTTAAGACAGATTTCGATGAGCTTAAGCGTACTTCTACAGGAAGTGAGTTCCAATTTTGTGGTAGTACACAATAAAAATAATTTTGAAATAATTTGGATTTACATAATGGAACCTTAATGTCATATTTACTGCTGTGTCTTGTTGTGCGAGTATTCCTGTACTGTATTAGTTCGTTGAGTTGAACGTTATAGTGTTTATTGATAAGCTTGTAGAATAATGTAATATTATTATTAATAATAAAAAAATATTATATAGGTGGCATTGCTATTTTCAACGATGATGGGGGATTGGAGGGGGGGGGGGGGAGGGAAGGTGGGGGACGTTATTTCTTTGAGGTTTTACGAGTTTTTCAATTTATTTGTGCGGTTTTGCGGTTTTCCAAAACTGAACAGTTAGCAATTTATTTCACTTTCATTTTCGAGCGCAGTAAACTGTAAAAAAAAAATTTAAGGGTGAAATAAAAAAAAATTATCTGAGATCCTTTCACTTCCGGTAGTTTTGTGTTGTTCAAGATTGATATTTTTATTGCGGTTGCAGATGTTTAGTTAATTTTGATACTGTCATGTTTTAGTGCGGCTTTTTTCTTTTTTTTGTGTGCGGTTTTTCGGTCTTTAACCACTGCCACCTTGGTTCGATTCCTGGCACGTCGACAAATGAAAAGAGATTGTTTGATGTTCTCCGCAGTGTCATGGTTTCAATTAGAATTACGGGGGAAGGGACTTGTGCAACTTCAAATCCAGGACACTGGGTATTGCGTTTTCAGTATCCGAATCGTCTGTCAATTTATTTCTATCATTTAAGGACGGGGCCTATCAATTAAAAAGTAATGCCTTCTTCAAACAACTATGTGAGTTGTTTTAACCCTTTAGAGGGTTCTTCAAATCTGGCTAAAAAAGGTGTGGTCACCGGGCAGTTAAGAGAAATAATGAGTCTTAAATATGGCTGACGTCACGATTTTACTGGTATCGACAAATAAAAATATTTTTCAAAGGATTTTCATTGAAACATCTGTTTGATAGCGGTAAAGAATCAACAAGTAATTTCCTAATAGGAATATATATTTTGTAACGTATTTTCAAAAGTTAGTAGTGAAATATGATTTTTTTAGCATCGCGACTTGTATTTAACGAGGTTCAGAAAATTCGAAATTTTGACGATTTTCCATTCCAAAATCAGTTGCTTTTTCGAAATTTTACATCAAAACGATTGTTTAACATGTTCTTTATAAGACGGGGAAATAAACATAAAAAGACGAACGATGGTAGACGCGACGGTAGCCATGTTTATAAAAACAGTCCAACAATGTACTTATGATGACGAATTTCTTTACTTAGTAGGGAGGGGACCGGAAAGAAATTGGCTTATGATCTTCGGCGGCAAAGTTTACCACGCGATAACTTTTTAAAACTCCCGGTAACCCCAACTTTTTTACAACTGTAATTATTAAAATAAAAACATGGCTACCGTCGCGTCTACCATCGTTCGTCTTTTTATGTTTATTTCCCCGTCTTATAATGACTGCACGAAAATTTGCCAAAGCGGCCAGTTTTTCATCCCCTTTTTACCGAACTTGTCTCAATTACATTCATTATATAAATTCTTGTAGCGGAAAATTGAATATATGTTATTTACCGGCTGGGAGGTCCGTATAGTGAAAAACTGCCCGAGGTCTTAGTTTTTCACTATACAGACCCACCTCTAGCCGGTAGATAACTTATTTTTTTTTTATTCTCTCTCTATTAATGTTTTTGATATTTTACGACGCGCATTGCTTTCAAATGGCTTCCCAGTAGTTTTTCTGAAAAAGAGCGGGTTGTCAGAAACCAGTTTTCATTCGGCAGCATGTGATGGCTGTCTCCGGCATCTCGAAATCGAGGAAACTACGGAAACTCAACTTTCTCTAAATGGCTTAAAATGCTTAACAAACTATGTAAGCAATCTATTTTGGCTTTTTTGCTTAATATCAAGCCTAAAGGCTAACGAGAAGCGATTAATTCATGAGCTTCATGAGCGAATGTTTAGTTGAAAATGTCCACAAATTATTCCGACAAGACACAAACAAGCGTTGAATAAGTATTGAATGAATGAATTAATCTTTACATTGCCTCAGTCTTGATTGTAGTTTTATACTGTCGTAAACGTTGTATCCGTGCGACTTTCGCCAGTGTTGTAGCTTTCCGAGCTAGTCTTCGACGCCATTTTATTTGCCGACACAGGGAACCCACAAAGGCAAGTTTTGACTTAATTTATTTGTGTGTAAATGTACATGTATGGAATTGAAATAATAAAAATATTATAAAGATGTGGTAAGTTCTGAAATATTCTATCATCTCCCCCTCTCTACTGCTGTGCATTCTCCTGACTATCTCCTATCTGACTATCTGACAAACTATCTGACTCTATCTCCTCCCTGCAACAATTATTATAATATTCTGATCATGCGAAGTAAGTGCACATAAAAGCACATGGTCTTTTCTGACTGCTAGCTAAGTGAAGATGGCGACGTCTGTGTGTAGACTGTAAGTATTTACTATTTTTTGGGTTATTTACTGGTAGAATATATATTGACAAAACTTTTAAAAACTTTTATTATTATTATTTATTTTTTTAAAGCAAAATATAACTTTTTTTCAACTATTGCTGGTATATTTCTAGCTTCCGTTTGGGATCCTACCCGGCTTCTGAGTCAGTGCTGAAGCACTTTTTATTTTTATTATTTCAATTCCATACATGTACATTTACACACAAATAAACTAGGTCAAAACTTGCCTTTGTGGGTTGTCCCTGTGTCGGCAAATAAAATAGCGTCGAAGACTAGCTCGGAAAGCAAAAACACTGACGAAAGTCGCACGGATACAACGTTTACGACAGTATAAAACTACAATCAAGAGGCAAGGTAAAGATTAATTCATTCATTCAATGCTTATTCAATGCTTGTTTGTATCTTGTCGGAATAATTTGTGGACATTTTCAACTAAACATTCGCTCATGAAGCTCATGAATTAATCGCTTCTCGTTAGCCTTTAGGCTTAATATTAAGCAAAAAAGCCAAAATAGATTGCTTACATAGTTTATTAAGCATTTTAAGCGATTTAGGGAAAGTTGGGTTTCCTCAGTTCCCGTAGTTTCCTCGATTTCGAGATGCAGGGCTGCCTCAACAAACGTACAGAAATTTTAATGCCAAAATATTAAAATTACTGGATCTTTTTTCATCAATTCAAATCAAAGATCGTTTAAAGACAAAAGGTTTTGTTTATATCTCAACATCAAGAAAGTCAAGAAACAAAAAACAAGTTTTACAATTTAAAGGATTTTAGATGACACAAACAACTACTGGAAGTGAACCACGATGGATGTTGAAACGAGTTGTAATTCGTCGGTTTTTTGGACTTTGTGCATTGGACGCGTACTAAAACTTTTTTTTCAATAAATAATAAGAAATAAGAAATGTAATCGAAGTTACCGTCAACTGGTGAAGGAATTAATTTGTCTGTGTCGTACTTTATGAAGAAGATGAAAGATAAAAGCACTAGGATCGCTGACAGGACTTTGAATCAAGCAAATCGACCTTTTTCAAGATTGTTTAACTTTTTGTATGCAAAAAAAGAAAGACAAGAACACTCCCTTACTTCAAAAACGTTGTAAAATTTGTAGATAAACTTCTCGTGAATTTATAGCATTTCAAAAGTGAATGAAAAGCAACGATATATCTCATCAAATTAAAAGATAGCTCAATTCACCGCCGTGTTGTTTACAAGGACAGATAAAAACTGCAAGTAAATTTTCAACTATTATTGAGGTATGTGAACGAGCTTTATATTATTTAGAAAATTAAAAAAAACTTTGTGTATTCTCACAACCTTTTGTGTATTCTCGTGTATTCTCTCGTGAGTTTTGGCAATATATTGATTTGATTTTCTCAACTTTTCCTTGTCAAAATGTTTGCAAAAACAACCAATGCTCGCCACGTAGCTTTTAATTTTCTCTCAGTCGGTTATCGCATTCTGTCAGTGTTTTGGAAAAAAATAAAGCTTAATATTCACTTATAATTTCAAAATGTTTCGATACGTAATTATTTATTTTTTTTGTACTACTTTTCGTTCCTTTTTAATACGACGCTCGCCGTCATATCGCTGGATTTATTGCAGGCATGATTTTACCTCAAGATGCGCAGTAGCCGGCGCAGTGCAATAGTAGGCCCCGTCCTTAAAAAATACTTTATACTTTGATCTGTAAAACCAATTATTGGCCTGTAAAGTTGGGTTGAAATAGCTTTTTGAACTTATCAATTGCAAAGTGATGATTGCTTTTGAGGCAACTCTGCTTTTGTATTCGCGTGATTACAATTAATTTCGATGTTAAATCGGATAATATCAGGAATTAAAAAAAGAGTTCTGATAAGTGATTTACTTAGCATTTTAGTAAACACTTTCAATCAGTTTTTTCTAGAAGCATATACCGTCAATGTGTGTGGTTATTGCTCAAATTTTGTGTTTAAAAAACTTGTCTATAAACAAATAATAAAGAAATAATAAGCCAACAATGTGATAGGTAAACTATTCTATTCTATTCTGTAAGGGTTTGATCGTAACCAAAGCTACAGGAGATCATAACAAACTCAGTTAGAAGTGTAAACTATGCGAAATCATCTAAAAATATTTTCCACTTCTACTCCGACAAAGAGCTAAAGCTCGAAATTTAATTTATCATCTTTACGCTGTTACACATTTCATTTTATTTCCTTTCCCTTAAAAATACTTTCATTAAGGCAAACCCTAACCCAGTTTCACAAATACCTAAATACAGCTTGATCCGACCTTTCA
This sequence comes from Metridium senile, assembly GCA_949775045.1. Lineage (NCBI taxonomy): Eukaryota > Metazoa > Cnidaria > Anthozoa > Actiniaria > Metridiidae > Metridium > Metridium senile. Next base: position 8,950,181 of record OX459108.1, on the reverse strand, counting down.
CTCCTAACAAAGGAATATTATCACAAAACATGTAGATCTTTCTTATTCGTTGTTTTTCAGGAGCGCTTATTGTGACTTCAGGTTGTAACTATTTAATAAGTTATATTAAATAAGCACTTTTAAAAACAACTGATTATAAGAAAGAAACGATTTGGGGAATTCAAGTCGCCGCTATAACAAAGTTTTTTTGAATATGTTTAAATTTCACTTCGATTCACCTATGATTTATTTTAGAAAACTGCAAAAATTAGGACTAGGAGGAAGAAATTTAAAAAAATTTAATGGCCGTAAATAAAAAATAATAAAAAAAGTTTATAAAGCATGAAAAATTGAGGAAGAAGAGATTTGAATTGCAGAATGGGGCAAAATAGATTGTCTCTTCATACAAGTTGCAGTAAAATTTGCAAAAGCCACAGTAAAAATTGCAAGGCGTAAAAATGTTGCAAAAATATCGCACCTCAAATCACCACAAATAACGTCCGTGTGAACCGGCCTTAATTAAGAGAGCAACTATTTTACTCACACGACGGGATAAGGTTAGAAACGTCAATAAAGTCAGCTTCTCGTGTTTACGGTGTTATTAATTTCATGTTTATATTTCTTGATAAAGTTCGGAAACTTTGAAAATGTTTTCAAAATTATAACTTGAAATAATAAGGAATCCTCCGCTCCTAGTATAGAGTTACTACGTAAATAATAGATAAAGTTCGGAAACTTTGATAACTTCTTTTAAATTATAACTTATTATAACCTTTGTAGTATGTTTGCTTATTAAAGAGTTATTGAGTTCTACTCTATTACAATGTAAATATATACTTGCTTATTTAAAAAAAATGAATATATTTTCCATTTTCCACTCCAAAACACACCAGGTTTAACTTAGACTATAGAGTACTGAAGTGAATACGTCACCTATTGTTAGTTGTCAAGGAAACTTGTTCCAAACTATAGTCGATCAACCGTATTTCTTTTGTTCCTCGATAGAAATGTGTGCACAATTACCGGAATCCATGGCAACTGACGTCACACTTTACCACTCTATTGTTACTTGCAATAAGTAGCCTTTCGCAAACCTTCTGTTGCTACTAGCTAAAAAACTAATCTTCATTTCTTTGACAATTGAATAAAAATCTGATTCCTCTAGCAATATCTATTTTTTCCATGCAAAAAGAATCAGCATTAGCAATAAATTAAATCAAACATTAGTAACAGACGGAGTTAGTAAAACCTTAATAGTGGCTCAAATCGTAATGACGGTATATAATGCAGTATATAATACTGATCGTGTGCGCTAACCAATCAACTAATGGAGAATTAAACTGCGCAAAATCGATTGGAAGAAATTTAAAAAAAGGAAAAACACGTTACTTAAAAAAAATAATAGTTTTCACAGACTTACCGAAAGTTGTCCAGACCAAATCAAGGCTTTATGATAGTGTCTGAAAAAATTCTCTTTTTTCATATGAATAAATCATAACTGACCTACTTTAATTAAAAAAATGAAGATTTTGATATCCAAGGTAGAGGTATTTACAATTATATACACATCATATAAAGCATTACCGTAAGTCAGCCGGGAGAGAGTAACTAAATCTGAACAAAATCGGCTGAAATTAACGCAGAGGATTATAGAGATCAATAAGAAGACACTGTCAGAGTTTTATTAGATTTTATTAAATTGTAAGGCAAAAAATCGAAGATTGAAATGTATCCATATATGCTTTAGTAAATTAACAGTAACAGCAAGCCCGTAGCGGGGGGAGGGGCCAGTGGGCATACTATTGTTTAGTTAGGTTTAGAACAATTATTTGGAAAGACTCTATTGATTCTTAAACTAATCCTAAACGATCTTTAGATTTGGTGCTGGGTTGTCCTCTGGTATATGGGGCTCAATATTTATAACCAGGGGCGAATCCAGAAATTTGTCAGGGGGTGTCCCAATTGCAAATGAAGGGCTCTTTTAAAAGGTGTTAGGGTGTGTCCGGTCTCTAAATGTCTTAAATAAGATATGAGTAATATGTAACACGAGGGAAATGGCATTAAATTGAAAATTGAATATTTTATAAGGATCTGTATGGAAAATATGCTCTGGCGGGCAAGCTCTCCTATACACTCAATATTATGAGCTAAAACGTTGCCTTCTTACTAATATGGCGGTGCTCTTTTCATTTTTGATGTTCATTTTGACACAGCTGCTCGATTTAGAAGGGGTAGGGTTACGTGACCTGTTGTTGCAAAGCCCTATTGCGGCGCTTGGGGGGTTGGTTGGTACATAAGGCTCAGAAGATTAAAGGTTTCTATATATCTTCATGAAAAGTTCCCTACTAACAGAGGTTACTTTTTTATATCGTACCGTATGTAGAACAGAAAACAGAAACAGAAAACTGATCAATAATACATTTGTTTTCAGTGATTTTTTTATTTTTAGTCAAATCTTAGTCAAATCATAGTTTATAGAGGGGACTGGTTAGGAAACCTTTGGTTGTACTTTGTTTACATTTCGAAGTTGAACCGGTCTTGACCGTGCACAACGTTTTCTTTTTGGTCAATCAAAATTGCAAAATGAGTCAACATAAATTTTTTTTTCTATGAGATTATTGTAAGGAATATTGTAATATTTGTTCTAAGTTTTTGGGTATTTTGAAGCCACAGCCAAAATAATGATTTTTGGTCTGTTCACTCAGACGTATCCAATATGGCTAAAGCAATTGCGAAACAAAAGATTATGCACGGTCACGCTTGAAAAAAAGTGTAAAAAAACATACAACAAAGAGCTTCCTAACCATTTCCCTCTACTAACTATGGTCAAATTTTGACAGGTATTAACAAGTGCACATCGCTGCTAAATATGTGTCGTGCCTTTAACAATAGACCTTTTCACGGTTCTCGTCCACAACCTCAGCCTAGCTAGCATGCAATATATTCTTTACAATCTGACTGCAGCTCGCAGTACAAAAAAATTGTAAAGAATATATTACACGCTATCAAGGCTTGTTCGATGAGAACCTCGATAAGTTTTAATTGTTTGCATATTTTAACTAAGTTATAGTTATTTAAAAAACTTATTAATAATTCATGACCATTTTGTCCAATCTGATGCTCCCTTCTGCTCACGAGCCGGAAAGCATTGTATATCGCATAATCTACGTTTGAAACGCGGAGGGATTATGGTTTGCAACGAAATGTCATCAAGTTCGTTAACATTCAAATTGGTTATCATTCCTCTATTATTACTGTAGATCAATTCTCAAATGCAAACAACCTTCCTATTTCTTTTGTTTCATCGATATTGGACAAAATGGTCATTAATTACTGATGAGTTTTTAAAGTGATTCAAAAAACTTGCAGCACGTGTATTATCAAGTATAAAATCCCTTGAGCTTCGCATACCTGATATAACACTGCTGCTCGTTTTTTTTTAAAGTACAAACTATGTCCTAAAAATAAACTTGTAAATAGTTATTTCAGGTATTTATAGTGTGCATTCTAGTATGTAATTATTTTTAAATGAAATAGCTATATCAAAAAACATATACCGAGTATGTTGCCCATGCAGTTTGGTGACAGTACCAGTATCGTGACACAAACAAATTAGACTCGTTTTTCGCGACGGCTATTTGATATTTCAAAAAAATAAAGACTACAGAGAAAACACTGAACATATAGCTTCAGTATGCATGTTTTGACGGACTTTCGCATGCACGGATTCTTCAAAGAGAAGCAATTGTTGACAGAGTAGTGGAGGTTTCCTGGCTAAAATGCATGACTTTTACTGTGCAGTAAACTGACGTCCGTTGCTCGAAAAAGAGAGATTTACGTCGCATATTCTCAAAAGAATAAAGACAAGATTGATACTGACGATAGCTAGAAAGTGTAACTTCATTCTACGACCCTTGAACGTTCAGCAATTTTGATATTTGCAAATATAGTAGATGCATACTATTTACTCAATTTTAACATGAGGTGCAGTTTCGTGACACGCAAACACCAGTGATAACAAAAAGCCCGAATACACTGACAAGTATTGGCTTTAAACGAAATCATGGCTGGAAATTGTTTGAAAATTCACACATGTTATGAATTATGTTCGTTTAGTGAATCAAGTATTGCTTTTGCTATGGAACACTACGGCATATAAAGTCGCCTTTTCGGATCGTTTCTATGCAAACTAAGTTGATAAGTAGCGGGACTTTGAAACATTCCCAGTAGTTTCATACTCCAAAATTCTCAAAAAATTAAATAAGGAATAATTCAAATGTTAGCGGAAAATATAGTTAAAGGTAAGAAAATATGTTTTTGATTTGTTTTATCGAATATTGTTGTGAATTACTTTGAAAACAGTGTATTTTTACAACGTGTCACGAAACTGGGCCAGCTGTCACGAAACTGGGCACCCAAGTTGCCGTCGAAATATTCCTTTTATTTTATCAAATTAAAAGATTCGAAGTAAAATATCTACATCATTATTTTACCAGATAAATTTGCCTTTGTATGACAAAATTTGATAGAGTTTTTTGTAGAGAAGTTATTGTATTTACAAACTGAAGTGTCACGAAACTGAATACAACATACTGTACCTTGAGTTGTGAATATTGAATAATGTTTTCTATAAGATGATTTTCTATACACTGCAGTAACTGAAAAACACATTGCATGATAGAAATTATAGTAGTGGTGGACAATTAGTATTATTCAGTATGCATATTCGGTTGTGAAGGTTACATTGGTAAAATAGCTGTATATAATGGCCTTTTGCAACAACAGTTCACGTGACCCTACCCCTTCTAAATCGAACAGCTGTGTCAAAATGAACATCAGAAATGAAAAGAGCACCTCCATATTAATAAGAAGCCACAGTTTTCTGATGTTCATTTTGACACAGCTGTTCGATTTAAAAGGGGTAGGGTCACCCGACCTGTTGTTGCAAAAGGCCTATTAAGTGCTCTACAAAGTGTGACCGCCTCCTACCCCTCCCCCTCCCGGCGATATCATTCTTGATTGCTTGGCGCATGCAGGCATAGACAATAGTGAGGAGGAAAAAGAGAATATAATGGCTGCAAAATTGTTCTTTTATGACCAAGGTATTCTTCAAAATGGTAACTTTTCTAGTGTAATATAGAGTGCTTGCATCTAGTTAATAACCCGTGAACAGTATTTTGTAGTATTTTGTAGTATTTTGTTTCACGGAAATTTAAATGGACAAAAAGTAGGGACATTACAAATGGTAAATAGTGTTTCACGGGGAACCCCAAAACAAGTTTTAAGGCAAATAAAATTGCCATTTCATGTTTCACAAAAATCAAAACTAAAATTTTATACGTCCAATGACGTTTCTCGAAATAATCATTTTTATTATATGGTTTAAATATTTTTCTAATTTTGATTGGTTGACGTCCAAAGGCGTATTGGACCGTTTCTTTGACAACAGTCCAATTTCCGTAATTTTTCCAGACCGGGAAATTAAAAACAACTTGTAAAGTATTGCAATAAATATTTTGTTAAAGTTTTACCTTTTCATACCTGCAGAGAGTTTTTTAGCTAGTTTAGTGTTTGTTTAATGTATTTTTATTTATTCAATAATGAGAGATTCGATGATAAAACATTTGCAATTTCGTACATCGCTAAGAAAAAAAGCCAAATGATAAACGATTTATTAACCTCGCTAGTTCGGTCTGTACGGAAAAGACCTCGGTCTGATATTTTCCCGTACAGACCTCACGCTCGGTTCAAGGGCGCCAAAACGAAAAGTTCAGTGCATTGTGAAATGTTTGGACCTAGGAATATAAATTAAGTTTCACTTATCTCAAATATTGTCCAGAAAATGTGTAATTGTCCGCTTTTAATCACGATAATGTGCTGTATTCCACCACACCGACAATAATACCAACGGTCGTTTGAACGCTAAGATTGTGTGCCGCTGTACTAGCCGTTCAACGTAGTGCTGTCGCGAATATTCGTTATTCATTAGCCAACCACTAATTGGATTAAAATCGAATTCGCCCCTCCATTCACCTAAAGAGACAGGGGTAGGAAACAACCCGCGGCCCCTTTGTGGACTCGTCTGCTCAACTAATCGGATTATTTTGGCAGTACATAGGGTAATTTGTTTACACAGCGATGACTGATTCTTCTCCGTCGGTTGGGAAATCGGACGCCGAAGCGGGCTTCGTAATACATCGGGTGCTTGAAGCCGCGGACTATTAGCAAAGTTTTAAAATAGCGGTCTTGCACTCAGCACAGGCATACTCGTATATGTTCTCTTGTGCCGGTCGCTTTATTCGAGCACCAATCATAGTAACGATGGGTAGTAGTTTTTGAAAAAGAACAAGTTTATAGTACAACTTGTACGTACTTAAACCGACGATAGACAGTGATGGAGTATTTTTTGAATGACCCGTGAATAAAGCGATCGGCACAAGAAACATCAAGCAACATTCACAAAATTAAAGGTAATTTGCCGTGTTTAATATAGTCATCGTAATTGTTTTTAGATATTGAGTTTAACGGCTATTGTTGAATTCAAAATATAAACGGCCAAATAACAGATGTTTATACGCAAGCACCCGATGTATTACGAAGCCCGCTTCGGCGTCCGATTTCCCAACCGACGGAGAAGAATCAGTCATCGCTGTGTAAACAAATTACCCTATGTACTGCCAAAATAATCCGATTAGTTGAGCAGACGAGTCCACAAAGGGGCCGCGGGTTGTTTCCTACCCCTGTCTCTTTAGGTGAATGGAGGGGCGAATTCGATTTTAATCCAATTAGTGGTTGGCTAATGAATAACGAATATTCGCGACAGCACTACGTTGAACGGCTAGTACAGCGGCACACAATCTTAGCGTTCAAACGACCGTTGGTATCATTGTCGGTGTGGTGGAATACAGCACATTATCGTGATTAAAAGCGGACAATTACACATTTTCTGGACAATATTTGAGATAAGTGAAACTTAATTTATATTCCTAGGTCCAAACATTTCACAATGCACTGAACTTTTCGTTTTGGCGCCCTTGCTCGGTTAATAATCTCTTAACACACACTGCTCTTTGTCTTATGGTTTTAGTGTGAGTAATTTTAGGCTGCAAAACAGTCCATGCCATTCTTTTACACGAATACTCAAAGTTGAAGATTGATTGAGTTGATTTTTGGGAAAAACTAGAAGAGGAGTAATTGGGAGTGAGGCGAGAAGGGAGACATGCTTAAAGTAGCTTCTCCTCATTCCCCTTTATGAGAAAAGTTCACTCGTTTCCTTGATGTTCTCGCGTAAAAAGGATAATAATAATAATAATAATAATAATAATAATAATAATAATAATAATAATAATAATAATAATAATAATAATAATAATAATAATAATAATAATAATAATAATAATAATAATAATAATAATAATAATAATAATAATAATAATAATAACAATAATAATAATTTTATTTAACTTACAAGATGGATAAGTTTATACACGAGGTTAGAGCTGGTGGATGTGTAGTGACTGTAGTTGGAACTATTTTGCAGTCTAGAATATTCTAGCTTCTTTAATCAAGAGGATTAATAGTTGCAGATATCTCCGTATTCCCAGCTATTTCAGTTATCCATGATTTTGATCCTCCCTTATATCCAATCAATGCCCATCCTTTCTTACCACTGACTTCCGAAGAGCTAGTAAATTTGGAACCAATAAGTTGTAAGCCTGCCTTAATAGCATTAAAGGCGCTATCATCACCAGGAATATGATCTGCTTTATTGATGCCCATCAATACAATCTTGTTATTGGGAAGGTTCTGAATATAGGCATTCAATACAGATGGATTGACTTTATGTGCGGTATCATAACCTTGCAATTCATGTATCGATCCATCCATATTTATAGAAAGAAAATTGAATCCGTGTACCTGAAGTTAGAAAGTAAAATATATGTTATTAAAGAAGACGGTTCTATTTTAAATAAATTCGAACAGATCAGAGAGGAGAAAAAACCAGTTTAAAATAAGCAAAAACAACAGACAAGAAACAAATATCAGAAGAACAAAGTGAGCGAAACTGCGGGGGTAAATGTACGGGTACGCCTGTCGGGAATTTCCAGATACACCCGTAAAAGCAAACTGAGATACTAGTACTCTTTATACAAGGGCCTGGTACGAGCGATGTTTGGCCACTAAGAGACTCAATACAAACACATAAAACGAAAAAAAGCTCGGAAATCGATGGGAGTTTCCTTTTTCGCTACCCTAGAAGATACCAAATCGCTCATTTTACCGCTAGGATATACGACAGGCATAACAGATAGGTTTAACCCCCGAGTACACCCCTCCCCCGGGACGTTATCTCATATCAGTGATCACATTTGTCCTCGATCAGTTGCCAAATTAGACCGATATTTGAAATTCAGTTTTGAAATTCACAGTCTGTTTCCATCAGGAGGGAGGGGATGACTCTATTGTATGCAAATTAGATTCTCTATCTACAGCGATCTCTAGTGTGACGTCACTTGGATACGATAGAGAATCTTGTCAGTTTAGTTTGAAAGCGCCATTTTGAAGTTGACAAAACAAGATAAAAGAGAGGTAAAACAGCAAATTGTAAAATAGTTAACCCACAGTGAGTGTTCTTTGTTTATAGATTTACTAGTTGAGCGCAACTGATCTCGAAAAACTTTTATATTTGACTGTATTTTTTCGTAAAACTTCTCGGGAAGGCTGCAGGTCCTAGTCGAAAATGGCCAACCTTCGTTTGCAAGCATCGTGATTTCGTTGGTAAAACTTTATGGAACATTTTGAAAATAGGAGGTTATATTGTTTATAAGTTTAACTCTAGCCAGTTCGATTTTGGTTTTATTTGGAGATGTGGCTCTTCTGATCAATCGATTTTTGTGTAGTTTCTCACCCTTTACAACTTATATCCTGTACATAATTTCGATAGATGATGACTGTTTTGTTTGTTTATCACTATTTTTATCAAGTAAAAACGACGATCTTAACTAACAGTTATTGCATTAATCTGCAGTAATATTGCTTAGTATACATTGAAGTTGTTGATTTATTTTTAAAAGTTGAGGTTACTGTGAACCTTCGCGGGTACCTTTCGTAAAAAAATTATTTTTGCTTCGCGTGAAATAATATTTTATGACATTATACATCATTTTAAAACTTAATAAACAAAGAATACGTCTATGCAGTTTTTTTCTGTAAAAAATTAATTTGTAGTGCGTGAGAAAGACTCTTAGTGAAATCGGGTGTCTTTGTTTAAAAGGATAACCTGGAAAAACTATCTGTCTTTTGCTGAATTTTAATGCATAATGTTTGTCAGCATATATTGATCTCTGAGACCGTGTGAGCGTTTCTCAATATTTTACTTAGTTTAGAAGTTATTTAGAGCTTAGAAACGAAACGTAAATATTCAATGTTTAGTTAATATTCGACTTCATAAATAAAAAAAACACGCTATCAATCGATAAACGCTCACACGGTTTTAATTTTGATGAGTTGAGTAGTATTTGCGCTAATTTCGAAGGTTTTGGGACCGTAATTTTTTGCAGGTTATCCTTTTAAAGTTGACTAGTATGCGCAAAATTAAAAGCTAGAAATCGGGCTTTGAAAGTTTTTTAAACATTGACACCCACTTCATCTATCTGTCAGCGAGGTCACTTAAAGGTCACAAATCAAGCAATAGAGATCGTGGTTTCCTGTTTTGTTTAGGTAATACTCTGCGGGACGTTTTTATAAATCAGATAACAAACGCTCATAAAATACTTTTTAGAGCACAAATCGGTAAACATGGCGAACAAAAATAAGTTTAAATGAAATATTAAAGCAAGTAAATCAAGAAATATCTAAAATTATGAAGAAATTTAGAAAAGTAACGCAAAATGATATCTCATAAACGAACCAAGCAATAATAGGAAAATGTTTACATAAAAACGAATTTATTTTAATATCCCTGCAATATGTAACATTATGATTTTTTTGTTTCAATAATCAAAAGTTTATGCTATAAATGTTATAATCTTTAAATAAATAAAAAAATCAGCCAAATTTTTGGCTTAAAGGTTCACAGTAACCTTAAACAAATAGAGCACATAATATTAATCTATAACTTATAACATGTTTGTGTACTGTATTATTAAAGGTCAAATAGAAATACTGTTATTTCTTTTTGAAAAAGCTGTGGGGGGGGGGGGGGGGGGGGGGGGGGGACTAGTGAGTCTAATATCTTGAGAACCCTGCATGTACTTTTCACAAGTATGTTTTCCTTTTACCTCAATTCAATTGCTATGCATCCGACTGAGTGACAGAGATTGTGTAGTTGTTTTCAATAAATACAATAGTGTTGTGACCGAATATCGACTTCACAAACCTCCGGTTGCTGTCCGCCATGTTTAATCAAACTAACCGTAAAACCCATGTGCTTGGCCGTGAGGACCTAGTGACTAGTTACAGGTTTGATATAACATCTCCCCTTCTTACAGATTAGTAGATCAAAATATATTGGAAAAATTACAACATGTAAATCCTCTTTAGATATGACTTAGAATGTATCTCACGAATTCTTTAAATCGCTTTAAAGAAATGTAGAGGAATAATATAATAACATAACAATAACATGTCTCTAAATGTTCAATAATGTAAATATATGTTCATGCAATAATAATGCAAAAATGTTCTTATCTTGGGACATAGTCCTGCAAGTAAGCTGGTACTTTCTTCTGTCTTCTTGGGCGTCTTGAGCTTTCTTGTGACCTTGGTTGTCTTTGGCTTTCTTGTGACCTTGGTTGTCTTTGGCTCTCTTGTGACCTTGGTTGTTTTGGGCTTTCTTGTGACCTTGGTTGTCTTGGGCTCTCTTGTGACCTTGGTTGTTTTAGAACTTTCTTGTGTTCTTGGTTGACTCTCTTTTGCCTGTGTTTCTGATCTCTGATGATCCTGGTGGTTTTGTTGGTAGGTTGGTTGATCCTCTGATTCTAGCTCTTCTGTGTTCTTTAACAGTTCTTCTCTCCAATCGTCTGCGTCTGGCGTATTCATCTTAGTCAGTTCATCCTTAGTGTTGTTTCTGTCATGCTGCATGATGGCGTTTGCTAGCTTCAAGTGGCTTGCATCTCTTGTTAGTTCACGTCCATCTTGGATGCGCCTGACTGTGATTGCTGATCCGTTGGTCCTGATGATAATGTAGAATGATGGTTCGTAGGTTGTTGTCCATTTGTTGAGCTTCCTTTGCTTAAGTAACACATAATCACCTTGGATGAAGCTGTGTTCTTTTGTTGGAGTTTTTCTGTTCATGCTTGCTTTGTATTGATCATCTTTCTTGGTGATGTTCTGATCTTGGGCGCTTGGTTCTTCTTTGACTGGTGGTATGTTATCAAGCTTTGTGCGAATAGGTCTGTTATTCATAGCCTGGTATGGTGACACGCCTGTCGCAGGGTGTGGTGTATCTCTATATGCCATGAGCATTTCTTGTACTGCTATGCTTTTTCCTTGTTTGTCTTTACTTTGGAGTTTAGCAATCTGTTCTGTCTTGTTCAGTAGTTGCATAAATCTTTCTGCCTCTCCATTTGCTCTGGGATGTAACGGGGTAACCCGGTGATGTTTAAATCCTTTTTTCTCTGCAAAATCAGCAAACTCTTTCGAGTTGAATGGGGGTCCATTGTCTGATTCAAGTCTCTGTGGTATTCCGTGATGTCCAAACATCTTAGTTAGCTTTTCTTTCGTGGTCTTAAATCCAGTAGAATACGTTGTATCAACTTCTGGATATCTTGTCCTCTTGTCGATCCTACCAGGTTGTAATGACCATCAGGGTATGGTCCACCGAAGTCTGCCGCTACTGTCTCCCATGGTTACTCTGGAATCACTGATGGTTTGATTGGTTTCTCCTTTGCTTGCTTCGTTGTTACTTTACAATCATAGCATTGTCCAACGGTATGATCTACCATTGAGTTCATATATGGAAACATATAATAATAATAATAATAATAATAATAATTTAATGATTTATAAAGCGCAGGTTCAATAAAAATTATCACCTGCGCTGTAGTATACAATTATCAATATATATACATGAATAAAATGAAAGATTATAACAATGTAATATAAGAAAAGTGTCATTGTTCCAATAGAGTTTGCTACTATTAAAAACCATAAAAAGCAATAATGATATTATAATTATAATATTGATAAGTTAAATTAAATAAATTATTTATAATGCTGTTTAAAATAGTAAGTTTTCAAATGTCGCTTAAATTTAGTAATAGTGTCCAGTTCTCTGATGTTGATGGGCAGGGCATTCCACAGTTTAGGTGCCGCCATAAGGAAAGATCTATCGCCAAGTGTAGCCTTTGATTTTATAGATGGTACAGACAGTAGTAGTGAGGTACTCGAGCGTAAATTATATCTGTTAGATGGTTTGATTTCAATTAAATCTCTTATATACTCTGGACCAAGACCATGGACAGCTTTGAATGTAATAACCAGTATTTTAAAGTTCACACGATAACGAATGGGTAACCAGTGCAGTTCACGGAGCAGTGGTGTGATGTGGCAGAATCTTGGTGCCTTGTAGATCAGTCTCGCAGCGGTGTTCATTACTCTTTGTAGTTTATTTAGTTGACAATCAGGTAGACCATACAGTAGGGCATTACAATAATCAACCCGGCTGGTAATAAAAGCATGTACCAGTTGACTTGTGGAATCAATGGACAGATATTTTCTAATTCTTGAGATGTTGTGGAGATGGTAAAAAGCACTGCCACATATCTTGCTTATGTGCGAAGACATGGACAGCTGTGAATCAAACCACGCACCCAGGTTACGTACAGATAAGGTAGGTACAACATCAGTCGAGCCAAAAGCTATACTATCGATGTTCACTTTGTTAAGCTGTTTCTTGGTGCCGAGAAGAAGCAACTCTGTTTTGTCGTCGTTCAACTTTAACTTGTCTGTCAACATCCACTTCCTTATGTCAGCTACACAATTGGTCGTAGAGTTTAAGGCTAGTTCCATACTGGCAGATGAGTCAGGGCTAAACGATACGTATAGCTGAGTATCATCAGCATAGCAGTGCACTTTAGGGAGATGGCGCCTTACAATGGTGAAGAGTTTCCGGGTGTATATAGTAAACAGAACTGGACCCAAAGAAACCAATACTTAGCTCGTAGCATCTGTTTTGTCCTGGTCGATCCGAGATGTCCTGATTCATGTGCGATCTTGATGATTTTCTTTTGTAATTTCTCCGGTAGGATGATTTTGTTGAGTCGAAATATCAAGTCTTCTGCTACACACAGTTCTTCCCTTTAATGTAAATGCTTTAATGTAAATACTCCTTATTCAGTTATCACTATACTAGGAGGTAGGTGTCCCTTAATGAGTAGTAGGGTGCAATGTCTGGGTCTTTTCTATGGTTTTCCCAGTCTCTTCTCGTAATGACATTTCTGAGCTTTAAAAGTGTTCCATCTGTTCTTGTCTCTGCTTTCATCTTGTCGATGACTACAGCGGGTTCTGCATCAGTGATGGCTTTCACTGCATATTCTGTTTCGTCCTCCTCCGTCTCCGGCATAGGGTGTCGTGATAGGAAATCCAGGGGATCTGCCTCGTCTTTTCCAGGTTGATGTTTCATCTCGAAGTCAACGTTCTGCATGGCCATTACCCATTTCTCAATTCGTGGAGGCAGTTTAGCTGTGGCTTTGTTGAACAGTGTTAGCAACGGTTTGTGTGATGTTACTATGGTGAATCTTGGGGCTCCCAATAGGTAGATGCTGAATCGTTCCTTCGCCCATTTTACACACAATGCATCTTTCTCGGTTTGGCTTTAGTGCTTTTCAGTGTCTGTTAGGGTTCTACTTATAAAGTTGACTGGCTGCCATCCTTTCTCTCTCTTTTGGAACAGTCCTGCTGACAATCCTTCATTGTAGCTAGCTTCCGTTCTCACCATCATTGGTAGCTTTGGGTTGAAGAATGCGATGACGTCACTGCTGGATATGCTGTCTTTGACTTTTTGGAAAGCACCTTGTTCTGCTTCTCCCCAGTGGAACTGTGTTTCCTTCAGCGTCAGGTCTCGTAGAGGCTTGGTCAATGATGCATATCGAGGGATGAACTTTGACAGGTATCCTGTCATGGCGAGGAAGCTTCTAACTTCTGACTTCGACTCTGGTCTGCGGCATTCTTTGATGGCTCGCACTTTGTCTTCGGTTGGCATGAGTCCTTCTTTGCTGAATTTGTAACCATAGAACTCCAGCGTGTCTCTGCCAATCTGGCACTTTTCTCGGTTAAGTGTGATACCGAAGTTATTGACTCTCTGAAGAATGGTTTCCAGTGTCTCGTTATGTATCTTCCAATCCCTTCCGCCGAGGAGAACATCATCTCTCTGGTTTAGGCAATGTGGAATGTCGCCAAAGATTATCTGCATCATGTCGTCAAACAGGTCTTGGGATGCTTTGGCTCCGAATACGAGTCTCTTTGGTCTGTAGTTCCCCCAAGGTGTACTGAAAGTAGCTATCGATCTTGATTCTGGCTCCACTGTCTGGTTCTACCCTCACATTGACATCATCTAGTCTCACAGTTATTGTTTTGTCATTGTTCACAGTGTCACTAACTTTTTTCAAGATGAACCTTCCAGCTTTCTCAAAGTATTCATCATCAGGGGACACTTCCTCTTCTGTTTTCTTTATTTTGTTTTTGTACCCCTTGCCATAGTGTCTTGGCTTCAATTGTGGCTGTGTGTTGTTGTTAGATGATTGACATACAGATGCGAAGTGGTTCCATTTATTGCACTTAATGCATTGTTTTCCATATGCTGGGCAGCGGTTTTGTCGTTTGTGATCGTACCCACATTTATTACATTTGCTTTGTTTACCCTGATCTTGATGGAACGGTTTACCTTGATCTTGTTGGAACGGTTTTCGATATTGTCTGGCTCTTGAGAGTCTGTTGCTAGCTGATCCCACTTTGGCTACACTCTTTTCCTCTTCTTGAGTAGTCATTTCTTTGACCTGTCGACTGACATCCTCGATTTGGCTGGTTTCATCAAGAAACTGGGTCAAAGTCCATTTCTTATTGATAGCTCTCTGAATAATTGACTTGTTGTCAATTGTCTGAATTATGTGTTCCAGGATTCTTTCGTCCAGTACATCTCCAAATTCACATTTCTTTGATTGTTCTCTTAGTCGTGCAGTGTAGGCTATGATTGATTCTCCTTTAGTAGGTCGCATTTGCAGAAATTGATATCTTGCGTGATGCTTATTTTGCTTTGGTACAAATTGGTTATTGAGCTTCGTTTTCAACTTCTCGTAGCTATTTCCATCCGTAGGATCCGGTAGGCTCTTTTCAAGTCGTTCAATTTCCTTACCTCCATAAATGATGATATGAGTGCATATGCATGATCAGTGCATATGCATGATGAGATAATATTAACATATGGCGCCAATGACGGCGGCCAATTAGTGAGCTCCGTAAACTTTCTCAAATTTTATGTTTAAAGTCCTGTCTATTCACTACCTTTCACTGTAAACCATTATTATATCCTTAGAAGAAGTTAAATAATTAATTTTAAATGAGGTTTTTCAACTGAAAAGGAAAATTCAAGGTATGGAAGAAAAACTTGCTTCGTTCGAAAGTAATCTACAATTCTATTCAAGCAAATATGAAGATCTTCTAAAGCAATTTCAATCAGTCAACAAGACCCTAAGTGGTACAACGAAAGAAAATAACGACACAAAATCAATGATTAACTCATCCAAGAACCAAATTGTGAATTTGGATCGTGAACTAAAGAACACAATTAAAGATCTAGATGAAGTGAAACAATACCTGAGAAGGGATTGTATTGAGGTTGTCGGTGCGAAGGCAAAAGATGAAAAGACATGGGAATTGTTTTAGAGCCTAACGACATATCTACAGCCCATCCTCTACCTATACACCATGAGGTAAAATCGACAAGTTTATTGTCAAATTTACCGGCAGAGAAACCAAGGATAAAGTCTACGCAAACAGACAGAAAATTGCTGGTAGAAAACCATGTTACCTACAATCAGTCAAGAATGTTATACAAACGGATGACAGATTGTACATATCTGAATTTCTGACGCCGATGCGAAAGAAGCTAGCTATTTGGATCAGTTAACGCGGCACGAAAATCGATGAAATGGAAATACATTTGGACTAACAATGGCCGAATCTAAATCAAGAAAAATGAGTAAGCGACAACGACCATCATCGACTCATTTGACGAATTAAAGGCACTACAAGATAAGTACAAACTTAGATGATTCAAAGCCAAATTCCTTATACAAGATCATACAGAACAAATATGACTCTACATATAAGACTATCTCTTGCAGAAACAACGTCAACGAATACTTGTTTAATATTTATCACGGTTCAGAGATTTAGATAATACTCTTAATGAATTACCATTTACTAGCTTAACGGATGATCAGTTCAATCGCTTGTTTGGTTTATATAACTTAGAAAATAGTCATTGTATACAATCCCACGATTTATTTTAAAATGTCTTAAATAGCCCTGATAGCAGCGAAGAATCTAACGATATTGGATATATAGAATCTAAATACTTTAATATTAAACAAACTAGTAAATGTTTTCAAAAAGCAAAAGATAAAGGCATCACAATATTACATTGCAATACTAGAAGCCGTTAAACAAAAATCACGAAACTTTAAAAGATATTATAGATTTCTTCAAGGAAAAACCTAGTGTTATAGCTATTTCCGAAACAAAGTTAAAAGAAGACAATATTTACAATATTTCTATTCTAGAATATAAATTCGTTAGTACAAATTCACTTTCAAATGCAGGCGGTGTAGGTTTATATATTAATGAAAAAATCAATGTCATTCGCCGTCAAGATTTGGACATTCTCTCACAAGATTACGAATCGTGTTTTGTTGAATTTCCAGGGACCAGACATAAAAATATACTAATTGGCTGTGTTTATAGACATCCATCCAACAATTGTATACAATTCAAAGACGTTTTATACGAAAAACTCAACCAAATTAACCACTTGGGATTTGAAGCGTAAATAGTTGGGGACATCAACATAAATTTATTCAACTACTGTTCTAATGAGCCTACGTCTGAATATCTAGACATGCTATTTAACTCATCATTCATACCAATTATTACAAAAGCAACTCGAATAACCGATCATACTTCTACATTAATCGATCATATTTATACCAACTCACCAGAAAAAATCCTTCAATCTGGTATTTGCCTCGCTCATATCTCTGATCATTTACCATGCTTTTGTACTGCCACAACTAAGCTACCAAACGTCATTCAGCAAAAATACTTTAGGGATTTTTCACATTTTGACAGAACTCACTATCTAGACGATTTGAAAAAAATTGACTTTAAGGAATGACTTTAATAACTCACTTAGCGAAGTTACAAATAAACATGCTCCACTAAGAAGGGTAACAAATAAAAAAAAAAAAAAACTAAAAAGGCCATGGATCACGAAAGGCATCCTGGTCTCTATCAAGAAAAGGCAAAAACTTTTCCGAACTCATTTCCTTAGTTCAGATGCTCAAAAACGAAAAGAATATAAAATATATAATAATAAATTTAACAAATTGAAAGAATCAGCCAAAAAAATCTACTATGAATCACAATTTCAGATTTATAAAGGCAACATAAAAATGACTTGGAAACTTATAGGTACGCTAGTTAATAGAAAAAGGAGTAACGGCAATACTGTAACCAGGCTTATTCATGAAAACAAATGCTTCACAGACCAAGCAAGTATTTCTAATCAGCTTAATTCATATTTTACATCCGTTGGGACAACACTATCAGGAAACATTCCTCTTACACAACTAGATCCAACAACTTACATTAAGAAATTGTATCTTAACAGCTTTATGTTCCGGGGTATACTCACAAATGAGATGCAAGAGGTAATAAATAATCTAGATGCTAAAAAGTCTTCAATTGGGATTCCTATTCACTGTATCAAAATAGCTTCAGACTTCGAAATGGTTTCTGTATATATCTATATACCTACTTTATATTGCATTTTATGTAGCATTATTGCGAAGCTATACAGTTAACCAATATATCATTTTAAAGCTTATGGATCTAGGATATCATTTGTTTTTAAATTATTGCGTTTGACGTTGTCATGACAACAGCAGGCCGCTGCAAAAAGGACCTGAAATTCCTTTATTAAAGCTGATATCTCCAAATCCTTTAGGTGAAAGTTTTTTTAAACTTGTACATGTCTACTTCCCTACCTGGTCTTGCAACTGAGGAAAAATATAAAAAATCTGTAATGCGAAACATTTAAGATATTAAAAAAAATGATTTTTTCTAGATATAAATGGTTTTTCATTACAGATTTTTCTTAAAATGGATCTACTAAATCTAAACCTTAATTGGAACAAATTGCCAAAAAATAAAAAAAATCTACCATTTCATTGTGTTGTTATTAATAAAAATACATTTTGTACGGGTCAGATCGAGGGGTCTTGTAAAATTGGCGATATTGCGCGCGCGCTCAAAAAAACATTTCGAGCCTCCTTAATTAGTACACCCTTAGCTGAACTATTCAATTTGTCACTCGTACAAGGTATCGTACCCGAGACTCTTAAAATGTCAAGAGTAACACCAGTATCTAAAGGAGGTGACACCTCCAACCCTACTAACTACAGACCAATATCTATTCTTTCAAAATTCTCGCAAATATTCGAAAAACTAGTTTGTCAGCAATTACTCAATTACATTGAAAAACATCAAATCTTAAATGACTATCAATTTGGATTCAGGAAAAACAGATCAACTGAGCAAGCTATTATTGAAATAACCGAATGCTTTAAAATGTCCATACTTTAGATAACAATTTGTATACTTGTGGTATATTTCTGGATTTTGCTAAGGCTTTCGACACGGTTAATCACAAAATCCTACTCAACAAACTACAACAATACGGAATTACAGGAATCCCCTTAGGATGGTTTTCAAATTACTTAGAAAACAGGAAACAGTATGTAGAATTAGAAGAAAAATCAAACCTAAGAACAGTTACATGCGGAATACCACAGGGTAGCTCGTTAGGCCCTCTATTATTCTTAACATACATTAACGATACATGAAATTGCTCTGAAATGTTATCATTTACTATACGATATTTGCAGATGATACAACAATATTTGCATCATCACCTAACTTACTAGATCTGGAACTTTTAGTAAACAATGAGTTGGTAAAGGTCTCGAACTGTTGTAATGCAAACAGACTATCGATTAATATTCGTAAAACTAACTTTATGATTATTAAATCACCGAATAAAAGATTGACAAAAAACGTAGATATTAAACTTTCGAACAATGAGAATTCGTAAAGCTCTATCGAAAAGAAAGATCATGTCAAGTTTCTTAGTGTATTCATTGATGAAAACATATCGTGGAAATACCACATCGCCTTTTTATGTTCTCGTTTATCAAGGAATGCAGGTATTTTACTAAAACTCCGACACTATGTTTCTCTATCACAAATGAAAACAATTTATTACAGCCTAGTTTACCCATACTTAACGTATGCAATTGTTGCGTGGGGTAGTGCCTACAAAACTCATCTGACAAAGATACAAGTAAAACAAAATCACATAGTAAGGATACTATTCTTTGCAACACTATATGGTAAAAACACCGCTAAAGCTTTACCTTTAATTTTATCAATCTACCAGATCTGCTAACAGTCGAGAATATTTTCAAATTAAATTCTTTAAAATTTATCCACTTATGGCAAACAAATCAACTGCCATCTATTTTTGACGATTACTTTCAATTCGCAAAAAAACAAACATAGATATAACACTAGGTATGTCTCAAATATAAATCTTTATACACAAAACTTTAGAACAAACTTAGGAAAACAAACCATCATGTTGTAGGAATTCAGACATGTTTCGCAACCCGACTGAAGTAAAAACACCATGCCTCTTGTAAACACAGTTTGATGGACGTCCACCAACTTCACGTTTTATACCGGTGCTTTTTATGCGAGCGGTGCTAGTGTGACTGAGAACTGCTGTAATTTAGCCTCTATAGGCATTCAAAATAGACAAAATTACAAATAAATATGCACATATTTTATCGTAGCTAAAACTACCTTTTGTAATTTAAAATCACAAAATGTACTATGAAAAAAATGTAACGTGTTTGCTAAACAAAAATGTATTGTGTATTGTATTGTGCATCCGCTTATCCATAGCGTCGGTGATCTTGAAGTAGCGAAATTCTCTCTCGATGCCTTCGAGCCATTCTTCCCATTCTCTTCCGATCATATTCGCATCTTCTGGGATAATAAATGGACTTCTTGTCTCGCTTCGTCGACCATTTTGGTTTAGTTTGGAGTCGATTTTGTCGCCGTTTCGTTATATTTTCTTTCGCTGTCCCTTCTCCTTCATTACGAGCGATTTATTCTTCGTATTTAGCGTTATGTACGTCGAATCTGTGCTTAGATGTCGGGTACTTGCTTTACTCTTCGCCAATGTTGTGACCGGTGATGTAGGCTTCGTCTAAGTGCTAATAAACTTACTAGAATAACGACTTCACAAACCTCCGGTCGCTGTCCGCCATGTTTAATCAAACTAACCGTAAAACCATGTGCTTGGCCGTGAGGGCCTAGTGACTAGTTACAGGTTTGATATAACAAATATGACAATTGGTTCAAATAATTAGCAGTCTTGACAAATTGTGTTTGATTGATGGAAGAGAATTGCAAATTTACTTCATTTTAATGTTTAAAAACATTAAAATGATACATAGAAATAAAATCAATGTTTTTTATTAAAATAAGCATCTATAATTTATACCTTTTTAGTTATGAATGGGAAACTGCTATAGGGTATCATGTTGCATTCAAAACAGCAGTTATGGGGCAGGGGCAAAAGTTTGATAGACCAACAACACTATATCCATGAAAATATAATTGCAACTGTGTAAGAGATTCAAGCTGCAATGAGGTATTGTTTCCTTTTGTATTTGATGTTTCTGGTTGATTGGTATTGACTAAATAGTTACTAGATAGAAACTATTAGTTTAATAGTAACTATTTTTTATATTGCATGGTTTTAGCGTTTTCGCTCTATAAAAACAATATAGTTACTAAGCAATAGAGTGGTTTTCAGTAACCCATGAAACAAAGTGTATTAATTAAAGTGTAATAGTCAAATAAGACAAAAGAACACAATGAAATTAGAGTGTATTAAAGAGTAATACACTAAAGAGTGTTTCACGGGTTAATGTAAACCACTTTAGTTTGTATTTATAGTCACTATGTTTATTCAGTATCACTCAAACAGAGCTATTAGTTGGGACAGGTTATGAAACCTGGCAACTTCAATGAGGTTGACAAATGGTTGTGACCATGTTTTTGTTTTACATTATTCTATTAATTATGCTTGGCTGACATGACCAACATATTCATTGGCTGATAATTTGTCTAATATATATGTAATGTAAGAATTCTAATAATACAAAAGAAAACCATACCTCATTACAACTTTACTTATCTTGGTTAGTGACTAATGGTCACAAAACAAAAACTGTTACACATATAGCCTGCGTAGCTGGCCCTGGGGGTGGGGAGAGGGATAAAAGGGGACGGAGGGGAGGGGGATGGGGAGAGGAAGGGAAGAAGGGACGGCCTGCAGCGAAGATCCTTGATTTTCCCTTACGCCCTCTTCCTAGCACTGTTTGTTTTCTGGTTTAGCTGTCATAATTGTCACCTCCATTACTAGTGTTTCCTAACATAAAAACTTCGTATTTCAAAATATATTACTATTATATGTGAGTCCCAAATTTTCACAATCAAAATTATCATTATAAACTTGTCTAATAAAGTTCCAAAGCTCAAAACTCAAAAGAAATAAGCGTGTTTACTTCACAAACGGAAATCAAGTCTATTTTACATGACCTTCAAAGGTCAAGTAAACAATGCAGCATATCTTGCTTTATTCAGTCAGAAAGCGTATTCACCTTACCCAATGTGAAATAAACCAAAAATATTTATCAGTTTTGAACTTCTGATGTCTCGCTTTTAGATATTAGATATGTTATAGATCGAAATTCCTTCATCTCACTTGCCTGAAATAGCCGTTTGTAATTAGAGCTACTCGTTACAGCTCAAGCTACCGTTGGTCTGTTCAATATTGACATGTCACAATATAGCTAACAACAGCCAATGGGATTTCACCTGGTCGCTCTCGACCAATGGGAATTTCGAATTTCGAATTATGGAAAATCAAGGGTCTTCGCTGCAGGCCCTCCCTTCTTCCCTTCCTCTCCCCAATCCCCCTCCCCTCCCCTCCGCTCTTTTCTCCCTAGGGCCGAGCTACGCAGGCTATTACACATACAGTAACATGGATATAGTGTTTTCGTAAAAATGATCTAGTATGCTTTGAGTTGACATACAGCTCATCTAAGTTATATTCATATATGATAACATGGACTGTTTTTGCAAGTTTATCCAGTCATTGGCATAAACAAGATGACAAGCATAGAATCCAGTTCAGCCGGTGTAAAGCAACAATAGTAATTATTATTTCACTGTTCACATTGCTGAAATAGTGTGTTATCTTTTCCAGCCATTTGACCTGCAAAAAAAAAACACAATTATGTTTAACTATATCATCATCATTTAATTTAATTTAAGTTTGTTACAATAGCTAATGGAAGCTTAGCTTGATTAATTTAAGGTTTTATAAGTTTCTAACATTCATATTTAACCTAAAAATGTATATATCCTTATTTAAAATCATAATTTGAAATATTATTCAATGAACTATTCCATGCATGTTATATATTATTATTATTATTTAATTCCTTAAACTGATGGGAAAACTGGACAGCAGAAAGCTTTTATACTGCACTGTTTCAAATTCTACTAACAAAACAACTGATATACAAATTGATTATGAAGACAAATAATTAATGTATCAGTTCAAAAAGTGGGTACAGGGTATTTATGGTAGTTTCAAAGCATTTTTAGAAAGCTATTATAAAATACACATACATACGATCTTAAAAGCATGCATTTAGGTCATTGAATCAGCATAAACATTCATGTCAAGGTTCAAAAACAAGATAATTAAGGACTTAACTTCAATGGGGATACATTTACTAACCTGCAAAGTTGTTTTGTTCGGGTCTCCCAGTTCGGGTTCGTTTCGACTTGTAGTTCATGAGATCATCCTTCAAATCGATTGATGAGACCAACCACAAAGCCAAAAAGAGAGAAACTTTAAAGATCCAAAGATTATCATGTACTTGCATAAACCTCCTATTCTGGATGAAAAATACTGATCCATTGTGATTTTACGTTCGTGTACTTGTAAAAAACTGCATATCAACAGCACTGGACCGACATCACAGTTCATCACGAAATTGGCTAGAAAAGCAGTATTTCCATCGAATCTGATCAAGAAATTTGACTATAGTGAACTATTGGATACTATTACATATCAAAGAACTTTCACTAGTAAAAAAAAGTTTAGCAATGGGAAAAAAATCGAATGTTTTTGTGGAAACAACCGAGCTAAACAATGGTACGTTCGCCATTTTGAATCGAGTCGTGACGTCACACTAGAGCGAGACCACAAAACGGCTTTTCCCTGGAGACGCCCCCTCCTTCCTGGTTTCCATAGTAAGCAAGTAAGCATGGGTGGCATGAGTGGGTATGGTTCTACTCCAGGCTCGGGCAAGGATTATATGTCTGAGTTGAGTTGGTTTGATGTGTTTTATCCAGACTATCCAGTTTTCTTTCCTTCGCAAAAATCAACATGTAAGCAGAGTTGTGTGCTTAAATATTTAACGTAGAGGTAGTGATAGTGAGTACAGGTCTCCCAAACTAGTAGGATACTTGAGTCTGGCTAGAATATCAGAATAACTGAGACGCTAAAAAGTTATTTTTCTAGAATTTAGGCATAACTAATGGTGGATACTTACAGTGCCCTTATGTTCTTGTCCATTTACAGTAAATATGACGGGTTCTGCTGAGACAACTTTGACTTTTATTGGTGCTAAAACATTGGAAAACACGTGTTAACATTTGGTCAGGTAAATTTAATGTTTGATTGCTCGCGTGTCAGCTCATACAAACAGGCAAAAATCACACCTCAAAATCGTGGTTTTTAGATCTTTTTTCGAAATAATTACAGACAAGTAAAACAAGTTGCCATGGCTACAGCTAATTCAATGTTTTATTTGACCTTGTTAAATGATTTTGACCTTATTAAATGACTTTCCGTGCAAAAAGCATAAGTACTTTCTGAGTTCAAAGCGAACGGTTTGATCATTTTTACGAGAAATTTTGCTAAATTTCTCATGTCAAGTTATTATATATGGGCTTTATTTAAAATTTAGCCGACACTATAAAAAAAAAAGTAGCTGTGGATTCGAAAACACCATGCTTTTACGGACATTTTGATGTGAGATAAATGGCTATGCGTGAAGAAAAACATAAATACTTTGCAATATTTCTAATCGGTATCGCTTTATTCTGTCGGTCATTCTCTTATAAGACTCTCATTCAAATCGAGCAAACTGTAGAGCCTCGAAAACTCTTTGAATGAAATATATATGTTGTTGCTATATTTCTACCGCCGGTTGAATGTCTTTTGAGTATACACCTAATTCAAAAAAGGTTGACGGGGCGAACGGCGATCGGCGATTGGTGATTGGCGATTGCACGATCGAAATGGATTGTGGGTGATATTAATTTCTTCTTATTCCATTCTAAATTACCCAAACAATGCCTCCACCGTTCAGCGATGACCTTAGATGGGTGTCTCGAAGGTTTCGCTGAACGGTAAAGCATTGTTTGGGTAATTCATAGAAACGAATAAGAGGGAATTCGTATTACCCATAGTTTCTTTCGGTCGTGCAATCGCCAATCACCAATCACCAATCGCCGTTCGCCCCGTCAACCTTTTTTGAATTAGGTGTATATCATCATATAATGTTGTGACAGGCTAGCTTCTCTGGTTGTTTTTTTTTTTAATAGCGGGTTTCTATTTGACAAGGATCAAATGGTCATAGTCACAGAGCTATGTTATTCGACGAATCATTAAAGTTCGTGGGCAATTGAAGTTGTGAAGTCATTTGTTTTTGAAACTTTGCATAAGAAAATTTGATTATATAAGAGTTTAAAATATGAACTAATAAATGGTGGTCGACGTGCTTGATTTCGAGATAAAGTGTGGTGAATGTTGACCATTTGTACGAAAACGACGTGCACTTTTTCATACCTATATTGTCAAAGAAACGCTAATAATTACTCTAAAATATTTTTGAAAGCCTCACACTTATGTCTACCATCGGATATTAGTATATTTAATACAAATACTAACAAAGTATATCAAAAGAATAACATGGCACTAATTAAATATTTTTAAATTTGCGGCTTGCCAGAAAAAGTTAGTGTAAATCGAATATTGTAGGGTTGCCTGCTGTGCAGACTCTTTTTCTTTTGCGCTCAAAATATTCGCCAAAAAAGTAGAGTCTGCTGAACTGAACTTTTTGGCGAATATTTTGAGCGCAAAAAAAAAAAAGAGTCTGCAGAGCAGGCTAATTGTAGGCTCGATTTTTCTCAATTTTGTGCTGTCATTTCCCCCCTGTGATGTGGATTTTTCTATCTTCGCAGATCTTGTGTAGAACTTACTGATATCTTGATTTTAGATAAGATAAAAATAGGGGTAACTGCCTTCGTTTCCGAGATATTGCACTGCACACTTTCAATATTTGGTCGCCATTTTGTTTTCGTGGAACGATAAAAAAGATAAAAGTAAATTTGGCCGAGAAAATTAAAGTGAAACTTATGAAAATGAGGACGGATCTGTATGAGATATATACAGTCTCCTCCATGGTCGAGATTTCTTTTCTCAATTTCTCATGAATTATTAATGAGGTTTATAGCAAGTTTTACAAAATTCCCCATGCTTATTTTTGAATTGAATTGAATTATTTATTAGTTCTATAAGCAAATTCCAACCTGCACAGTTATTTCCGTCACCAACCAACCCCTGTTTGCAAAGACACTGGAACGATCCAAAAGTGTTTGTACAGTGTGCTTCTGCATGACAACTACCGGAAACAGCACATTCGTTAATATCCTCTGTAAGATAGAAATGAATAATTCTTGTTAGTATAAATACACAGGTGATTATACTATTAGAAAATCGTGCGCGCTCATTAGCTCAATAACTTTATTCGGACTATTTTTGATAATCGCCTACAGATAGACAAATATTGGTAATTGAACTAAGTGGAGTGCAATTTGGTCTGATATCAAACGCGCGATAACAAAATCAAACGACCGCGTAGCGGAAGCGTGATTTGTAATCGCAAGTTTGATATCAGACCAAAATTGCACGACACAAAGTTCAATTATCACTTTATTATATCCATTTTGAAATCATACTAAATAAACACTAAACTTGTGATAAAAACAAAGTATTTATTAACAAATAGCAGGTTTTTAAAAAGAGGAACCGGAAACGCCTTTACATCTCATTAAGAATTCAAAAACTGACAGGTCATGTGATATTGTTTTCAATTAAAACTGGGTAAATTTCAAACGAGTTCAATGTGAACTGGTCAGTGTTCAAGTTTTAGTAAGCTCAATTCAGTCTTCGTCGGATTCTATTATGTAAGCCCTTCTTTTCTTCTGTCTTGGAGGAGAATGATAACTTGATGGAGGATCTTTGTGGTAGTTGTTGATAGTGCAATTGGTGTAAGTTGTCATCGGAGTGGACGCCGAGCCGACAGAACTGACAGACGATGCCATGTGCTGGTACCACTGAGCTGAAGGAAAGCTCGCTTGAAATGGAAAGCCAGCCTCTCTAAAGGGACTGACCGACATTAGCTGGCTCGATTGATGTTGTTGGTGGTGCTGTTGAAGATATAATGGCGTCAATGGTGGTCTTTGTAGAGCGTTATCAACACGAAGGCTTTGTGGACTTGGTGGAGCTCGTTCGACAACTGCTAACTGATTACTGTTTTCTTTATAACCACTGATGATATGCAACAAATCTCTCCTTTGGTTTTCGTCTATTTGGTCGTAGTCATCGAGGGAGGATTCTCGGGCGTGCCCAGTTATTTCACAGATGACATTTCTTGGCTGTCCTGGTCTTTTTAGTTTTGCGACGAGCGTCTTTCTCATGCTGTGGTTTGTTAACTTCTTTGTACTGTTCAGGCATGATGCCATGGATTTCATTAGGGTACCGATTGTATTTTGACCCATTCTGACTTTAGTATACCAGATGTTTGTACTCTTGGGACGGTTTATTACACTGAGATATAGTGGCCCGTTGTCTTTCATGCCTTCGGGACGCTTTGACAGCCACAGTTTGAACAGTCGTACTGGATCTTTACAGCCACCGTCTGTGCTAAACATGGTTTGAGGTGTTTTTCTGTGTGTAATTCTCAATCCACCGCTACGAGTTTTAGTCAAGCCTTCTTTGAATTCTACAATTTCACTACCATCTTCTCTCTGCTTAATGGCAAAGTCTTCAACGTACGAGTCATAGTGCTCCTGGCGGCCTCGTAAACCAAGTTGTTCTGTCAGGTTTTTAAAGTTAATGTTTGTTAACACTCTAGCATTAAAGTCGCCTAGCTGGCCTTTTTCCCACAGTGCACTTTCTTCTTCTGGTTCTAGTGGCTGGGATTTGTTTGGTCACTTGCATTGCGTTTGCCTTGCTGGCGAAGTGACATAGCCTTGGCGTTCAGGACATTTCGTGATTTTGAGAATTCTTTCGCCCTCACAATGCTAACGTTGTAACTTTTCTCCTTCAAAAAGCGGTCAATGGAACTTTGCATCAAGTTTGCCGTAGTGATTCTGGCTCGTAGTCATCGCCGTTTTGCTTTTTAACTTCAGCATAGAACTGGCATAACATATTGTCAAGGTTTTGCGGTGACAATGTTGTGATATCTACATCAAGATGGCGGCTCGTACACCAGGAGTTGAAAACATTCATCCACTGCTTTGTTGATCTTTGTGTATTCTTATTAGTGGCCACAGCCTGTAGCTCTTCAATATCTGCACTTGAAAGCACTGGGAATCTTGATTCATCAGGAGAACTGGAGTTTGTACTTGTTGTTGTAGTCGTTGTTATCGTGTTTGCTAAAGCTGCATCCTCAGGTCGATCATTATTGGACATTTCAGAGTCAAAAGTGAGTGTTTCATCAGGATTAACAATGTCAAATGATGGAAAGTCACACTGAGATAATACATTGTCATCTATGTCATCTAAAAACTGTAAGTTGGTGTTAAAATCATCCATTTTGTAACTTTTTGAAACAAAAATTTGCTGTGAAACCTAAAAAAAGTTACATTTTGTGTATCTTATTTGCTGTAATTTGATTGGCTCATTACATACAATCCTGTAATTTGATTGGTTACCTGTTCTAGTGTTGCATTCTGATTGGCTGAAAAAAAGATGGGATTCGGATTCAAAAAGATGCGATTCGGACTCAAAATAGTGCAATTCGTGCTTGAATCACTCTGCTGAGAGCCAATCAGATTGCAGGATTTGCTAGTGATTTCAAAATGGATATAATAAAGGCAGAATCAGTGTCATCTTTGGATGATTATAAGAGTTTCCGGTAGCTCAGTGGAAGAGCATCCGTCTGGATAATCGGAAGGTCGTGGGTTTATTTCCCACCTGGGGCTCAAAATGTTCAAAGGTTGTAGTGTATACTTATCGTGGGATAATTTCATAAAAATCTATTTCAAAAAATGTCGTCAGAAGGAGATCTGCAATCTGCAATCTGAGACCGAAATGAATTGTGGGGCAGTTTTTTTTTTCATTGCGTGCACTTTCTGGCTACGGATATGGCGACGGTAAATATAAATCTGAAGGTGCTAAGCGCCTGGTTTTTGCAGTACGCAATTTTCCTGAATTCATTGAAGCCCAACAGATATCACGAGCAGTAGGCGACACAGGAAGCCCAAGCGACGAACAATTGCATGCTCGCGCGTTTTTCATCTATTTTATTCATAATTATTGATTAACTAGGGGTCCCTGTGCAACTACATAGTCCATATTGCAGTGACTCTGTATATATCGACTTACTCAGTTATACAAGTAGTCATTACAAAGTCATTTTTTGCTCTCGTTGCATCGATTTACTCAGTTATTTGAGTAGTTACTACATACGGCTATTAGTTGTTTTGGCATACAGTAAGTGAATTTCGATGCATTGATTCATTCGGCTGTGTTTTTCGAGTATAACTACATAGTCGTTTTTGCAGAAAGTAACGCTATGCATCGTTTTACTCAGAAATTAAACACTACATAGTCGTTTTCGTTATTTCCTCAAATATATACATTAGCTTCTACTACTTCAGTTCTCTTTATTACATCAATAGAACCAAAGTGTATTAGTTTTTAAACTTACTGCAATTTCCAGAGACCAGTTTATACCCTGCTTTACAAACACATTGGTATGAACCAGGATTATTGGTGCAGACACCGTCCACCAAACACTTAGTCTTACATTCATCAATGTCATCTGGAAATAAAAGCATGAAAATGACAATTGAAAATGTATTCACATGCTTAACGTTATTAATCAAGGCATTAATCCATCAAGGCATTAATCCATCAAGGCATTAATCCACCAAGGCATTAATCCACCAAGGCATTAATCCACCAAGGCATTAATCCATCAAGGCATTAATCCATCAAAGCAAGCAAGCAAGCAAGCAAGCAAGCAAGCAAGCAAGCAAGCAAGCAAGCAAGCAAGCAAGCAAGCAAGCAAGCAAGCAAGCAAGCAAGCAAGCAAGCAAACAAGCAAGCAAGCAAGCAAGCAAGCAAGCAAGCAAGCAAGCAAGCAAGCAAGCAAGCAAGCAAGCAAGCAAGCAAGCAAGCAAGCAAGCAAGCAAGCAAGCAAGCAAGCAAGCAAGCAAGCAAGCAAGCAAGCAAGCAAGCAAGCAAGCAAGCAAGCAAGCAAGCAAGCAAGCAAGCAATACAAATATTTGTCAAAATACAAATACCAATAATACGAACCACATTTGTTGACTCCGTCACCTGCGTAACCAGTTTTACAACTACATGCAAACGTTCCTGGTGTGTTAGAACAATCACCATTCGCATGGCAGTTAGATGCACCGCTTGTACATTCATTTATGTCACCTGAAATAAAAAAGCAAAATAACCAAGTTCGTTAGTCATATTTTTTTTAAAAAATGTCTAGCTGTTTAGTTTGTAAACAATACTACTTAGTATAATAGTCCAGTCAAGTTACGGCTCGACCCTTAACAAATTGCAACAAAAGCTTTTTTGCTTGAATAAGGCTAGTGATGACCTCTTTTACAGCATAACAAAAGTCCCAAAAAATCGTAGTTCAGGAAAGCTCTGAAAAACAGCATCAAAAATTTCAATAGAAAGAATATAAGGAAATCACATGGAGCCCAAATCTCGAAAAGAAAATTGAAACGATTTTCAACGGCGCCAGTGACATAAGCAAAGCCGGGAATGTACAAATAACGCCAATATAAACAAGAACAATATGTTTTTAGAGCAGAATTCACAGTATTTAATCAGTACCAACATAAGAAATGTACAATCTGGCTGGACGCTTGTTTCAAGGACGCAACAGATCGCTCCTATAATTTGCTACTTCTGTTTTGAGTCGAATACGTATGTCTGAAAACAGCAAAACATTAAAAAAGGGCCTAAATACCGGCCATGGACGCGGAGCGTGCTGCTCTTTTCCAACGTGTTTGTTTCATATAGAAAACTCATCCAGACTCTTCTACTAAAATAAGGGCAGGAGAATTGGTGCAGCCTGACCCCTTGCACTGTCCGCATGCGAGATGCACTGCGGCAAGAGCATGGAGAGCTGCTGCAGTCTTGAATGCAATTGAGCGCACAATTTGAAGGGTTGAAATGTGGTGCTGTGGGCAGATCGGTCATTATAGGCGTTAAACGTTGATTTTCCAGCCGCCATCCCCAGTACCGTACTGCATGTCTGTGGTTTCGCCTTTTTATTCCATGCTCTGGACGATACTCGTAAGCTATGTTACTTCGCTGCCAAGGAGGTAGGAGGCAAACTCTGGGGCTGTAAAGATGACTTTTTGCTCGCTAATTTCTCTATGTACCGCTGGTATATGAGCTGATCGAGCTTCTGCTCAGGCTTACCGCCGTTAATACACACAAATGCACTTTTTCCAGCGGAAATATTTTTTACTGAAGTAGTTTTGCCGTTGTCAAATATCTTTGCCTGCTGCTGGAAATATTTTGAGGTCATAAACTTCTTTAGGCGCGCACCCATTCCTATGCCATAAATGTTATAGGTCGTGTCGCACCCGTGTAATTCGTGGATATACAGCATATGGCGGCATATCTCCTCTCCAAACTGCCGCTTCACTTCTATTCCACACTCGTCTTCGTGTTGAATTGACTTTTGGTTCTGGTCGGAGGTATAGGCTGTGTCCGTCTTCGCACGCATAGTAGCACAGGAGCACCAAAAAGTCAGTTTCGTCTCATACAAGAACTGTGTTTTCCTCCAAGGCAAGCTCTACAGCGTCCATGACGTCCCGATGCATGCTCTAATAGTAAAGAACTCCGTAGAGCTTGCCACGGAGTAGAACACAGTTCTTGTAGGAGACGACATCAGTCCCAGTAGTAAGTACCTTCTGCTGAAAATATCGGCAACGCAATACCATCTAATTTCCATGGATTTTAACTGTCGTATTTTCCTTGTATCTTAGTGGAAGAACATCGAGTAATCACCTGAGTTCTGCAGAAGAGCCCCAACAGCGCAACAATGATCCATGTAATTAACGCACGTCGACATAATGTTAATGTTAATGTTAATGTTTGAAACAAACGTCAATCCAGATTGTAAATTTCCTATTTTGGTACTGATTAAATACAGTGAATCCTGCTCAAATACATATTGTGAGTAAATAGGCCTAGGTTTATGTGATATGGCCGACAAGCAAATGCAGAGTAAATAATTTTGAACAAAGAAAATACTGTTGACCCTCTCGTAAGCGACTACCCTCGGACAGGAAGAATGTGGTCGCTTACGGGAGATGGTCGCTTACGAGAACCTTAACACATGAAGTCCAAACCACGAGAACACTATCACATGAAGCCCAAACCATGCGTTATTTGTAAAGGCCGATTTAGACGGCACGATTGTCGTGTACGACTTGTAGTATACGACTAAAATGAGCTCCAAGTCGTGCCGTGTAAATGCCCCTACGACTGACGCACGCGACCTACGACTTGTAGTAGGATTTTGAACCAAGGATCAGAACCCTACGACTTCGCGTAGGAAAATGACGTGATTTGTCCCATATTAGGGCTGGATCTAGTATTTCGTCCAATCACTCACGATTTTAGCAATTGCGTATACGAATCGTATACGACTAGTCGTGCGCGTGTGAATGGTACCTACTACAATTTGTAGGCAAATCGTATACTACAGTCGTAGGTCAAAATCATGTCGTGTAAATCGGCCTTAACACGCCCGGACATATGTTAAAAATTATTATTATTATTATTATTATTACGAATTTGAAAATTACTGTATGTTTTAACATAAGAGTTAAAACTCTTTGTTTGGAACATCACGGTATCTCTAAAGATGTTTTAGATATTCTTTTTTACCAAAAGGCAGCAGTGTAATGGCTCTCGATGGTCCCTTACGAGAGAGGAAAAACAATGAAAAAGTCCAAAAGTAGTCGCTTATACGAGAGAGATTTATTACAGAGTTTTTATGGGAAACAAAACGGGAAATTGAAATAGTGGTCGCTTAATTACGAGAGTGGTCGCTTACGAGAGTAGTCGCTTATACGAGAGTCAACTGCACAATAAATACATCTTAATACTAACCACATTTGTTAACTCCATCTCCTTGGTAACCAGTCTTACATTTGCATGTGAACGATCCTGCCGTATTTGCGCAGTCAGCATTTTGATGGCAGTTATCAGAATTTGCAGCACATTCATCAATTTCCTCTGAAAAATTATAAAGTTTCGTAAATAGTTTATAAAGTACGAGGGCTTATTTGGAAATGATTAATGATCAGAGCCTCCTTTGTGTCGTCATGCAACGCTTCCCTCCGCTCAGAACAAACATAAATGAAATGTTAATATCTTGTCTTACGAATGTCAAAAGTTTGGACTGCGACGTTTCGACTGCTATTGCTAATCTTCATCAGGCGATGAGTAGACTGAAATGAGGGTAGATCTTATTTATACAACTATTTCAACAAAAACGTAGAATACTGAATACTGCATACTGAAAAGTGTATTGCAAGACCGAAATGCATTCAGTTTGGGACATGCAATATTATTTAAGATAAAACATATAAAAATTAGTTATTTTTTCTTGGTGCATTCCATTCAAAACGATATACGAGCTAAATATTGGAGTAAATATCGCTGTATATATGTTTTCAAATTTATGAGACCCACAATGCCCTTTGGTCTTGTAATGCACTATTCAGTATTCAACGTTGTTTGAAATAGCTGTATACCTGTCAAAACATACATAACAAATAGTAACAAAACAGAGAGAAAGTATACGAACCGCAAATTCCTGATGCAGCGACGGCTTTGTATCCTGTTTTACATGAACATGTAAATGATCCCAACGTGTTTTTGCATATTGCATTTACGTGACAGTTGTCTGTATTTTTGTCACATTCATTGATGTCCTCTGAATGTTTAAAATTAAAAGAAACATAAGTATTATCTTACATATACAAATAGTCGTTGAGTTAGCAGCGAAGCTAATAATTTTATAAAAAAAGACAATGCATATGGTTTTCAAAAACTTTTTGTATAAAATTATTATCTTACACATATGCAACTTTATCCCACATCATATAAAATACAGCCAATCAGAATGCTTGAAAGCTGTTGTATAATCGGCGGTATTCAACTGCCTCTTCCCATGATACATTACCGGTTCTCTTTATTTTAAAAAAATGTGGGGTAAAATTAAATAATACTAAAATGAATTCTCGTGACATACTGAGAATATTGCACACGTCGGCTTTTTTTTTTTTGCATATACACTCGCCTAAAAGCTCATGTGTATACTAGTAAATACAAATGGCTCGTGAAATATTCCACGGTATGCCACTCAAAACCTTTATATAACTAGTATGTATGCTGCTCAATGGATTTAGAAAACTCGGTATATTGTAATCCCTTTTAGATTCTTAAGGAAGACTGGGAGTTAATACTCAAAAAATTATATTTTATTTCATGGATTTCGTTTGTTTTATATTTTTCAACAAATACCGAGGCTCATTCGTGGTTAATATTTTGATAACTACATGCACACTTGGTATTTCAAAATATGAGAAAATGTCTAAATGCACGAGCTATAAGCGAATGCTTTTGGATCACTTTCGAGTGTACAGACCTCGACAGAGTCTTTTTTTGTTTTGCTATATGAATTTTAATATATATGTAAAACTGATATAAAATTATCTACTTTCACATACCAATAATGCCTTTTTTGTAGATATTGTAATTAAAATTTGTTTGATTTTAATTAAAATTTATTTGATTTGAATTGCAATAGCTACCCCCATGATTGTGAAAGTAGAGAATTTTGTAATTTTGAATATTTAACAATTAGACCCGAAGCCCGAATGGGCTACGGGTCAATAGCCCACGAGGCCGAGTCATCGAGGCCAAGTGGGCTATTGATCCGTGGCCCATGAGGGCGAGAGGTCTAATTGTTTTAGTATCCAACAACTTATAGGTCAAACTTTGCCATATTTTGAAAGAAAAATAACATTTCAATCGTTTTATTTTGACAAAATGACAGAAAATACTGAGCGCGCGCTCAATGACGTGTGACGGCAAAATGTATTCAAAACACATCGAAATTCTCCACTGTTTTTGCCATTTTCTCCCTCAATATGTTAATTTTAACGGCTGAAAATAGCATGCTTTTAGTATTAAAACTACTATACATTTTATAACGACGGAGGAATTAAGAAAAGTTCTAAGCTGAAAGTTTAAAAATCTGGCTTTCTCAATCGATCAAACTGAAGAATCAGTAGCGCGCGCTCTTCAAGTCAAAATTCATTCACAAAACATCAAAATTATGTGCTTTTTTGTCATTTTCTTGCTCGTATTTGTAATTTACGATTCAAAGAAAAGCATTATATTCAGTACTAAGCCGTTTTTGAAGAAATAGAAGAATCAAGACATTTTTTCAATAGTTTACAAAACCGGCGCTTTCCCCAACCATGGGCTATCACCCAATAGCCCATGGTTGAGTAGCCAATGAGAGCGCGCGATTTGTGATAGACCATAAGTTGTTGGATACTAAATTTGAATATATGATATAGAGACTTACCACATTTAACTCCATCTCCTTCCAGACCTGCTTTGCATTGACAAGAATATGATCCAGGTGTGTTTGTGCAGATTGCATGTTCAGAGCACTGGTTGGAACCTGTGTTGCACTCGTTGATATCAACTAAAAGATAATGTAATGCATATTTACAATCTTGACCGTTTATGACCGTTTTTGTTTAAAGTTAAAAAATATAATACTAAAATACAATTTTCTTTGGCAAAGCAATGTTGATGGGCCTTTCTCTTTTGAGAACTATTTCACATTTTTCCGTTAATATGGCCACTTTTGGCTGTCCCTTCAGTGGCCGGATTAACCTGGTTCCACTGTATATTATTGTTGATTTATATTCAATTTCTTACCGCAAGTGTTCTCCGACTGTTCTTGATACCCTGATTTGCATTTGCATGTGAACGCACCAAATGTGTTGGTGCATTGGGCATTTACACAGTTGTGTGTCTGGTTCAAACATTCGTCGATGTCGTCTAAATCAAAAATAAAACAAAATTAATTGAGGCTACGTTTACGCGGTACCAGACGAATTTTTGACCGGTTGAAAGATCGACCTGGACATGCTGTTCACACGGAACCAATCAATATTTTTGTTCTGTTCAGACGAGATCATCAGAATCGGGCAATTGTAAGGTTAGTCAGTGGTTTTAACATCCGCACATGCGCACTGGGCTGTTTATGGCTACATTTACATCGTACCGGACGAATTTTTGACAGGTTAAACTGTTTATACGGTACAGATCAACTTTTTGACCGGGCCGGCTAAAAAATCGTCCTCGATTTAATTTTGAAGGTCGAATATTTAGTCGGTTAGGCGTCCAAATTATTGCACGTTTAGCGCGCCGGGTCCCGTGTGAACGGAACCCGTAAGCGGATGTTTTTTTGACCAGTCCAAATTAAGTCCGGTACCGTGTAAACGTAGCCTGTATTTACGTAAAAAACTCAAATTTACAAAAGATGTCATAACGGTGGATGAGGAGGTTGCACATGATAGATAGATATATAGATTGTTTATTAATATAAAACTTTGAAATCTAAAGGCTGAATTACGTTATATCGACAATTGATAATAATATAATATAGTATAATAAGTTACAAAAATACAATAAAGGTATAGTAAAATAATTCATAAAAAGTCGTTATATTAGAGGATTTGGAAAGTAAAAAACTGTTTCCAAATTTGTTGGTCTTAAAATTATGGATTGGAAGTATGAGTCAAAAGTATGAATAAGTTATACTTAGAAAGATTAGACTTTGTTAATAACTTAATTATAAAGTTTACTGTCGACTTTATTGTCTATAATGTTCTTGAAAAGCTTATCATCTGCAGTTAAATCTGATACAACACTATATACTAATTTTCCTAAGTTTTAACGTCAAATTTCTCGAAAACATTTACTTTTATATTGAAGATTTTGGCAAAATATAAAAGAACAAGCCCATTGTGCAGACATCAATGCATGCCATGGGCTTCCTGTTTAGAAAAGTGGAAGAGGGAAAATGGAGAAAAAATTTCAATGAAACTGTTACAAAAGAAGCCCGAAGAAGAAAAAAGATATGGCCTGGATTTGCTTCATGAGTTCAATGTTTAGCTGTACCTTTTAAAAGCAAAATCTAAGCAACGCAAATATTCCTTTTTTTAAGAAAGGAAGACAGAAAGTCCTATAGTGGGCTATTTTATTTGGTGTACGCTTCGCTTTTATCACCGCTAAATGTAATAATATAATGCTAACCGTAATTGCAATACAATTGACGCTAAATGTATATAAGGCTAAATGTAATAAAAAGCTAACCCTAATTGCAAGACCTTTTTTTAACGCTTAATGCAATAACAGAGCTAACCGTAAATGTAATATCATTATAACGCTTAATGTAATAAAGTCAATTATTTGGTAATTTATCATTATTATTTATTATTATTTGGGGGATCTATAAAAGAGGGTCGCTTCTCTGAGACCATGTCACATGTCGCCAGGAACCCTTTAGCGTCAAGTTGTATTACATTTACGGTTAGTGTTACATTATTACATCCAGCGGTGATACAGCTGAAGAGTATCTTGGGGCTCAAAAGTTTAGAATGATATTCTATAGTAACTCGTGGATTTCAGTCCACGAATTAAAAATAAAGATAGGAAAAGGTACTTACGGCAAGTATAGCCATCACCTTGAAGCCCCTTTGGGCACTTGCAGAGGTATGAACCGATAGTATTTGTGCAATTTGCAAATGAACTGCAATTATGGGTATTTGATGTACACTCATTGATGTCATCTGAAGAAAACAAAATAGATGTTAGACAAAGATCAAAGTAAGTGCTCAACGACAATTTTACCTGATTTTAAAATGTAATTAATATTTCTCTTAAGGCGAGTTTCTACGTTATTTTTACGTCACCAATTGCCAGCGAATTTGATAGCCAGGGTATCGCTGACCGCGCGGAACAACATAATTAAAAAATTATCCGTCGCAGCAGCAGGTATACAGAAATTCGCTCCAACGTTCATCGAGCGCAGAAAATCGACTAGTGTGTTGTCCGCTTTAGACATTTCCGTTGCAGTATCCCCAGCACTGAGCATACATCATTTTACCTCCTGAAATGTTAAAAAAAACTAGGGAGCAATGCTCTATCGATTCATAGAGCACGATGGAATTTTAGAGAGTTTTGAGTAGCGCTGAGAAGCAAAAACGATTCTAGGATAGAGTGTATTGTCAACAAAATTTTAATATGTGAGAAGCAACGTTTGACTTAATCCTAATTGAAGAATTGTGAAGAATTAGATTAATTTGATTAATAGGCCTCTTCATAGCTTCATGTACCATCTTGAAAGGTAGACGGGCCTTTGCACCGAAGCGAGACGGGCGTTGAGCTTGCAACGATAGAGACCTTTTAACACCTCGCAGGACAATTATTCACGTGTCTCTATCATTGCAAGCTCAACATTCGTCTCGATTTAATGCAAAGGCCAGGCTATATTTCAAGATGGCGCAGGGAACTGTGAAGGGGACTATTGAAAAGAAAATGATTTTATACGAACCACAACTGTTTACTCCATCCCCTTGGAAACCAGTCTTACATGTACAAGTGAACAAATCAAACGTGTCCAATGCGATATGGCATTTAGCATTTTGATGGCAATTGTGTGTCTTTAGTGTACATGGCTCCTCTGAAAGAATAAAATTTTAATAGTTATTTAGAATACGATTTATTTCAAAAAGAAATAGTTGTTATATCCTAGAGTGAGTCCATTTTAAACTAACACAAATACTTGAACATAATTTGTGTATTTGAATACAGAAAATTAAAAAAAAAATACAAAGAAAAATTAATACAAAAAATATAATACATAAAAAAAAAATACAAACAAAAAATACTGATACAAACAAAAAAAATACAAACAAATACAAACAAATAATAATACAAACAAAAATACAAACAAAAAGTAATACAAAGAAAAAAATAATACAAACTAAAAAAATACATACAAAAAAATACAAACAAAATAATACAAACAAAAAATGCTAATACAAACAAAAAAATATACAAAAAAACAATACAAACAAAAAACATAACAAACAAAAAATGATATACAAAATAATATAAACAAACATAATACCAAAAAAATACAAAAACGGCAAAAGATAATAATGATAAAAAAATAATAATTCAAAATAATAATAATAAAAAAAAAACACGGGCAAAAAAATATTAATAATAAACAAATAATAATAAAAATAATAAAAAATACGGGCCAAAAATAATTCAAAAAATAATAAAAAAATAAAAAAATAATAAAAGAAAAAATAATACAAACAAAAATAATACAAACAAAAAATAATACAAACAAAAAATAATACAAACAAAAAAATAATACAAACAAAAAATAATACAGACAAAAATAATACCAACAAAAAATAATGGGAATAAAAAATAATACAAAGACCAATACATAAAAAAAACACAAACAAAAAATGATATCAAAAATACTATAAACAAAACACAATACAAAAAAAAATACAAACAAAGAAAAATTTAAAATATCACAAGCAAAAAATAGTACAAAAATAATAAAAAAATTATACAAAAAAATTATAAAAACACAAAACATTACAAACAAAAAATAATAAAAACAAAAAATAATAAAAACATAAAAAATAATACAAAAAAAAATAATACAAAAAAATAATAATACAAACAAACGTACAATACTACAAGCAGAAAAATAATGATTTTAAACAACATTTCAAACGGAGGCTTTAATTTGTTTTTGTCGAAGAGCCATGGTTTGAATCTTAGTTTGTTTGAAACTTTTACATATAACTATAGAGTACAAACACTAAAAGTGTGCAACAATATAAATACCACTAAATACTGCTAAATTATGCAAATTCTTTTGTTCTCTATTGTTTAATCAACACTATTTAGTGATAAATAGTACAAAGTATTGCACACTTTTAGTGTTTGTACTCTACTATCAATTAGTTACTTTACTTCCTTTACAGTTTACTTGTGGGTCATGCCAGTTACAAACACACGTGGACGTACTCGTTGTAAAATTGTAACGACACATTTCAGTTTTGCTGCATTTGCAAGAGTTCTAAGAGAAAACAAAAATACAAAATAAGAAACAAATATATGTAGCGATGACAACAGAAGTACAAAACAAAAATCCAGTAAAAAGGGGGGGAGGGGGGGGGGGGGAGATAGGAAACAAAATAAGAAACAAAATAAGAAACAAATATGTAGCGATGACAACAGAAGTACAAAACAAAAATCCAGTAAAAAGGGGGGGGGGGGGGGGGGAGGAGATAGGAAACAAAATAAGAAACACAATAAGAAACGAATATGTAACAATGATAATGACAATGAATAAAAAAAATTAAATAATTTACAAAAAAAATGCAACAGCTATAACAGAAGTAAAAAACAAAAAAGGGTGAGGGAGATATTGTAAGAGTAAAATATATTTACAAAATAAAAAAATACAGCAGCGACCACAAAAGTACAAAATAATCTTCCGAGTGGAAGGGGATATTTGTCATCCTTTTCAATAGTTAGACCGGGTGTTTTGGTCTTGCTTAGGGTATTGCATCAACAGTGCTACTTTCAAGATATCAATTTCTTCATAAACTTGTAAGAGTGGAAGTCGTTTGATGTAATACAATTAAAATTGAAAAAAATATTAAAATATTATTTAAACTAAACATTAACAACTGACTAGTGAGATTCGGTTAAGACTCCTTGTATTTCAGTCGACGTAGCCTATAACAATAATTTATATATGTACACACTTTGTCTATTTTCCAAAAATGGACGCTTTTTAAAACTACTATATATTAGGGCTTCATGTCAAATAACTCGAAACTGGCCTTTTAGGAACATTTTCAAAAGCAATACCTACGTTCCAAGATTGTAAGCAATACTTTATATCTTATTTTACTTATATTTCTGTACCTTTACTGCAAAATATAAAGTTCCAGGCCTGGGTACCAGGTTGTCAGGGTGCATCACGTGATCTGATTCACTCAGTTCACAAGTATTGTTGACAGAGTCAATATTGCATGACAGGCATCGATCATCCATGTAGCAGTGGGCTCTGCAAAACGACGCTGTTCCTTGGAGTGTCTTGAACACAAAATTGTTGAGAGCTTCGCCATCTTTTTTTGTATTGTAAACTATTGTTTTACACTTACCTAAAATAATAATGATAATTATAATTATAATAATGATCACAACGATGACGATGACAGTATTACCACGGTGACAATTGAGCGGTCGATGATAATACTGATCACATTGACAAAAATAACAATGGAAATCATAATGATAATCTTGATGTTGATGGTAATGCGGATGATAATGATGATAATAATGATAATG
Source organism: Metridium senile (assembly GCA_949775045.1). Lineage (NCBI taxonomy): Eukaryota > Metazoa > Cnidaria > Anthozoa > Actiniaria > Metridiidae > Metridium > Metridium senile. The sequence continues at coordinate 8,908,945 of OX459108.1, read as the reverse complement.
ATGATGACGATAATAATGATAATGATGTATGAAGAAGGCGATAATGATGCTAATGATGATATGGCGATAATGATAATGATGATGACGATAATAATGATAATGATGTATGAAAAAGGCGATAATGATGCTAATGATGATATGGCGATAATGATGATGATGATGATGCTGGAGCTGAGTCAGTTGATTATGATGTTAATGATGATGTGATGATGATGATGATGATTTTGATGATGATGATGATGATGTGATGATGATGATGATTTTGATGATGATGATGATGTGATGATGATGATGATTTTGATGATGATGATGTGATGATGATGATGATTTTGAAGATAATGCTGCTGCTGCTGCTGATGATTTTGAAGATAATGCTGCTGCTGCTGCTGCTGCTGATGATGATGATGATGATGTGATGATGATGATGATGATGTGATGATGATGATGATGATGATGATGATGATGATGTGATGATGATGATGATTTTGAAGATAATGCTGCTGCTGCTGCTGATGATGATATGATGATGATGATGTGATGATGATGATGATGATGATGTGATGATGATGATGATTTTGAAGATAATGCTGCTGCTGCTGATGATGATGATATGATGATGATGATTTGATGATGATGATGATGATTATGTGATGATGATGATGATTTTGATGATAATGATGATGATGTGATTATAATGATGATGATGATGTAATGATGTGATGATGATAATGATTTTGATGATAATGCTGCTGATGATGTGATGACGATATGATGATGATCCCTTGATGTTGTGACATTCAAGTTGCAAAGAAAACCGCCACAAACATATAATAAAACACGTTGTGAAGGTATATTTGCATAACTAAGAAACTGAAATGTACAGTTAAATTACTACACGTGAGTTATAGGTAATTTAAAACGTTTAAGAGCGCTTTTCTCAATTTTGCATCTTAAAAACATCGAATTTTTGAATGCCATTAACGTATTCAAATGACGTAATTGCTTTATTGCATGATTATCGCTATTACGTCTGTATATCCCTGCTGCTCTAATGAAGTTGTTTTTAATTGTGAAATTTAAAACAAAATACAGCTATAAACCAAATTAGAATAAAGTAAAAAAAGTAAAATTTTCCCCATGGTATTCGGGGCAATCCGAATTTAAAATCCATCCGACCAGAATTTTGAGTTTCAGTTCCACTACAAGAACGCTTTTCAAAACCAAAATCATTTGCATATAATTAATATATTGTAATACATGCGATTAAGACCTGATGGTGAATCTTTTCGGTGCACGGAACTTTATTTTAATAACCGGAGTTACACTGACATTAGTAAACGAAAAGTCGCTCCTATTAGTTATAAAACAAAATCATAGATATAGCCATAAGTCTAAACTTTTAAGATGCGTGGCTAACTACTTTGGAGCTCTCAAAGTGCCTACGCACAGTGCCCACTCGTTTGCAGCTGAGTTTCCATAGTGAGCAACAAATATTCGAAGAATCGTACGATTTTGCGCCGCATCCAAAACAAAATTTTCGATCCATTTTAGAAAATATTGTTTTTTTCTTTACAATAAATTTCACCCAAAGAAACCCTAAATTTTCCAATCAGAAAGAACAGGTAAAATTGTATATTTTGGCACTGTCTAAGAAAATTATATATATTAATTAGAACTTTCTAAAATATTTTTTTTTACAATAAATTTCACACAAATTAACTCCAACTAAATTTCGAAATTAATATTAGAAAGAACAGGTTAACTTCTTTCTTTTGACTGAGTGTAATAAACTTATGTATATTAGAACTTTCTACAATAATTTTTGTACAATAAATTTCACACAAAGAAACTCAAAGTAAATTTTTCGATCCATTTGAGAAAGAACAGATGAAATTCTATATTTTGACAAAGTGTAAGAAAATTATGTATAATAGAACTCTAAAATGTTTGTTTTTTACAATAAATTTCACCCAAAGAAATTCATCCTGAACTATCCGATCCATTTGAGAAAGAACAGGTAAAATTCTTTCTTTTGGCAAAGTTTAAGAAAATTATTTAAATTATAACTTTTTAAATATTTTTTTCATGATGAATGTCACACTCCACAAAAATATGTACACATAGACACTCAACAAAAATATGTTTTTGGTGATTTACCACCGATTTCATTACTACGCGCCCTCAGACAAAAAATTTGTGAAGCGAAGATGGCGATACTCTTCCGTAGCTATCAAACACAATTTGTGTAGACAACTAATTATGTGACTGTAAACAACGGTACGTGTAAACATAAAACAGGTAGAAATGTTATTTTAAAGAGAAAATTGAGTCAAAAATGCAATTGTCTTATGAAAGACATGAAACTTATTTAGTTTGAACAGTCTGATACCTAAAATATATCTTTAGGTCCGGGGAAAAAATGATTTTTCATTGAATTGTCGTTGACGACTTGTTTGTAAAATGTATAGACAAGTTGTGTTTGATTGACGGAAGAGAATCGCCAACTCCCTTCACAAACTCTTTAGGCGCGTAGTAATGAAATCGGTGGTAAAATGATTTACAACTTTTATCAATATTGACATATGTAGTGTACGTTATGTGTTATGCGATTTCGTAACAAACAGCTGCGTTATAGTGAGGAAACAACTAATTTAAGAATGGCAAATACAATTATGTATATTCGAGTATGATAATTAAGTCTTTAAGACTTGAAATTATTTTAGTCGTTTGAAAACACCGTACTTATTTACAACATTCTTAGTCCAACTTTATGTTCGAATCAATCGTATATTTTAGTTGTTTTACAAGTGAAAACTTATGTTTTAAACAGCGATGCAGTTCACGAATTAAAAATTTAGTGCCATCGCGATCGAGTGTAAATACTATTATACTGCCAAAATTATATTTTGGACTTGTTCACAATATACTTGCCAGGCCCGTCATTCTAGACCAAATCAACGAGAAATAGATCTGTTCGTTTCTCGACAAAATTACGTGCCAAAAAACATATGTGCTAAGAAAGTTTTTGTTTGTTAAACGATCAACTTATTGTCGAGTAAAAACAATATTTATTTTTAAAATAAAGTTTAAAAAGTATAACAAGTATAGTTTTTTTCAAACAGTATTACAAAGATTAGGGTCTTTTTTCTAGGATTTCCACCTAATGAACTAAAATCCATCAAATTTTTCCAAATTGCATTAACTAAAACCTCGCTTTAAGAATTCTGATTAGATGATATATGATTTGAAATTCAAAACCTTTCTAGGTTCACTTTTGTTTTTAAAACGCTTAACTTATTTTCGAGTACAAGAATTTTGTTTTGAAAATAAAGTTTAAAAAGTACTTAGTTAGTCTTTTTAAAACAGTATTACAAAGATTTAGTATTTTTTTAAGTTTTTAACCTATAATGAACTAAAAATCCTTCAAATTTTTCCAAATTGCATTAACTAAACTGGATAAAGTTCAACACGTTTTAAGAATTCTGAACAGATGATATAGGATTTGATATAAGAAAATGTGATGGGATATTCCACTACAAATTGCATTGATAAGAAGATCCTATAAGGTCGTTGAGATGCATCAAATAAAACTACCAAAATTTCAGTGTCAATTTAACTATAATTGTAGAAACACACTAGATACTATTTTAACATATTATATTTTATAAACAAATGGACGGATTTGAAACTTGCCACTTTGCCATATAAACGACTAAAAATGAATAAAGAGGTGCACTTATATACATTAGTGTTATTTAAAAATACTTACTTTCAACTCCGATGAGTCCTTGTCCAAACACCAAGAAAATAGCGAACTTTAATATATCCATTCGAGCATAAATACCAAGTTGTATAGCTGTATATTCAAACAGATCAGTCTTTCAGGAGATTGGTTTGTATGTTACTTATTCATCGCATCCTTACTCATCCATCGCAATGTGAATAATATATTATGGTATTGACTGATTAAGAATTTTTTTACAGGTGTACCGTAACCAATTACATACCTTCGCATGTTTAGCCCACGCAAACATTAAGGTGGCTCGATGGAGCTTTCTCGGGGCGCTACTTAATGCATTCGAAAAGCGATTACGGGGTTGTGACAAAAGCGTTTCGAAATAATATTCCTCAGTGTTTTGGCGGCGCCACATACTTTTTAATTTAGTTAATATTCTCAATGTTTTACAATTAATCAATTGGAAAACTGAATCTTTTCTATTTTTTTTTACTGAATATGCCTTTCCAATATACAAAAACACAGACTTTAAAATGATTGTATTGTCTTAGCCATCGGAGTAGCAGCTGGTGCAAACAGTTCCAAATATTGGATTCTTGTATTTAAAATAAAATAAAAATTGCATATGCTTTAAAGTTGTCTGCTGGCGAGCAAAATAATATTTTCAAAGGTCTGATACTTAGTTAATCCGAACTTATCGCCTTATTGACGTTAGTTATCAGTTATTTCTCGTCAACACCGTAACCAGTGAATATATCACAATATATCAAGTTAGATTTAAGCAACTTTACGCAAACTTAAAGCTGCTTAAAGTTGTCCAGTTCAGCTTTACTAAGTGCCGCATAAAGCAGTTTAAGGTCAGCTTTACATACCGAGCATAAAGCTTGCATAAAGTCTATTGGTACAACTTTAAGCTAGGTTTATGTGCAGCGTAAAGTACTAGCTTAAAGTTAACTTTAAACACCTCGAGCATAAAGCTAGTGTATTGTTTACTTAGCAAGTCTACACGGGCAAATTGCATTTGACAAATGCATTTGTCAATTTGGTCATGTTTTCTAATCCTTACGAGCACAAAACATAAAATGTGTCACGTCACTGATGTGCTCGTGGTCGTGTTGAAGGAGTTTTTAAGGTTCGTGTTCAGTGTTAATTTTGTTTTTATTCATAAAAATTAAATATCAAAATTTTCATTGTATCAAATTCAAAGCAATGTGTTCTTTAATGTAAAAAATCAGGATTGCACCAAAAATAAGAAATTTCCAGGGTTACTGTTTTTAAGACTATAAGGGTTCGTTTGAAAAGTTTTGGAGTTATTAGTTGCACTTTAAGGATATTTTATCTCTTAATTTCCTTACGAGTCCTAGAACTTCTAAAGCCTAAATATAGCCTACACCTGCAGCATTTGTCGAACATACTATGAGTTATGTAACTTTCAAAACATTTTAGTAAAATTGCTTATTTTTAGATCTAATTAGAATAATATCAAGAGTGTGGAAAAATATAATACAAACAAAAAGAAGAAAAAGCTGAATGGTAATAATTTCTAGTATAAACTAAAAAAAATGTTCGAATGGATTGCGTACTAGAACTTTCAAAACCCAAATATAGCCTACACCTGCAGCTTTCTAAGTTTGTTAAGCAAACTGAGCTCAAACGTAGAAAATGAAGGGTTGATTAGAACTTCCAAAACCTAAATTATTTCTCTTACCCGCCACTTCTGTCGAGCATACTAAGCACCATCGGTGAAAATTTAGGGTCCTTTTATCCGTTATTTACAGTGTGAGTTCTGTAACTTAAAAAAACCTTACTATTTCCCTGACCCGCAACTTTTGTCGAACATACTGAGCACCAGCGGTAAAAATTAAGGGTCCTTTTATCCCTTAATTACATTAATATAATGTGAATTCTGTTACTTCCAAGACCGAAATATAGCCTTCATCCTCATGCAGCTTTTGTCGTACATACTGAGCATCAGCGGTGAAAATTAAGGGTCTTTTTATTCCTTAATTACAATATGAGTTATGTAGACTGCGTAACAAACGTTTCTTTTGGGGGAACGGCAAAAAGTTGTTTTGGGTTGTTTTGGGATAGCTGTGTTACCGATATGGCCGAGAAAAACCTAAGGCGAGTGCAAAAAAGCGAAGGTGGGGGGAGGGTTGCACTTGTCTTATATTTCGCACGGCCATATCGTAACACAGCTTTCCAAAACAACTTTTTCCCGTTCCCCAAAAAAGAAACGCTTGCTACACAGGCAATGAGTTATGTGACTTTTAAAACATTTTAGTAAAATTCCTCATTTATACTTATAAGAACAGTATCAAAGAATGTGGAAAAAATTATACCTTTTACATAAATACAAACAAAATGAAGAAAAACCACATGAATGGTAATAATTCATTGATATGCCATGTCAGATAGTCGAGGATTTGATACGGGCTTTGTTATAGACTGAAACGTCGCATGTTAACGAAATACGTTACTGATGATCATGACGATACACTGCAAAAATGGTTGAGTACATACAACTCAGTACATAGACTGAAACGCCGCGCGTTCACGAAATATGCCACTGATAATCATGACGCAACACTGCAAAAACGGTTGAGTAGATACAACTCAGTATATTGAGTTAATCATGCATTCAGGATGACACTTTATAGTGAGTAAACCCAACTCTATAGTGAGTAAACCCAACTCTTTGGTGAGTAAAAGTGAGGTTAAACTCAATATATTGAGTACATTGTACTCAATGGCACATCTACATGTATGTTTACTCTTAATAATGAGTTGGGTTTACTCACTATATATAAAGTATATAAAGTGTCATCCTGAATGCATGATTAACTCAATATACTGAGTGGTATCTACTCATCCGTTTTTGAAGTGCATTGATGAGTTGAGAGGGGTTAGGACTCTCTGTGTTCAAGTGGTAGTTACTGGTATTTCCTGTGCGTACGTATACCTTTTAGGGACCTTTTAGGGTTCTGACCGCGTAATTGTAAGGGTCATTTTTATTCTGCTTTGTAACTTAAATTATTAATCAAGTTACGATCGCCGATTACCCCTACCACATGGACAAGGAAGTGCGAACCCCAGGGCCCTACGACAGCAAGGCCAAAAACCATAACCTATCCAGCGGCACGTAATTAGAAGAAAAGGCATGTATATTCATGAGCGCAGCACCTTTACAAAAGTATACAGTCAAATCTCAAACAAATGGTTTAAATTGTGTTCAAATTGTTAATTTGTGAAAACGATCAATACAATCCTCTTGGGAGATATACATTATTCACATGCCTCGATACTTTCAGAATACAATCCTTTGGGAGATAGACCTTATTCACTTGCCTAAATGCCTTCCCAATACAATTTTCTTAGGAGATATACCTTATTCACTTGTCTAAATGTTTTCCCAATACAATCCTCTTGGGAGATATACCTTATTCACATGCCTCAATGCTTTCCGAATACAATCCTTTGGGAGATAGACCTTATTCACTTGCCTAAATGTTTTCCCAATACAATCTTCTTGATGAAAGATAGCCCTTATTCACTTGCCTAAATGCCTTCACAATACAATTTTCTTAGGAGATATACCTTATTCACTTGTCTAAATGTTTTCTCCCAATACAATCCTCAATGCTTTCCGAATACAATCCTTTGGGAGATAGACCTTATTCACTTGCCTAAATGTTTTCCCAATACAACTTTCTTAGGAGATATATATACCTTATTCACTTGCCTAAATGTTTTTCCAATACAATTTTCTTAGGAGATAGACCTTATTCATTTGCCTCAATGCTTCTCGAATACAATCCTCTTGAGAGATAGACCTTATTCACAGGCCTTAATGTTTTCCCAGTACAATCTTCTTGATGGGAGATAGACCTTATTCACTTGCCTAAATGCCTTCCCAATACAATCTTCTTGGGAGATAGACCTTATTTCACATGCCTCAATGTTTTCCCAATACAATCTTCTTGGGGGATAGACCTTATTCAATTGTCTCAATGTTTTCCAAATACAATCTTCTTGGGAGATCTATCTATCTTATTCTTATTCCTCAATGCTATCCGTATACAATCATCTGGGGATATACCTTATTCACTTGCCTCAACATTTTCCCAATACAAACCTCTTGGTAGAGAGCCATCAAATATAAGTCGCTTTTTTGTTAGATTCAGGGACGATATTATAATAAATTATTTCATTTAATTTCTAAAGACTATTGCCTTGGTAAAACATCGACGCATGTGAAAAACGGATTGTATTGGTAACACATAACAAGAACCAGTTGAGCACTTTTTTCCGGATTTAATTTAAATATTCCAAAATATATAATACATTTTTCCTTCCGTTTTTAGTTTAGTTTATATAATTAGTTTAGTTTAAATGGAATCTAGCGAGTAAACTAGTATAGGCTGCGTCGGTGTTTGATATAAACGATAGGTAATTTAATGAAATTTGTAACACCTTAAAAAATGTTGACCTAACTTTACTGACGTTTCGAGCTTTAGAAGGAGAGAACAATGGAACAATCAATTGAAAGCGAATCGTTCATTCATACAGAAAGGTTGCTATGTACCTAAGGAATAAATTAGTCGCATTTCTTTAGATTTAATGTTATTGTTAGTTCCAGTAATACCACATAAACCAAAAGCTGTCATGTGATTAATGTTATGATTAGCAGAAATACAATGGCGGGAGACTGGCTTTGTGTTTTCGTTCGTGCCTATATCACCGACGAACGTGATCGGATACGATCACCAAGAAGTCTACCAGTTTCTCCGACATAAAGCTGGTTACACAAAGTACATTGAATGCAATAAATAACATTAGGGGTAACACAAGTAAAATGTTCACTAATGCGATGCGAATATTTAGGGCCAGTATCTTAGTTTAGTTTAGTTTAGTTTAGTTTAGTTTAGTTTAGTTTAGTTTAGTTTAGTTTAGTTTAGTTTAGTTTAGTTTAGTTTAGTTTAGTTTAGTTTAGTTTAGTTTAGTTTAGTTTAGTTTAGTTTAGTTTAGTTTAGTTTAGTTTAGTTTAGTTTAGTTTAGTTTAGTTTAGTTTAGTTTAGTTTAGTTTAGTTTAGTTTAGTTTAGTTTAGTTTAGTTTAGTTTAGTTTAGTTTAGTTTAGTTTAGTTTAGTTTAGTTTAGTTTAGTTTAGTTTAGTTTAGTTTAGTTTAGTTTAGTTTAGTTTAGTTTAGTTTAGTTTAGTTTAGTTTAGTTTAGTTTAGTTTAGTTTAGTTTAGTTTAGTTTAGTTTAGTTTAGTTTAGTTTAGTTTAGTTTAGTTTAGTTTAGTTTAGTTTAGTTTAGTTTAGTTTAGTTTAGTTTAGTTTAGTTTAGTTTAGTTTAGTTTAGTTTAGTTTAGTTTAGTTTAGTTTAGTTTAGTTTAGTTTAGTTTAGTTTAGTTTAGTTTAGTAAAAAACGACACACATAGACAATATAACATTCATATAGAACAGCATGCCACAAAGTTTGTATTTTATTCAAATTATGAAGTGAACATTACTGAGTAATAAAGTGAACACACTGAAGCTGTTGTAATTCGAGTCTTTATTCACTAATATACAAGCATATTCAATGACGTAATTCAGAGCTTGGGCTGCCTGTGCTTATTGGCATGTGATAAAACCCGGAACACCGGAACGTAACAACCGTAACGAAACCACCTGAACGACCGGAACGACCGGAACGACCGGAACGACCGGAACAAGAAATCGGAACCAAAAAAAAAAAAATAATAAAAAAAATAATAAATAAAATAATAAATAAAAAAAATAATAAATAAAAACTAAATAAATAACTATATTTTCATGTTTCCATACACCATTATTTGTTTGGAAAAAACACATACTGCTTCCTAACAAACCTGCAGCATTCATGCATTGAAACGATCGAGTTTTTAAAAGTATAATCGGCCTAAAACTGAACATATGTCGAGTACGCGTACAGCCTTTTGTTACCTATCTCCACTAAGTACAAACCAATTTGCACTGTTTTGTACAAACTAATATTATGTCTATCACGATCATTAAGTTTTCACTCCACAATGCTGTCAGTTTTGTTTTTCCCCTTTTTATTGTATATATGATACAACAACCTTCAATTATTGATATCATTTTATTGTATTCAACATAAGTATCATTATTACAAATATATTTTGCTCTATGGCCGGAGTACTTGTACTTTTCATCTGTTTTAAAAAGATTATTAAAACTACAAATATACTGTCCTTGGGTTTGCAATAATCATACCCATAATCACAGTCGGCCGGTAGCAGATACATGTATCAAAGTCAAACTGCACTTAATTTTAAAATTTGATCTAAGAACATTTTTAATCAAGGATTACAAATAAACTGATAAACATCTAATTATTCATGGAGAGTCCGACTTTTGAACTGGGCCTTACTCTTTTACAATGACCAAACCGAACAAGAACGCAAATGAAAAATTAATATGAAACATTAACAAAGTATACGCATTTTGACAATCTTTTGATCGCCACGCAATTGTAGTTTTTTTTTTTTTAAGAAATAATTGGACTCGAATCCCACATTATATTGTGTGTGATTCAATGCTTCAAAGAAGACTGTCCAGTATGTTATAGTCAAACAAGCTCACGTGTTGACCCCTAGATTCGATGAATGATTTGAATGTTTGATTGTCGATTCATTATTCCGAGTTGAATTTTGCATCGTCGAAAACGAAGAGTGCAAAAAATTCAAATCAATTCAAATTCAAAACCAGGTCAATAGCAATCCTTTTAGTTTTAACTTACTATCTAATGTTGCATTCAGTACTATCATAATAAATGAACATAGTTATTAGTTGATCGCTAACTGTTCCATTGAAAGCGTGGGAAGAACATATCATGTGATCGCAGATCGCATTTTAGGCTAGGTATAGAGGCTAGGTTAGAGGCTGTGTTTTTCCAACTGAACAAGTAAATGGTTTATAAAAAAACAATAAATTAATGATAGTTTATTTGTCTTTAATTTGTTTTATTAATGGAAACGTTAACAAATACATTTTTTCTGACATTTTTTTTTTTTTTTTAAATTTTTGTTTGAACTTTTGTTTTGCATTTTTGTTTCGGTCGTTTCGAGGGTTCCGAATTTTTGTTTCGGTCGTTTCGGTGGTTCCGATTTCTTGTTCCGGTCGTTCCGGTCGTTCCGGTCGTTCCGGCGGTTTCGTTCCGGTGGTTACGTTCCGGTGTTCCGGGTTTTATCACATGCCGTGCTTATGCGTGACGACATATGTGTAAGGAACCATGGTACGTAACGCAATACGATTCAAATCAATAACAATCGGGAAGCATTGTTGCATGACCAAGTGCACGAACGTACACAAACCATCATGGCGAATGTGCTTTGTTTTATATTTAGTCTTTACTTCTTTTCCACCGTGACACCTGTGAAGTCTGCTAAGATATTGCTTTATCCGTTCTTTGGTGGTAGTAATTATTTATCAATGAAGTCCATAGCACAAGAACTGACCCTACGGAACCATCAGGTATTGCTGCTCTTTTATAACGTTCGTTTATAAAACTGTTAAGGCCCGGCAAAACATTTGCTTCAACAACCGTTCGATTTTGCTGTGTGACAATTTTTAAACGCTTTTAAACTCTTTCAACATTGTTGAATTGATGTTTTAAGAGTTTAAAAGCGTTTAAACATTGCCATTCAACAAAATAGAATTGATGTTGATACAAAAATGTCGAAACCGTTTGCCCTGGCCTTTACTGATGCATTTAATGTTTAATGTAGTCTCTCGTCAATATTTTCTTGTTCGTTTATAAAACCTCAATAATGCATTTCAGACATATACAGTTCGGTTAGCGAGCATATCCCGCATTGCTACTCGATGCAAATAATTCGATGCAAACATTCGTGATTGTATATGTACAACTGTACATAGAGACTGCATTCTTTTCTTGTTCGTTTATGGAACTTTTATAATACATTTTACACAGTTGTAGCAAGACTAACAAGTATATATTGCTAATCGAAGCAAAAAAATCGATTAAGTATTGGTAATTGTACGTACAATGTACGTAGTGTCATTGCATTCGGTTCTTGTTCGTTTATAAAACAGACAAAGCTCTTATCCTACTGCAGTTTACACAGTTGTACAAAGTATTGCTAATCAATGCAAATAAATTTGGAATCGATGAATGATCGATGATAGCAAATTTGTAACTTTTTATTGATAAGTTAAAAGTAGTGAAAAGAGATGTTAATCGATAATTATGAAACATGTCTGAGTGACTATCGATTAATCGTCCATCGATAATAATTGACTAATCAATTGACTAGTCAAACGTTGTACGTGGCCATTTCCAAAACGTAACATTAGCACAAAACGAATTCCAGAATTTAACAGAAAATGTCAAAACAAACATTCTCTGAAAGTCTTAGCTCAATATTATTAAAACTAAGGTTCTGATAATTTTTTGAAATCCTCAAAAATAACAAGGATGTATACGATATAGAATTTGATATAGGCCGAACTCGGACTAGCCTCCTATATGCAAACTCAAGTTGCATTGTTAATTTGATTCCCTGGGGATTATGCAAATGAGATAATAAAAGGCAATTCACGTGGCCTATAGTGAAACTCTACTCGAGGCAGCCGCGACAACCATCGTCTTCGTCCCACCCTCCCACCAACTCAAAGAAGCCGGGATTGAATTACGTTCGATATACTATCGCCTTGGCCTAGATGTGTCCCAATCCATCGCTATCCCCATTCCTTATTACCATCTCATGAATAACAATACCCGGGGAAGAATATTACAGCCGGTGCTCTCTGCCAATCATGTTATCTCATTATCAGATTATTATCTCTATAACAAACATCCCTTCTATATTTCCCAGGTGACTATCCTTGTGAACTCAGCTCAAAAGATTAAAAACAGTGACAACATACAGCATGCTGTCTTCCAGGGCCCTTACGAGAGTGGCTTCCTGGAAAAGCACCTGGTATCTGCAATGATCAATCATGGTATAAAAGAAATGCTATTCAATAACATCAGCATGCCAAAAGTCCAACTGACATCCTGTGAATACCTCTTTAAAGATACAGCCCTACTAGATTCATTCAAAGATTATGATTTGTTGGTCGCTGATCTTCTAAATTTTTGCACTCCTCTCGTGTCTGACTATTTGGGTATAAGGCGCGTTGACTACATCGCCGGACCTCCACGACTCCTGTTCTTACCATCTAGTTACGACGCACTCCCAATATTATCGTATGTACCGCAGATGATGACAAGGAATCCATCCAAGATGGGCTTTTTACAACGGGTGAAGAATGTTTGCACGTGCATTGTAGTGAAAATAGCTGTTCGGTTATTTATTTTATCAGCTTTACAAGATTTGAAAGTGAGAATGAACATCAAACCGGAGAGGAGCTATTTGGAATCGTTCCAAGAAAAAGAGTTGACACTTTTTATGTCAGACTTTGCGTTCGAATACCCGCAACCTTTAAGACCAGGTAATGATGGTGATCATGATGATGATGAAGATGGTGGTGGTGATTATGCTTGTGATGGTGATGCAAGTGACGATGATGATAATGCTAGTGACGATGATGATGATGATGATGTTGATGGTGGTGTTGATGCTAGTGATAATGATGATGATGATGATGATGATGATGATGATGACGATAGTGACATTGTAGATAATGATAGTAACGATGATGATTTTTGTGGAGGTTGAGATGGTGCTGGTGGCGATGATGATGATGATAATGACGATATAGTAACATTGATGATGATGATGATGATAATGGTGGTGGTTGTAGTGATGATGGTGATTATCATTATGTTGTTAATGGTTTTTGATGCTGGTGGCGATGATGATGATGACGATATAGTAACATTGATGATGATGGTGGTGGTGGTGGTTGTAGTGGTGATAATGATTATCATTATGTTGCTGGTTTTGATACTGGCGATGATGATGATGATGATGATGATGACGATATAGTAACATTGATGATGATGGTGGTGGTGGTGGTGGTGGTTGTAGTGGTGATGATGATTATCATTATGTTGCTGGTGGTTTTGATACTGGCGATGATGATGATGAAGACGATATAGTAACAAACAACGCAGCATGTAAATGTGCACTACAATAACCATATAACATGACCAATATCAATTATTTTAAATTTCAAATATTTATTAAAAATGTCTTATAATCTATACAGTACTATACAAAGTAACAAGTTGCAAACTTAATACAAAAGCAAATGCAGTTAAACCATGAAATAATATTAAGTAAATTATCACAAATAGTCACTATTTAGTGACTAATTTTTGCTACAGTTTGCCCAGAATAAATAATAAAACAAAGAATAATGGAGTGTCTTGTGTAATACTCTTTAGGTTGTAATACTCAATTTGTTAGTACTTTCTTAGATTGCATTTCATGGTTTAACTGCATTTGCTGTATACCTATAGAATTATATACTGTAGTAAAATTAGAATATAAATATAACTATATAAAATAATAAATTCTGTACTGTAAAAACTAGTGTTTTTTTTTGGTGCAACATTATTTGCAGTTTGCTTTTGTCTAAATCGTTTCTAAATTGGTATTAAAACATTCAAATATCATCTCAGCGACTCACCCGTGTCTTATACAAGTTATATTTGATAAACACGAAGCAAATCCCGGTGAAACATACAATTTACTGGACATAAAACCGTGATAAAACAAAGCTACTGTTTGGCGGTATTTTCATAGCATTCAACGGCAATGTATTATCGAACAAGTTTTCAACTGTAACCAAGTCTAAATAGACATTAAAACACTAGAAAGAAGTACTGAAAATCTTCTATTAACCAGTCTTCTTGTTATACAAGTTATATTTTATAAACACGAAGCAAATCCTGGTGAAACATACATATTTCCTGGACATAAAACCGTAATAAAACAAAGCTCCTTTTTGGCGGTATTTTCATAGCATTCAACGGCAATGTATTATCGAACAAGTTTTCAACTGTAACCAAGTCTAAATAGACATTAAAACACTAGAAAGAAGTACTGAAAACCTTCTATTAACCAGTCTTCTTGTTATACAAGTTATATTTTATAAACACGAAGCAAATCCTGGTGAAACATACATATTTCCTGGACATAAAACCGTAATAAAACAAAGCTACTTTTTGGCGGTATTTTCATAGCATTCAACGGCAATGTATTATCGAACAAGTTTTCAACTGTAACCAAGTCTAAATAGACATTAAAACACTAGAAAGAAATAATGTAAACCTTCTATTATTCAGTATTCTTGTTTAGTATGTGACCTAGTCATCCATCCTTTAAGTTACGGCCAATTTCAACTTTGCCTTTGTAATCTTTCGCTCCGTTGTCTTGTTCTCCTTGTTATCAGCCTTGAGTGTTCATATCCTTCCAGTAGAGCGCTTGAATCATAGATTTAGCTCTTCCCTTTTGACTGTTCTTATACTTAACAGCTTCTGTATACGACTAACGATAATTAGAAGAACTAAATGTGCTTATTTAGAATGGAAAAAGAATCTTCATCAAGCGCCTAAAATCTGTTGTTGTCTAAACGCTTGCCCACGCGGAATATGTCGTTAGAGCGTGACGTGATTATTCAAATTTGGCACAACCTGAAATACTCGAGTGTGATTGGTCAATGGACTTTCGACTACAAAATACTGATATCCTATTGATAGATTGATCTAGCCCACAAATAGTCAGATTTTTTAACTATAGACATGATAGAGTAGTTAATTGCTTTTTATAAAACTGTCTATTGAATTTGAAACAAAACAAAAAACTCTAGAATTAGTTTCTAAAGAAATAAGAGAAGTAACAGAAGTAACTTATACACTGTATAATATAATAATCTTATAGTAATTGTAAAAAGAATCTGAATACTTAGGACAGTAGAATGACAATTTTCGTTGAAATAAGTACGAATACATCAATTCGCGCTTCAAGATACATATAATATATTGATATCGTTTGTTAAGACAAATGCGCCAAAGTGATAATGTCTACGTCTTATCGTTAACGTTAATACACGAGCTTTGATATGTTGTAATCATATACAATTTGATTATACTTGCATTTTGCTCTTTTGTGATTTATATTAAAAGTATATTTAATAGATGGTGGATAACTTTTATCCAATAAAGTGTGTTTTGCACATCGTTTACTGTGGATTAATCTTTTTTTTTAAACTTTACGGTTAGAAACGGCATTTACACGTCTTTACCATTTTAACGCTACCTTTACAGACACTCGTTAAGGCGCGTATATTTTTTAACACTTTACGTTTAAAAACGTCGCTTAACGTGTCTTTACGATCTAAACGCCATCTTTACAGACACGCGTAATGGTGCGTATATTTTTTGAGATCTTTACGCATAAAAACGTCACTTAACGCGTCTTTACGATCTAAACGCCATCTTTACAGACACGCGTAATGGTGCGTATATTTTTTGAGAACTTTACGCAAAAAAACGCGTTTCGTAAAGCTCTGTAAATGCGACTTTTCATGCTGTGTGAGTGACATTGATAGCATTGAAGACGATGATGCTGGTTGTGCTGTTGATGATAATGATAATGATGATGATGGTACTGGTACTGGTGGTTGTGATGCTGGTGACGATGATGATGACGATAGTGACATTTATGATGATGATGGCCGGTGGTGGTGGTGGTGCGTATGATGCTGATGCTGCTAGTGACACCAATAATGATGAGAGTGATTATAATATGTTATGTTGTATAATTGTGTGACAATAAATCTGTTAAATTTTTAATTAATTATGATGTTTCACTAATAAGAGTCTTCAATAACGACAAGTACATATTCTGTTTATAGATCAAAAAATGGTTGGACCTGTGAACATTCAGCCCGTGAAACCCCTCCCCCCTGATCTCTTGATTGACAGTTCTGGTGATGACGGAGCCATCATCGTGTCGTTTGGAACCAACATTGCCTCAATTTTGGACAAAGAAAAGGTAGACATCATGGCCGAGGCGTTTGGGAGACTGAGACAGAAGGTGATTTGGAGACTGAAAGGTATAAATACACTAGCTTTGTGCTTTGTGATCCGAACCAGGATACCCAGCATACCATGCAAGCTATAATTACCTAGGGTGCCTTGTAAAATAGCATTACTGTGCGACTCGCTTTACCGTAGTCACTTTTGATGCATTTTTGACATTTTTTTGACATTTTTTCATCTCAATCGGACCAATCAGATACACGTTTATATCGAGAGGCGGATTTAATATCGATCAGAGGCGGAGACTTTACAAACTTTGATGTCTGTGATTGGTCCGATTGAGATGAAGTACCCAGGGTACTTTGCTGGGAATAGTTACCCAGTGTTCCTTGTAAGATAGAACTTCCCAGGGCAATTTGCAAGATACAATGGGTGACTGGGTGGCCTAGCAGCGAAAGCGCTGGCCTCTCACCGCTGTGGTCCAGGTTGGAGTCCCTGCTCGGGCATGGATTACATGTGAGTTGAATTTGTTTGATGTGTTCTTCTCTCCTATGCCACGAGGGGTTTTCTCCGGGTTATCCGGTTTTCCTCCCTCCGCAAAAATTAACATGTGAGCTGAGCTGAACTGTGTGCAAAATAATTAAACGTAGAGTTAGTGAGTGTGTGTCTGAGTCTCCCCATTAGTTGGGCATACATAATAGGGTATACGTGTCCAGTCTAGAAGAATTAAAAAGAAGACGTTAGAAAAGTAATTTATTTTTATTTTTTTACAATTACCTTCAAGGTTAGGTAAACAGAAGCTTTGTAATTGATATCCCAGAGATTACCTCGTGTGCCTTGTAGATTATTAACCATCATCCTTTGCGAGATAACCACTAATTCTCGTCATTGCAGGATATATCCCATCACCACTCAGTCCCAACATCAAGGTCGTTAATTGGCTGCCACAGAATGACTTGCTGGCCCATGAGAAATTGCGAGCGTTTGTCACCCATACCGGCTTAAACAGTGTTTATGAAGCCTTATATCGCGGGGTTCCTGTCGTGGCGGTGCCCATATATGGTGATCAGTTTGACAATGCTAATGTAATGAGAGAACGAGGCGTAGGTCTTGTGGCTGATTACAAGACAATGACAGCTGATGAATTGTATGACAAGATACAACGAGTTATCTACGAACCAAGGTAAGAACATATTCTTCATCTTGTTACCACCACCACCATCACCACCGCCATCATCATCATCATCATCGTCATCATCATCATTATAATCATTATTATCATCATCATCGATTGTCATTATTATCACCTCACCATCAACATCTTTGTCATAATTCATTATCATCACCATACAAGAGACACGTAGGATCAGAGGGTATATGCTAAGGTCAGGGGACAACTACCCAATCCCTTAATGACAGGGGGATACAGAAGGAAAGACAAGGGACCCCATATGCCAGTGCTGTGTGATCATAATCGCCATCACAGTCATTGTTATAGTTAATTACACCTACTTAACTACTGACTAGCTCGTATCAGTATTTCTCCGGTACCTATATATATTCAAGCCTAAGTGACTGCATAATGTATAAATAAAGGCCCGGGCAAACGGCATCAACATTTGCTTCAACATCCGTTCGATTTTGTTGAATGGCAATGTTTAAAGTGCGAATCAAAAAACCGTGGGCACCCAGAAATATTTTAGAAATCGTTTATTGTTCGTTGAACAACTATATCACCGCAAGAAGTTTGACTATCTGTAGTATGATACATCTTTTGTAGTTAGAGTTGATTGTGAGTTGTTTAACGAACAATAATCAATTTCTAAAATATTTCTGGGTGCCCACGGTTTTTTTGATTCGCACTGTAAACGCTTTTAAACTCTTTCAACATTGTCGAAACGTGTTGAATCGATGTTGAATTGATGTTGAAAGAGTTTAAGAATGCCATTCACATAAAATCGGCTTCAAAATTTTCTTTAACATCTGTTCGATTTTGTTGAATGGCAATGTTTTAACTCTTTAAAATTAAACTCTTTCAACATTGTCGAAACGTGTTCAATTGATGTATTAACAGTCACTAACAACCTTTCTCATTTCAGTTTTCGAGAGAACATCCAGAGCATTTCCCGTCTAATGAATGACCGCGCTCGTAGCCCGGTCCAGGAGGCTGGTGACTGGGTAGAGTACACCCTTCGACACGAGAGTCTTGCACATCTACGTCCGTACTCTAGCCAACTTACCTGGTACCAGTTTTTCCTGGTCGATGTAGCAGTCTTCCTGGTCATGGTAGTTGTCATGGTGATTATGGTGATCAAGTACACAGTTCGATTGATGTGTTGGATGTGTTGTCGACGACAAAACAAACAGAAAACACAGTGAACGACCAACACAAAGTCCTATCAACGAAGTTTAAGCACCGCACCTGAATTTAGCTCATTTTACAGCGCGACGCGCCTTACCGTGGCCACCTAATTAAAGTGTTGTACAATCAGAAAGCGTGAATTTTACCTTAACTGAATATAAAAATCACGCTGAGTGTCAAACGGTAAACACTTTAAAATATTCAAAGCGATGACAAGAGTGAATTGTATAAGTGTCTGAAAATCCTCCCAGGATGTTTAAACTTGAAAAAGTGTGGCAAATAATTTGAAAAGAGAAACATTTGAACGCTAAGCTAACTTGTACACAACTTTTATTGGGTATCCACGGTAAAGCGCGTTAAACTGTAAGCCGATTTAATGAGGAAAATACACACACAACTCAATATATACTCTAAGAATATGATAAGGGCTTAAAGTGGGTTGTTTTTCTAAGAAGAAAAAAAAGAATAAAAATAGTCAAATACAATCACCTTCAAAGAGGTTCGAACTCACCGACTCAGCATCATTAGTAAGATCTTTACCCACCCTCCCCTCCCACAAACAAAAATGAAAGTCCAATAAAAATTAAAAAATGGGACAATTCCTTCCAGACATTTTATGAAGTTGAAGCATGGAATGGATTTAACTTGTAAGTTGACCAATCAAATTGAGCAAGTCACAGAAAACACTCTAGCGATTAGCAGTAGGCTCTTTGTAGGACTTGGTAACGTGCCTGGATACTGCATAGTGAGCAAGATTTTGTTGGGGAACGTTGACTGGTGGGGTTAAAATAAATAAATCAGTACAAAAACGAAATTTTTTTTTTTCAGATTTGGAGATAGTTTATTCTTTGTTTTGACGTTTCCGATTATATCTAATCGTAGCTGTGATTGTAATGTGATAATTCATAATATCATATTTACTTTATCATTTACATGAAAAAGACATTTTGGTCTTTCATTAGAGCTGCTAAACCAAGACAAAAAAAATTCATTTAAGATTTCGAAAGACTGCAAACTGTCACAGATTAGCTATGATTTTCTTTAATTTTGTAGACGTTAAAACTCAATACATTTAAAGGTGCACAGAAAAACATAGAAAAATATACTACCTCATGAAATTTCAATTTGAAAGGAGAGAAACTTAACTAAAAGTTAACCTAATTACAAATCTTACATGATGTTAACAACATAAGAGGAAATGAAAACCATAGAAAACGTTAACTGTTCATGTAAACAGAGTTAATAGATGTGGTAGGAGATATTGTTCTGTCATTTTCTTAAAAACAACTCTATCTGATAGAGTTTTAGAGTTCCAGTTACTTAGTTTCAGGGCTTTGGTGCGCTGACAGAACTCGGCAAATGTAGCATAGCAACTTGTGTTTACATGCTGAACTTCGTTGTCTCTTACGACCGATCGTGGTGGTCTTGGTGCTGGCTTCGATGCTTCATGGCTTCTTTTTGGCATGTTAAGAAGCGGTAGAGCGCCAAACTTTGGCTTCTTTTTAGTCATTTTCTTTGAGTGAACTGCAAAAGAAACAAAAATATATTTAGATTCACATAGTCAAGAACTGTAAAGACGCAATACAAAGAGCGCGCGATCTGACAAGCGACTTGAAATACATGTAAACATCAAATTTACACACGCTATAATGTGCTTTTTACTTACATATTTCCACATCTTCCGGTTTGAAATGCTTCTCACATGTATAAACTCTGTCGTATTGAATTTGTCTTTTCATGTTTTGGTCCATTTCTCTGGTTTTTGTGATTTCTTTCAACCACGCTTCCCGCCATTTTCTCGACTCGTCGTCTTTCACAAAAGGCAATTTAAAAATACCGATTCCTTTGGTTTTTCTGGATGAACCACATCCAAACACCGCACAGTTATCCCCTGGCATCACATCTAGAAGACTATACTCTTAAATCGGACTATTTCACTATATCAACTATATAAAACACGATATTATTGAACGACGCTTTGAAAACCACACTATAATCTCTCTTGTTTTTAAAATGCTGAGTGCACGGTCATCAGAGCGTAACGCGAATAAACCTGGACAAAGACATACTCCTTTGAAGTTTGCCGGGTTTCATAACCAGTCCCCTCTATTAACTCTGATGTAAAAAACAACATTTCATTGAGATAAGACGGACGACAGGTTTATAGAGGAAGAATTTTAAGTAGTAGATTGAATTGGAAACGTTAAAGATTAAACTATCTCCAAGGATGAAGTGTTTTGTAATTTGTTTTTACCCCGCGAGGCAGCTTTTTCCCTCCAAAATCCCGTTGCTATGCTGTTTTCAGGCACTTGACCAAGTTCTGCAAAGGGCCTATTATACTCTTTTGATGTTTTAATAGTTTAGCGGTTTAGCGCATGCTCATACAAATTTTCCTCTGTCTGTTCTGTTTGTTGAAACATCAAGTCGAACCAGGAGGGAGGAGGTAATTCCAAAGGTTTCTTTAATAAAGCCCCGGTATAGTCATGTATGACAGTGTGACGTCACATAGCAACCAAATCTTGACGCGATGTGTCTGCCAAAAAAATTAAATTTTAAAGACTTTAAAGGCGGGAATATTGAAACAAAATGACTTACTAGCTTAATCGCCTCTATTTTCGCATAAGTCCAACCTTTGTTCATTAATGCTTTTAATTCAAAACCTTTTTTATCCTTTTAATAATCGAAAACTCTGAAAAGAAAAAAAATTCTCTTGTTTTACGACTTTTCATAAACTCAAAGAAGGACGTTTTACTCCCAAGGTGTCGAACTTTTAGCTAAGCCAAAGTACTTGTTTCCTTTTGCTTCTGTTCTGCTCGTCAATCCTTTTAAAGTGCCCAAGTTAATACTAACTGTAACTCGTACGTCGTATTCGCCCTTGTCAACGAACTTTACGTAAACATTTGTTAATGACAAAATCAATTTAGTTTGTTTATTCTTTATCTTTAGCGACCAAATATCACAATGACATTCATATCTTTGACCCCTTATCCCTAAAAATGGATGAAACACTTTTTTTCCTTGTTAATAAACATATATATTTTTGTTCTGAAAGTTTGTATTAGTAAAGTAGTCGTACCTATTATCGCGCACATCCTTTTACCGTGGTTTTCGTAAAAAAATAATATATATCTTCTATTCTGCGTAAACGTTTATTGAAAAAAGTGGACCGAAAAAGTTGGTTGCAACAGAATAAGCAGCCATAATTGTTTCAATTAATTTTGAAGTAGTATTTTAAAATATATGTAATATTTTTTTACGAAAAGCACGATAACAGGTTGTGCGCGATAATAGGTACGACTACCTTATTAACTACACAAACAAATTTGTTCACATTTAATTATTTATTGTACTTGAAAATTATTGCTTAAAGAAATATTACATTGTTACGAGAACAACATGCATTGAATATTATAAATAAATATTGAAAAACTGTGAAATTGACTTAATAATTACTTAAGGATTAATATTTAAAATATTTTTCTTTTAAAAATGTTGAATTTACAGCCAGGATTCATATTAAAATACAAATTGGTTTGAGTCTGGCCTGATTTTGGTTAAATTTATTCAGACGTTTCGATCTATACTTAGACCTTCATCAGTCAGAAACGTATAGATCGAAACGCCTGAATAAATTTAACCAAAATCAGGCCAGAGTCAAACCAATTTGTGTTTTAATATTTTTATTTTGTTGGATTGTATAACCTAATTTGTTTTACTGTTATTAGTATATTTTTCTCAGGAGTCTTATCACAATGTACAAACTTTCAATTCTGTTTTTCTTTTTGGAGAAGGCAAACTCCCATTTCTTGATTAATTGAATCTTTATTTTTATAGCTTATGCATAAGAGCAGTTTTCATTAACCTGTGAAACACACTTTAGTGTATCACTCTTTAATTCACCTTATTTCCATTGTGTTATTTTGTTGTTATTTGACTATCACGCTTTAACAAATACACTTTAATTGTTTCCAAGGTTAGAGTGAAGTCATTTAACCTGTGAAATAGATATTGGACTAATACACCTTAGCAGTCTCTAATTCCATTGTTTTCTTTTGTGTCTATTTGACTATTACACCTTGACTATTTAATTCTTTTTCACAGGTTTAATGTCTTCACTCTAATGAAAACCACTCTATACAAGTTACACACACACACAAAAACCACACAAGAGAAATCATTGTACTATTTAGTATTTACTAATTGTTTCACAGATACACTATTCATATTTGATATATACTATTTTTTTCTATTGTTTTTAAAATGAGCACTAATTAGTACTAACTTATTAATTTGTGCAAATTAAACAATAGAATAAGCATATAATATTGCACTAAAAGGTCAGCTACAGTAACCATTTCACAGGTATATTATTTGCACTCTATAGTAGCTTTACTGATTGAAAAATATAAGGTTTGGGGGAGTATATGAAAACACCATAAAATATTATAATTGTTTTATTGTGACAATTTAAAATATTTATAAATATTATGTACAAATGATATAATTTATGTTATATGTACATAAAAAAGATATAAAGTTGTTCTCATTAACCTGTGAAATATTCTTTAGTGTATTAATTACTCTTAAATGCACCTTACTTCCATAGTGTTTTTATTGTCACACATTCATAATCACTAATATACTTTGTTTCACAGGTTAATTAATGAGAACAACTCTAAATTATATATTATTGTTCCGAAGATATTTTTTATGCAAAGAGTTTTCAGATTGTACAATGCAATAAAAACGTTATAAAATATTCTATTAAACATTTTTGCGCACAGAAATGTTTTTATTAGTAAAAAAAAAACCCAGGTTATTCAAACTCAATCATGCAATTTATTGTCAAGAAGTGTTCAAGGGCTTTTTGGCTACTTTTCTATTATTTTCCAGCATTTTTCAAGTTATTTCTAAATTCGAGCACTTTTCATGGAGTTCAATGATTTGCACAATGACTGGATATCCATGACCATGTTTTAATATTCATTGAAGCTTACTATGGGTTAAAATTGATCACATGGATTTGCTATTTCTGAAACATCATATCAAACCGTCAATGTGATTGAGATTATGAAGAATATATTTGAATTGGAAAATTATAATTTTTTGCTGGAGGAGTGACACTGTGTAATTGCATTGCAAAAATGCAATCCTCTAAGCAAAACAAATTATCCATGTTACAAAAATTTGCAATTTTCAGCTTATGACTATAAAATTGATATACCTAGTCGTAAGCCATGGGACGTGCCAATACTCTGTATGAATTGATCAGAACCTTATTGTACTCAATATCTAGAAAAAAAGTATTATTGTCTTTCCTCTAGTCTCTTAACCCTACATACAAGTCACACATTTCATTTCGTTTGTTCAGATTAAAAGTTACATACTGTACATTCATAAAAAATGTTTTGTCTTTTCCCCTGGTTTTTCTGTCTGTTTTAACAGTTTAACTTATCAAAGTGCTATTATCCCTGATATATCTTGTGCATAAAATGTAGAAATAATGAGGTTCTTAACTTGTACATTCACAGGAAAAATTCTTACAAGCTGCTTGCTATCTGGAAAACATTATGTTGCAAGCATTTTTTCTTACCGTCTAGAGTAACACTCCAATATAAAAGAAGAAACCTCTGCTCACAGGGCAGGAAAACATTCACAACAATTTTGGAATGTATTTTAGTGCCATTTTATGTATTTCACTTTATTCAAAACATGCCAGGTTGACATTTGAGCTCTAACAAGTACCAGATTATAGATTTGGGCCATCCTGGAATATAAGATAGTTCATTTATTAAAATTATTTATTAAATACAAGCTACTATCAATATTAAATAAGCCTATAATTTAGGCATGTTATACTGATTGTAACACTTTTGTGTGTAAAAGCACAGGGAGCCCTCTCTCAGAGACTCACGGATGATCGGTTTACTCCACGTTTGTGTGTCAAGATTGAATATTAATTAGATAGTTTTGTCTTGAATAAAATTCCTTCACAACACAAATGTCTCCTATTTTTCTGCAATGACATGAGATTCCGTTGAATACCTTAAGGCTTATATACAGACAAGGGTGGCAAGTTATGCATAGCACTTAGAACCATCTCTGACCCCAACAAGTAGACAATCCCTTGGGGGACCACATGCGTCTCATTAATTTTGTTATCACTATTGAAACGCATGTGGTCCCCCAAGGGATTGTCTACTTGTTGGGGTCAGAGATAATTCTAAGAGCTATGCACAACTTGCCACCCTTGTCTGTATATAAGCCTTTAGGTATTCAACGGAATCTCATGTCATCCTGAAAATTTCAAAGAAATTATCATATAGGGACATTAAATGATCATCCAAAACATGTATTATTGCAGAAAAATAGGAGACATTTGTGTTGTGAAGGAATTTTATTCAAGACAAAACTATCTAATTAATATTCAATCTTGACACACAAACGTGGAGTAAACCGATCATCCGTGAGTCTCTGAGAGTGGGCTCCCTGTGGTAAAAGCAGTGGCAAAATAACCTACAAACTGTATTCTAGTTGTTGTCAGGGTAATTACTAACATATTTACCTTATTCAAGTCTGTCTTGTTTACTTGTGATTTGTGCAAAACATGGCGTTGAATCCGAAGAAACTGTTTTTCCAACTTCAAAGGGATTGACGAGCAGTTGTACTTAAGGAATCTTCACGAAACTTGGTAAATACAAAGATAAATAATTCAGTTGCTAAACTTCCTCTTTTTTAAAGCCATAAAACAAAATTTTAAGTCCGCCAGGATTGAAAACATGCTTCTGTGTCAGTGCTTTCCGAGTCCATTTTGGAAAGGTAATTCGCAAAAAAAGTTAAAAAAACTAAAGATCTCTTGCCTTAAAATCATTAAACTAAGTTGAAAAACATTATTGAAAGACTCCCTTATCAATATATCTGGTTCATAAAGAAAAATAATTAGGATTTACGTGGAAAAAACGGGAAGATACACACGAGACAACACTCTTCACTTTTGGCGGCCATTGTGAAATCGCTGAGCCGCGACGTGCGTCACACGAGCTGTCATACACTCGAACTCTTATTGCGTGACAAGTTAATGTGGTCAGTATTGCGTGTCAAACAAGATGGCGTCTTTAACTTTGCTTGTTATCTCTCTTTTAACTCTTGCTACACCGTCTCTCTCGGCCAAGATCGTAGCTTTTCCTTTGATGGCAGGCAGCCAGTATATCGGGATGAAGCGAATTGGTCAGGAACTGGTTACCCGAGGCCATCAAGTAGGTTGAAAAAAGTTACTTTTAAAAGCCAGTCCACTCGTATCGGGATACAATTTTTTCTTTGCTTTTAAAACGTTCTTTTCTATGTGGATTGGTCACCCGTTCAATCTCGATTATTTTTCAATGCAATGTAGCACTTAAAGAAAATAGATGACCCGCAAGGCTTTAATGTTTATCTTTTCGATTCGTAACTTTTTAATTATGCATGTTTTAATCGGCTATTGCATCATTAATTATAATTTTGATAATTATGTTATAGTTCGGTCAATTTATGAAAAAAATAGGGTCAACCTTCAGCTAATTTCAACAGAAGGTATTTCAATAGAGGAGATGAACAGATCAGAGAGGAGGGAGAAACAGCAAAAAATAAACAGGGAGGAGGGAGAAAAAGAGGTAAAAAATAGAGGTAGGAGGGAGAATTAAAATATAAAGGGAGGAGGGAGAAGATCGGTTTTACCTAATCAAAAAGCCCTTTGCAGGACTTAGTGACGTGCCTAGATACCGCATAGGAACGGGATTTTTGAGTGCAAAAATGCCGGCCTCGCGGGGTAAAAACGAAAAACAAAACACTTCATCTTTGGAGATCGTTTATTCTTTAGTTTGAGGTTTCAATTCAATCTAATACTTAAAATTCTTCCTCTATAAACCTGTCGTCCGTCTTACCTCCTTGAAATGTTGTTTTTAACATGAAAGGTTAGCGTTTAACTTTTTTTTGTGCTTTTCTTTTCCTCTTCTATCACGAAAGATAGCGACTTTTCTAGGTTAGTAATCGGGGTAACTTTTAGTTTTTCCCGTTAATTTCAAGACTTCTTGGTATTTCCAATTTCATGAGGTAGTATATTTTTAGATGTTTTTCTGTGACATCAAGAGAATCGACAAATGAAACACGTGAGCATGTCCTGCAAAGGCAATTTTATGCGAATAGCTTATCTCTGAATTACAAACTATTAGATGGTTCAAATTTGTACCATTTGCACTCTACTACTCTACTGTAGATAGCCTCAATAGCTTATATTTATAAAGAACAAAGAAAATCAGGGAGGAGGGAGAAATGGTCCAAACAATTAGGGAGGAGGGAGAAAAATGATATTAAATTTGGGAGGAAGGATATTTTAATCCCTGTTCCTCTCCCCTCTTTCAACGGTTTTATACTCAGAAACATATTGTTATATTCGGTTTTCGTCTTCGATTTTATTCTCATGAACTAACGTGTCGATTACAAGTAAAGATATTTATACATAGGTAATACGATATAAATCACGTGATATTAACAACTGTAACGCAATACAAAACAATACGACAGAAATGTACTTGACACATATCAACAATAACATATCAAAAGTCCGTTATAAAATCTTAATAGGGGAACATCACGTGACGTAATATGTGACGTAATTAGTACTAGTATAAACTACGCTTTAGTGTAAACAGCTTCAGTTGTATACTGAATAGTAGTATATCCAAACTGGCCATTGTTCCACGGATCGATGATTAAGAGTTGGGAATTGAGAAACTCCATTGTTCCCGTGGGGAACAATGGAGCAGATCCGGAGAGACAACGGCCAATAAGACGAGGGAGGGTGGGTGGGTGAAACAAAACTACTGCTTGCTTGTAGACACTCTCCTATTCAGCGAATCTCTTTTTCAGCATAACACACTTTGGACACTCGCTGCACTGTGCCCTCCCCCCCGCCCTACCATTTCATCAGTCTATCCGGTTCGATGTTGTTCGTTTCGGCAGTTTGAGCAAATGACAATGAATTAATTGCATGCCCCTTGTTATATAGTCTTGCATATCATTAAATCATCTCCCGTGGGAATATATGGCCATTTTGGATAGTAGTATATCCAAACTGGCCATTGTTCCACGGATCGATGATTAAGAGTTGGGAATTGAGAAACTCCATTGTTCCCGTGGGGGAACAATTACACAGATCCGTTCGCTCTCACTTCCATCATCACTCCATCTCACTTCTCCCTCGCGAAGGACCCATCTAATTCATTCCCCATACCTTAATACCCATACCTTAATACCCATACCTTAATACCCATACCTTAATACCCCATACCTTAATACCCCATACTCATCTTATCCATACCTCACTCCCAATCTTATCCCATCCTCATCTCAAGCGTGTATTGGTTCCCTTTGGCTTTCTCCCAATCTCATCTTGTTCCACTTCAAACCCGGCCGGAATTGTTGCCGACCACCATTGGTCCCTCTATAATCGCTTAGGTTAATAAGTTGTGTCTTTTAACGATTTTTTTTTTTTTGAGACGTTTTACAGGCTTTCCTGTTTACCTCCAACAGTATGAATAGAGAGACCAATGGCGGCCAACAATCCCGGCACAGCTGCTAGAGCCGGGCACAAAGGGTTTCAGTGAACCCCGGGAAAATTAGCCACCAGAGGATCCCAGTCCACACCGCGCCACAGTACACATACACTCACATTGCTCTTCACAATCTCATCATTCTTTTGGACAATAGCTCAAACAAAGCCGGTAATGAACCAAAGTTTTTAAATCACGAAATGCATATACACGTGGTGTCTCAGTATCAGTATCAGTTTTATTCCACTATTAAACGATTAGTTACTCAGTGGGGACATATTACTACAGAGAAACAAAATTCTGTTGTAGTAGTCCATTGAAAGCTTTTCTGTCTTGCGTAGATCTTTTAGCTTGTTCTTTATCAACATTTAGCAGTTTCTCTATTTTGATCCAAGGATCTCTAACAAATTTGGCTGATGCGTTTATGAATAGTAATTGTTTCGTCAAGTGCGAGTTCGTTCTTCTGCACACATGTGCGATATACTTCAAATATCTTATGTATATAAAAGCTCGTATTGATGAGGTTCCAACAATTCTCTCCAGACCTATGTTTCTGTATTTAAGTGCATACGTTTCTTCTCCTTCACTGTTCGTTTTTTCGTTCCCATCCATTCCTTACCCTTCTTCTCAGGAAACCATACCAACACGATTCTAACTTTTTCCTATCATTTTCTTTCGGTAGCTGAGCCTCAGTACAGTAAGTAAGTCTTGATCTAATACAGGATTCAAGCAATTTTTTTTTTTTTTACGGGTTTTCATTGACACTTTGTGATCAGTCAATACGTTCTTTAGTTCATGAAATTTCCCATTTGCACTAAGCATTCTATTATCCACAAACGATTCCTTCACGTCACTATAAAAACATATGACCAAGGTACTTAAACTCTTTCACATTTACAATTTCCTTCCCAGCAATTTTCAGAAAACTCCTTTCATTCATAAGTTCTGTATCGTTAAATACTCTCACTCATGGCTTCTCTCACATGGGTGTCACACAAACTAAATCCACGCCCATAACATAACTGCCGGTGAGCCCGACGCTCGCCCCGGGTCAAAAATGTGGTGCAAAATGTGTGGTCAATTGATTTATTCTCCCTTACTAGTTAGACACTCATTGTAACGGTATCCCAGTTTTGTATGATAATCATGTAACACAACCATTTTGACATGTCGCGCGTTGTGATGACAACTAAGTAACTTGCCACGTGCTTACCGCTGTCTCACAATAAACCATTGGAGTTCATTTACACATCACTGGAAAGTCATTGTCATTCAGGCTTTTTGATAACAAACAATCCTAATAGATTCACCTAACAAGTTTCTGCATTCCTTAGCGTGCCTGGACCACAACAAAAGTCCTAAAACAAAATGAACTTAGATTGGACAAGTTTCCACCGCACTCCAAAATATAATATGTGCACATGAATTGTATATCTTACCCGGTCAAACTGATCGGAACAGAACATATCCGATGTTAACACCCAGTCACATTAAATTGCAAAACTTATCGGCACTCGAAATTATACTCAATATTTGTGCCCGTTCCGATGGACCAAAAACTGAACGAGTTTCGACGGAATAACATTCCACTATATTTACCGGCAATTTATACACATATTGGCACCTGACAATATACTCAGTGTTCGTGCCCGGTCCAAAGGACCAAAACGAAATGGGTTTTGACAGAATAACATTCAATTATACACCGCCAGCTTACACACAGGTTTATCGATACCTGACATTATATTCAGTGTTCGTGCCCGGTCCGAAGGACCAAAACTAATGGATTTTGACAGGATAACATTCAATTATACACCGCCAGCTTACACACAGGTTTATCGATACCTGACATATATTCAGTGTTCGTGCCCGGTCCGAAGGACCAAAAACTAAATGAATTTCGACGGACTAATAACATTCAACTATACACATGATACACCGCCAACTTACACACTTATCGACAACTGACATGATATTCAGTATTTGTGCCCGTTCCGAAGGGCCAAAAGCTAAATGAGTTTCTTACCCTGTCAAAGTGACCGGAACAGAACATATCCGATGATAAATCCACTCACATTACATTGCAAAACTTATCGGCACTCGAAATTATACTCAGTATTTGTGCCCGTTCCGAAGGGCCAAAAGCTAAATGAATTTCGATGGAATAACATTCAACTATATACCGGCACTTATAACATATCGGCACCTGACAATAATACTCAGTGTTCGTGCCCGGTCCAAAGGACCAAAACTAAATGGGTTCCGACAGAATAACATTCAATTATACACCGCCAGCTTACACACAAGTTTATCGGTACCTGGCCTAATATTCAGAGTTTGTGCCCGGTCCGACGGGCCAAAACTAAATGAATTTCGACGGAATAACGTTCAACTATACACATGATACACCGCCAGGCCCAACTTACACACTTACCGACACCTGACATTATATTCAGTATTCGTGCCCGGTCCGAAGGACCAACTAAAATAAATGAATTTTCGACTGAATAAACGGAATTCAGCCACCGCCCACTACAAACTTATCGACACCTGAAATCCCTATTCCGTATTCGTGCCCGGTCCGAAGGACCAATTAAACTAAATGCATTTCGACTGAATTATTCAGCCCCCACCAAATACAAACTTATCGACACCTGAAATCCCTATTCAGTATTCGTGCCCGGTCCGAAGGACCAATTAAACTAAATACATTTCGACTGAATTATTCAGCCCCCCACCAAATACAATTTTATCGACACCTGAATCACATATTCAGTATTCGTGCCCGGTCCGAAGGACCCACTAAACTAGATGAATTTTGACTGAATAAATAGAATTCAGCCACCGCCAAACACAACTTATCGGCACCTGAACTCCTATTCAGTATTCGTGCCCGGTCCGAAGGACCCACTAAACTAAATGAATTTCGACTGGGTTATTCAGCCACCGCCAAATACAAACTTATCGACACCTGAATCACATATTCAGTATTCGTGCCCGGT
The DNA here is from genome assembly GCA_949775045.1 of Metridium senile. Lineage (NCBI taxonomy): Eukaryota > Metazoa > Cnidaria > Anthozoa > Actiniaria > Metridiidae > Metridium > Metridium senile. Next base: position 8,877,257 of record OX459108.1, on the reverse strand, counting down.
CCGAAGGACCCAATAAACTAGATGAATTTTCGTTGAACTATAGGCTCAACCAGGCCAAAACAAATATATACAGTGGTGACACAGACTCAACCACCTGAAACTTTGCAAGAAAAGAGCTGAACTAGGGTAACAGTACGTTCACGTTGAGGCGCTTTGTTGCTCGAAGTCTTCCAACTTGAGGTAGTCCTTTTGGTGTGCTTACGAAGATACGTGTTCACCAACACGTCGCAGTCGATACACGAGTAGAAAGCCGAACACTTTTGCTTTAAACAGAAGACGCTGCCACTAGTAAGATGCGTTCGTCTCAGGGAGCTTCGTTGTTCGGTTAGCTGTCCAACGTGGTTGAAATCTACCAACAGGGTCGATGTTGTTCGTTTCGGCAGTTTGAGCAAATGACAATGAATTAATTGCATGCCCCTTGTTATGTAGTCTTGCATATCATTAAATCATCTCCCGTGGGAATATATGGCCATTTTGGATAGCATTGTAATTCCTTTAGTATAGCCGATCGGGCAACCTTCGAGTTACGCGCTTCGGGTTACGCGCTTCGAGTTACGCGCTCTTCGAGTTACGCGCTCTATCACGCCCCCACTGAGCTTGACCACGCCCAGCGCATAACCCGATAAAACTAACACAACTTAGTTTGTTCGAGTTACGCGCTGGGCGCATAATAACATTATTTAATAATAACATTAACAATAATTATTTAATAACATTATTTAGTTGAATTATTTAGTGATCAAGCAAAGCGATTTACTGCTTTGATGTGTGTTTGCTTATATAGTTGGACGAGTTCGTCAAATATGTATCACTTGGTTCACTTGCATGGTTCAGCAAGTTTCGCTGAGCCATAACCTTTTATGCTTTTTAACCTTTGCTCCAAAAGTAGACCCATTTGCATTGCTAATTCAGACCTTGTTTGCATTATTGAATCTTGGTTGCCATGCAAACTCACATTCACGATTATATCGTGTCAGTTTTTGTTGACCAAAAACCAGGCGATGTACTCGGGGGGTAAAATGACGGGGAGGTCCGAAGTATTTTTTTGGGTTTGACAATTTTCGTTCTGGGTATTTTTTTTGGGTCAAGAGACCTGCCACGTATTTTTTTAGGTCCTAAAAGAAAAGCGTATTTTTTTGGCTTTTCGCATCTCCGAATCAGAAAATTATTCGTTTGAATATTTTTTCAGCAAGGTGTGAGTTCCGTAAAGAAACATCCTATATACATTCAATAAATCAGTTTTGAGGCATTTAAGTCTTGTATTTTTGGGGGTTCGAAGTGTGTATGCCATGTATTTTTTTTGTGTGTAAAATTTCAGGTTTGAGTATTTTGGGGGGTTGCAATATGAAGCTCCGTCGAACACCCCCCCCCCCCCCCGTCACCCCCCCCCCCCCCGTAATAATTTTACAGAGCCCATTAAGAAATGACAATAGAACGTTATGGTCCAAGCTTAGTAACATCAGATTGCTTACCATAACCGAGAAATGAGAAGGCTCTAGTTCAGTCTAAGCTTAGTACGCTATCAGATTGCAGACCGGCTGACTGAGAAACTGTTCAAGAATGTTTTTAATGTTTATCTCAAAATTTAATATTTTCGTTTCAAACTTCTTACCTTTGCTGATGTCATTCTAATCTATAATTTTGATGTAGTGGTCAATATAGACCTCTTTACCTCCGTATGCAAATTGCCCATTTCAGACCACGTGTCATTCCCTTGAGAATTGTTCTTTTTTGATGAACGTGTTATATCATTTACATGTGAAAGAAACAATTCCCAAGGGTAGCATCACGTGATCTGAAATGGGACCACAAACAAGGAAGGTAAAGAGGTCAATTTAAATATGCATTTAAAAAAATATGATAATGAAGTGGTGGCCATATTTGCATTATTTTGTATTTAGAAACATATATTCTCTAGTTTTCCCCAAAAGCAAAGCACAGCAATGGGGAATTAAATGTTTAAAAATAGTCAATGTTAACTATTCCTTGAGTCCCTCTGACCACCGGCCTGTCCAATCCCCGCCCTATAAAGCTATGAATGGGACTATTGTTACTAACACACAATCAATCTGTAATCTACAGTTTACTTTACTTGTGAGCAGTATGCAGAATATCAAACACGCTGATGGAATCACCCATCTCGTCTACAAAGTCCCCTATGGGAAAGATACAATGGAAAAAATAGTTATGCAAGCAACACATGGAGGAATCAAAGACGCGTTGTTCTCTGGATCTAATCTCACAATGCCCGCCATTGTGGAAGTATCCTGTGAATCTATTTTCCAAGATAAAAACTTTCTGAAACCACTGGAAGACTTTGATCTTCTTTTAATCGACGGTACTCTGCCCTGTGGACATATTCTTGCCGATTATTTGGAAATCAAGATAGTTGAGTTCTATGCGGCTTCACCAAGAATGGTCTCTTTTATAAACCCCTATGAAAACCTGTTTACAGTCTCGTACGTGCCACAATTGATGTCTGATAATACACTGGGGATGAGCTTTTTTCAGCGTGTAAAAAATACGCTGTCCTTTTTCGCTTGTTGTGTCATTGGTCGTTTGGTAATGTTAAGGCCATTGGAGAATCTAAAAGTCAAATATGATATCAAACCAGAAAAGAGTATATTTGAATCACATAGGGGTGATCATCTTATTCTGTTCCTGACAGACTTTGCCTTAGAGTATGCGTACCCAATCCCACCTAGTAAGTAGTATTAATAATTTGATAATGATGATGGAGATGGTAATCTTAAGTTCTAATGTTATGATTCATATGATGATAATGCTGGTGACGATGGTTATGATAATGTTGGTTATGATGATTACAACGGTAGTGATGATGATGATATTACAATGGTTATGGCAATGGTTATGATAAAGACAATGGTTACAACAATGGTTCATCGCCAACTATTCCGGACTTCCGCCAGTCATCGAGGCCAGCGGATACCATGTGTAAAATAGAAAGTAAACACCGATTCGGGAATCCAAGATAGAATCAAAATCGATTGTACAAAACTAAGTTAAATACGATTCTTTTAGTCAATTTAACACCAAAGTATATTGAGGCAACTATCAAACCGTAACTCTTGAACATTTGTAGAGTTTAATGTTATAAAATTGGTAATTTACAAGCGAAATAACAACGACATGCCGACGATCTGAGCAAAGCCACAGGGAGCCCAAGCTCGCTCAGGCCCGCCGACTCGGTGAAACCCAACTTTCTTGCTATGGCTTGCCTTTTCTTTAACAACTATCCCATTAAACTCTATTGTATATATTAGTTGGGTAAATTAGCTTCATTTTGGTATCAAACATGCCTTAGTCTGCGAAGAATTTCCAAAGTTATCGCATCACAAAGTATCTCTACTTGAAGGAAGGATTGCAAGTATATGGCGTCTTACGAAAGTCAATTCAATTTGGAGCTTTTTCAAAGTTAAAAAGGAAAGGTAAAACCTCGTTCGATCGACGACAAATTTCACACAAGCAATTTATGATGTATTTGGTTAATGGAACAGCCACGGTAAATGAGGTAACAAGCTTTGATTTTGAAAAATGATGCTCTGAATATCACACTTTTCGTGTTTTTCTTGCAATTTTAAAATCTGAATATTTCTGAATACAAAGCATGTAGGGAAAGAAAACTGAACTATCGAAATGAAAGGTTTCTATTCAATAAATAAAGCTATGTTTGGTAAAAATCAAATGCTTTAATGTCATATAATATATTTCCAGTTAAAATTAAAATTATCTACTGCTTTTATGTTGCACCGCTGACCTTGTGAGTGGGCGCATGGCCGGAATAGTTGGCGATGATTATAACTACAATGGTTATGGCAATGGTTATGACAATGGTTATGATGTTGGTTATGATGATTACAACGGTAGTGATGATGATGATATTACAATGGTTATGGCAATGGTTATGATGATGACAATGGTTATGACAATGGTTATGGCAATGGTTATGATGATGGCAATGGTTATGACAATGTTTATGATGATGGCAAAGGTTATGACAATTGTTTTGATGATGAAAATGATTATGGCAATGGTTGTGATGTTGACAATGGTTATGACAATGGTTATGGCAATGGTTATGATGATGGCAATGGTTATGACAATGTTTATGATGATGGCAAAGGTTATGACAATTGTTATGATGATGACAATGGTTATGACAATGTGGTTATGATGATGACAATGGTTATGACAATGGTTGTGATGATGACAATGGTTATGACAATGGTTATGACAATGGTTATGATGATGACAATGGGTATGACAATGGTTATGGCAATGGTTATGATGATGGCAATGGTTATGACAATGTTTATGATGATGGCAAAGGTTATGACAATTGTTTTGATGATGACAATGATTATGGCAATGGTTATGATGATGACAATGGGTATGACAACCCTTACCAAGATTCATTATACAAAATGTATACATTTTAGGTCCAAATGTATACATCAGATGTACAAATTTTGCAGTTTGTATATTTGATGTATACATCAACTGTACATTCACCAAAATCAAAGATTTGTGATGTATAAGTGATGTACATGGGGAGCATACATCAAATATACTACATATACATCATATATACAACATCTGATGGTTGTATATCTGGTGTATACATTGAATGTACAATAAGAGACAACAAGGTATGGAGGGGCTTTGATGTATAAAATATGTATAAAAAAAATTATAAAAGCTTATGTACATCAACTATACTTTCTGATCAAGGACATCTGAGGCACCAAGAATATAATCAAACATAACTTGCACATACACATTTTTGCATGATTATTTAGTTAGAGAACACTTGAACTATGTTTTTTCATTCTACAAAATCATTATTTTAATTGAGTGTTTTTAAGAACATTTTATGGGTGCTTGGATTTTTCAAAATTACAATCGTGGACAGTTCAATAGGCCTCCCAGCAATCACCTTATCGTATTATATATAGTATAGATTATCTCCAGTGTACCACGTGAGCATTTATAAATTTAGTCCTTCTCACATTGATTTGGGAATAGACCAACAAATGCCAGATTCTCACATTCTATATATACACATAGTTTATCCATCTGGTTGATGTTAATGGCTTTTAGAGGTAAGTCTTTTACAACAGGGATGAGATGACTCAATTCAGCTTTAGTGTGTTGGTCCATTGCTAAAACTATGTCTTTGTTTTCTCTCAGTGGATATACCATCGCCAAATGATGGGGCTCTTTGCATGCACATGAATCAGAACAGGAAGTAGGATTGAGACAGGTAGTATAACAAGTAACATAATATTGAACTTGTCCATAGGTAGGAGATTTCAGTATAGTGTCAGAACTGTATTGTATAGTGTAATTATTTCTCTTTGACATTAATGTGTAGTTTTTGCAATGAACGACTTGATTACCATGAAGCATCACTCTTTGGAATGTGTGTACTTTAGATAAGACTGGTCCAATTAGTGCCTCTACAGCTATCTTAGCTTCCAGCGAAAGTTCTGATGGTTTAATAGTACCAACTTTGTAGACTCCATCACCAATACTTTCCTTTTGTATACATGGCTGAGTCTTGTTGTTCATTTTGTCAAACAATTCTTTAGCAATAGATCCTTCAGTCAAAAGAGGTGTAAGCAATGGGATTTTTTGCTGAATGCTCACAGCCATCACAAGCTGCTCTTCAACACTTTGGGTCCCATGGAACATGTTTCGTAGTTCACCATTGAAGTCTTCAAACGCAAAACATGAATGCGTCCACAGTGGTCCCATATCGCACACTCTTTCAGTCATGTGTAGCAAGCAATGTGCGTTGTATGTCTCATATCGTGGGCCATACAATTCCCCAATTTTAAGGCAGAAGTGCTTCAGAAGAGCACTAGCTTTTTTCACATCATTAAGTGAAATAGACTCTTGAAGTAGTAGGTAAACAGCTTCAACCAAAAGAATGTAATGCTGAAAGTATATTTCAGGCAATAAACCATAAAGGCATGGGATTGAATAAAACAAAAGAAACGTTCTAAGCTCAGAGGCTTTTAAATGTCCAAAGTTTGAAGCAAGACTTCTTGGTAGACGCGTTATGCAGGCAGGTGGTGTCATCTTTAAATACCTTGAATCAAGTTCTGCTACTTGCCTACTTAAAGACCAAGGCTGTTTACTATGCTTCTTGTTGAGCCACAGTGTTAGTAACATTTTTACAACCCCTAATAGAGTCCCATGCATATAGTCTATTGCAATGCCTCTAATAATATCAAATTTTGGGATGACAACACACCAGCTGAAACCTTTGACTCCCTTTTCGTTTGTCTCCACCCCAGACTTTGCAGCTTTTTCAGTTGCAGCTGCAGCAAATTTCAGTGTTTCTTGGTGAGTTCTTTCATCGCCATGGCCAGTTTTCAAATTGCTTACATCAAATGGATATACAAGTGTATGTCCTCTAGCACTTGTCTTTACGGTTTCTCCTGGGCTCATACAATATGGACATCCATAGTACGCATTGAACTGACAAAATTGCTGGAACAAACACTTCGCTGGAGCATCAAATGTTCCAAACAATAATATACATCTAAGTATTTTTTCTTTTCCTTTAACTGTAACTGGTGACCCTTAAATGAACAAACAAAATGTACAAACCATATAAGTACAACAGGGTGAATGTTAAGTACACTACATTTTATTTTGGACATCTTTATGAAGGTAATGTTTGTGAGATATTCTCAAATACAGCTGAATCAGAATTTTTGCAAAAGTCACAAATAGCCTCATTACTTGGATAGAAAAATATATAATTGCTAGTCACAATTTACATGAATTAGAGGCTAAGCCCACCCACACTGGAATCTTGAGAACCATTAATGATATCACCATATCAAACTATTATCATAATTTATAATGTAACCTCAGGCTTACCTTCATGGAATAAATCCTTTAATGCAATTGCAAACGGTTGCATAAATGTTTGGAAAAGGGGCTTCCGTTGACCAAACCACAGTCCCACAAACAGTCTATATTGTCGCTTGGTTCTACAAATAAAATATGACAAATATAAAGAAAAATTAGAGCAGATATCGTATGACTGTGAAAACAGCATGGACGCGGCACAGAACAGTCCTAAAAAAGTGATAGAGTTTTTCGTGTTTCCATCAAAATAGCACTGATTTTACTGGGGATTTTATATAAAAATATAAGAAAATCACTCAAGTGCATCCAACCTACAGATTAGCGAAAAATAATCGGCTAGCAGATTATTCACTGATCTATAGGTTGCAGTGATTGTGAAAATAAACTGTAGCTTGTTAGCCAATCAGATTTCAGATAGTGAGTACAATGTATAATAATCTATATAAACTTTCTTATGCACAGGAATTACACATTACAAAACAAAAATTACCTGGCTTTAGGTGGTAGCTCGTTTATGACAAAGTATACAGGCCAGACACTATATGACGAGGAGCGGAAAAGAGAGACACCATCAGTATTCATTTGGAGTGACAGGTGGATCTCTTTTTCTTTGGCTGCATTACTTGTACCATGGAAGAATCCATCAGGCCCAAAATGTTTTTTGTAAATTCTACCATCATAAATATCTTCCAAATTTTGTGCTTGTTTCTTTACTCTTCTAAAGGGGTAATTCAGCAAATCTGGTATTTCTTGGGCTTTAAGGAAAATAAAATCATATTACAAAACAGTACATACTCAATTTTTCAAATATTATTATTATCATTAATAGTAACAATACAGAACTCTGCAATAAGCATTTAATGCAAACTCTTGTGGATGCTTAGCCATATTCCTATAAAAATATCTCCAGAAAATGATCCCCGGGCTTGTGTGGATGGGACCTCAGTATGCTCATACATTTATATAATATCAATTGCATCCTTACTCCATTATTGTTTTTTTTTTTGCCTTTTATAATACTAACTAATGCAGACTTCTGCAGCTTTGTAGTGGCAATAACAAAATGCCAAAGATCAACCCAAGTATCAGATTGAGCCAAGGAGTTTTGTCAAATAAATATGTTTAAAGCTAGCACCTGAATGTTTTGATCACAGTATTAATTTATACTACACATATATTAAAACTTACTTGCAAGCAGTGATTGCAGTTGGGTGATTAATGGCACCACTATGAAATAACCAAGTGAGTCTTTTGTTCCAAAGTCTTTCAGGCAGTGTTTGTTTGTGCAGTGCTTATAATCTTGCCTTTTAGTGCCAATGTACTCATAGCAAAATGTACAATAGTAGTGGTATTCTATTGGATTTCTTAATTTTTTGAAAAAATTATGAAGAGTTACAATAGATTTTCCAAATATGTTTGGTAATGGAAGATGAACTTGAATGAGCAGCAAGAGATCTGCCAATGCCACCCCTGTAATGCTGTGACGCATTGAATATTTTATGATAAGTAACAAACTGACTGCAAGAGTAATCCTTGCCCCCTCGTAGACAGGTGATGATTCGGGTTCGGATGTGATATCTTCTTGTATAATATTTTCAGTGTTGTTTTCAGCATCATAAAGGTTTTCTTCTTCATCATCATCTGCAAATCTAACCAAAGGGTCATTCTTCTCGGTTGTACTATGACTCAATAAATCATCGATATAATCTGCTTGAATACCATCCCACAACTCTTTGATTTCATCATCCTCTGAGCTTGACGTCAGCTCACCTTCGATTGAAATAGTGTCGTCGACGTCGTCGAGGATATGTAGACTTTCATGATCGATATTACATTCAGTCACTCCAGGTAAATCGGGTAATTTGTACTGATCACACTCCACGCTTTCACATGTAGATTTGTATTTTTTTTTTAACTCTCGATAAAATGTCGTCTTTGGAACTGAAAGCTTTGGTTGTGATAAGTGATCATTGTAGTATCTATCCTTCTCAATGTTGTGCTCTATGCCATAATTATATTGTCTTCTTTCCCTGCCAATATAGTGGTTGGAAGTACCGGGTCTATAAGGATCATTATAATCGTTGATCTCTGTCGAATTCGAAGCATCATCTAATACGTTATTTTGCCTTGCTATCTCTTGATAGAACGTCGATCTAGGAGCTTTCAACTCAGGCTGTGATAGGTAACTTCCATAATTACCCCTTCTCTTTCTTATTTTGTTTTTTTCGATATCTTTCGGCGTCGATGCCATTATTTACAAACCAGAAGAACCAGGAGAAATGAGGAGAAATGACTTTCGAGTCCAATCATAATCGCCTCGACACATCTACCGGTGAAGACTGGGTACGAATGTATCCCAGAGGTCAGCGAGAGAAAAGTAACGGCGGGAATTCTGTGCCGGGTCGTACCAGCCCGGTAAAACGTATTCCATCTCTCCTTGCTACACGCTTCGAAGGTCAAACACTATAAAAATTAATCTACAGCATGAATCAACGCGAGAAAAGAGTAGTCACACGCTTTGAGGATGAAGGTATGTTTATGATATGAATATATTTCGCAAAAACTATGAGATTTTGGTTTAAGTAAGCTTAAATTTGAACGTACGGCCATGCAAACGTGGATCGATAACAATATGCTTATATAAGTATGCTAAGTACTCTTCTCCGATTGGACTTAAGCTCAAGAATCGGCTGATTCCTAAGCTTGATTATACTTCCACTTGTATTTTCATCATGTAGAATTATTTGTGATGGACTTAAGTTATTTGTATAAAGACTTAAGTTATATTCATGCGACCATTCAAAAGAGTTGTTAAACTTAGATTTATTAAGCTTTAAGCTTGTATTTAAGCTTATAAGCTTAGTATAAAATGTACCCAAACCGTTTTTTATCTATTCAGAACGAAATTCAAGTAAAGAAGAATATAATTTTTATCTTTAAGTTCTTTCCATGGACTTATCATCAAGAGAAATTGGCGCGCAAATTTACGGTCAATTAATTATTAACCGGCAAATAAACTTAGTATGAAACGTTTAACATCCAACCAAAAATCTGACAACTAAGATATCTATACAAGCTTTATTGTATAAATATTGTTTAAATTATAATATTTTGCTTATTTTGTTAGAATTTGCCTTAGTCCAGTTTCTTGATGATGGTATATTTAAAGTACTGTCGGAGAAGCTAATACAGAGAGGTGAAGATGGTCTGCTGGCTCAGTACGATGATGGCCACTTCTATTCTTGTACTATAATAAATCGCAGTGGTTAGTGTTATGTATAACATGGCCAGAATTTTTGCAAATGACTGTATTATGATACAATAATACTATGTCAAAATAATTCTAAAAAAGGATTTAATCATATTTTCAGATAATCCAACAGCATATTGATAAATCTAATAAATGCATTTCTATGTTTAAATAGCAACTGAGCAACCAAGAGCTGGGAAGGTTAACTCACTAATTGCTAGCAGATTTCAGGTACCTGCAATTATGGCAAAATTTTAGGCTTGTTGTCTTGCTATCATTATAAATACAATGTTTTCATTATGTTCTTCATTATGAACATTTATTTAAAGATCTTTATTTGAGATCTTTGAAAGTTTAAAGATATTGAAAGACAGAATCCTGGTTAAATTAAATTAATTTTTATATTTCCATTTAGTATTTATTCATTTTATTCAACAATTAACTCAACTTAAAATCAGACATCACCATTTCCATATAAACCTGTAATGTGCCACTACTTGTGCATTATAAGGTTTTGTTAACCATACATTTTGATTTTCAGTTTGCCAATACCATGCTTTAATTAGAATTTGATTGTTATCACATGTTGACTTGTATTTTATTTTAGATGGTAAATTTGGTCGCCACATACCCTCAAATATTTGTACATGGTGTCTCAATTGAGCATGCATTGCGCAGAAAGACTGCCTCTGCATGTGCGGCTTACCTGTTAAATCTGTTTTATACCAACAAAGAGCTTCTTGGTAAAAACTTGACTGGGGCACATGGAAAGGGGGCCATTGATAATGAAATACTCCAAAGCATCCTTTGTAAGTGCATTTTTCATGTTAATAGCATGTCCAGTATATCGAGATGCAAAATTATCCTTCATAACAATGATCGTAGTTACAGCCAAACTACATGAAAAGTACTCCTCTAGACTGCATTATTCATTTCATTATTTGATTCTTAATTGACTTCATTCTTTGTTTTTTTAGAATGCCTTTAAACTATTCAAAAACTAAATTAAACCTCTGTAAATCTCATAGAATCATAATATTTTTTTGTCTATACCAATGACAGAATCAATTTCTTTTGATGTCATAATAATTTGTATGAATTTTGAAATTTTTTGAAAACAAATAATGAAGCCAAGAATCTAATAATGAAATGAGTAATTCAGTCTAGAGGGGTATACTCTTCTTGTAGTTTGACTGTTACTTGTTTTGTCAGCTGTCTCATATCACAAGTAAACAAAAATGATCAAGCACCTGGGCCAAGCTTTTCATTAGGATTTTCGTTTCCCAAGGCTTTACCTTGACATGTGATCATTTCCAAATCACTTCTAAATATCACCTACACTTATTAGTGAACAACAGAAATTGTTATTGTGGCCATACAGTCAATCCAATTAATGTTGTCCAGTTAAAATGACATGTTAACAACAACAAAGTAATTTTCATAAAGCTTTTTTTTTTGCCTTTCCGGGATAAAATTGATTTAGAACTCCAGATATATAGTAAATTAAATGTTATCTGCATTGTAATTAAATTTTGCAATTTTACATTTAATGTTTCTTTAAAAAAAAACTAAAAACATTATAATATGCAAATTACTTTGTTGTTGTCAACATGACTTTATGACTGTATATGGTCCTCTAATCAAAGCAACTAATGGAAATCTTAGTAATAATAAACCTTCTACCACTTGAATCGCTTGGCCCATATATGCCTGAGATCGTTTCTGACTGTAATTTTGTGATGAGACCACAGCTCAGGTTTGATAAGACTATTCTACAAGTCATGTTTCTGAGAGATGAATAAAATTGACATCTTGTTTGAAAATAGATGAGAAACCAGGATACATGGTAAAAAAAAAGTAATATAGTTTGTGCAATGTACATGTATATATATAACTGCTATGTTTCTGCAGTTGTTGTTAATCTATATAGAGTATTGATGTCAAATTCTAAATATCATTCTAGTTCACACGGGCTTTAAAACCTTTGAATGACTGGCCAATCTAATGTTTTTTTCCCCTTCAGCTATTTTATATTAGCTTTTGTACTAATTGATTAAGCCGGAAATCACATCTCAAAAAATGAATTGAATCTCAGCTACATCATTGAATATGTTTTTCTTTTCATCCTCAGATTTCTCCATGGCTCACTACAAAGATAGCTCGGAGTCGAGTATAAAAGTAAGCCTGAGAAATAAACTCTCAGGTTTACAATCAAGATCAAGACTGTCAGAAGACAATGTTCAGTAATATGTTATATAGTAAGGACACTGTGAACATGCACTTCTATAATACAATTCTTATTATATTATCAGTTTTCTTTTTGATCATGCTGTGCTTCCAAATGTGTGAAAGTTCAGTACTGAATTATTTTGCTTAACTCTTCAACTTGTATTATGATTTATTTTCTGTGACAGTATTTGAGTGGAATCCTTTTTATAGATATTCTGAAAAAAACACTTAAAATAAGCAAAGTGTTCATGCAGGTTCAAGTGTCCTTGCTGTAAAAGGTAAAATGTATAACCAACCTTTATTTGAATTTGTTATTGTCCAATGAACTGACAATAGACTAGCAATATATTTATATTATTCTTAATAGGCTTTTAATTGTTATCAACATCAAATTGAGAGGGAGACAGATTAGGGGGGGGGGGGGGGGGTGTCATATATGTTACTGTTCAATAATAATTAAAATTTAGTATATTTTTTAAATTGGGGAAAGGGGGCATTTTGAGAAATAATATATATCTGGATTTTCACTATAAAAGAATGCATTTTTAGAGACATGATTTCAATGTCATTATATTTTCCTCTTCTTTCAAATTAAAATTGTATTTAATATTTGAATATATTATATATTATATGATTTTTTGTGATTTGATAGACTGATTAGGGGGGTTCAAATTTGTTACTGTTCAATAATAATTAGGTATATTTTAATTTTTGGTCATTTGGAAAAAGAATGTATATATATAATATCTGAATATATATGATTTTTGTGATTAATAAATAAATTATTAAATATTGATTATGTCCAATAACTGTGTAATTAGCATAGGGCTATAAAATGTATACATATTGTATACACCAAGTATACATGATGTATAGTTTTTGTATACTTTTGAATGTATACAAAATGTATACACATGAGTCCGAAATGTATGCTACACAATGTATACACATGGGTTCCAAATGTATGCTACAAAATGTATACATCATGGTATATGATGTATACATAATGTATACAAATGCACCCACTGAAATGTATACATTTGGTACAGAAAAAATATACATTTTGTATACCAATTCTTGGTGAGGGAATGGTTATGACAATGGTTATGACAATGGTTATGGCAATGGTTATGATGATGGCAATGGTTATGGCAATGGTTGTGATGATGACAATGGTTATGACAATGATTATGGCAATGGTTATGATGATGACAATGGGTATGACAATGGTTATGACAATGGTTATGACAATGGTTATGACAATGGTTATGGCAATGGTTATGATGATGACAATGGTTATGACAATGGTTATGACAATGGTTATGGCAATGGTTATGACAATGGTTATGACAATGGTTATGGCAATGGTTATGATGATGGCAATGGTTATGGCAATGGTTGTGATGATGACAATGGTTATGACAATGATTATGGCAATGGTTATGATGATGACAATGGGTATGACAATGGTTATGACAATGGTTATGACAATGGTTATGGCAATGGTTATGATGATGACAATGGTTATGACAATGGTTATGACAATGGTTATGGCAATGGTTATGACAATGGTTATGATGATGGCAAAGGTTATGACAATTGTTTTGATGATGACAATGATTATGGCAATGGTTATGACAATGGTTATGACAATGGTTATGGCAATGGTTATGATGATGACAATGGGTATGACAATGGTTATGACAATGGTTATGACAATGGTTATGGCAATGGTTATGATGATGGCAATGATTATGGCAATGGTTATGATGATGACAATGGGTATGACAATGGTTATGACAATGGTTATGACAATGGTTATGGCAATGGTTATGGCAATGGTTATGATAATGGCAAAGGTTATGACAATGTTTATGATGATGGCAAAGGTTATGACAATTGTTTTGATGATGAAAATGATTATGGTAATGGTTGTGATGTTGACAATGGTTATGACAATGGTTATGGCAATGGTTATGATGATGGCAATGGTTATGACAATGTTTATGATGATGGCAAAGGTTATGACAATTGTTATGATGATGACAATGGTTATGACAATGTGGTTATGATGATGACAATGGTTATGACAATGGTTGTGATGATGACAATGGTTATGACAATGGTTATGACAATGGTTATGATGATGACAATGGGTATGACAATGGTTATGGCAATGGTTATGGTTATGGCAATGGTTATGACAATGGTTATGATGATGGCAAAGGTTATGACAATTGTTTTGATGATGACAATGATTATGGCAATGGTTATGATGATGACAATGGGTATGACAATGGTTATGACAATGGTTATGGCAATGGTTATGATGATGGCAAAGGTTATGACAATTGTTTTGATGATGACAATGATTATGGCAATGGTTATGATGATGACAATGGGTATGACAATGGTTATGACAATGGTTATGACAATGGTTATGGCAATGGTTATGATGATGGCAATGGTGATGGCAATGGTTATGATGATGGCAAAGGTTATGACAATTGTTTTGATGATGGCAATGGTTATGACAATGGTTATGATGATGGCAAAGGTTATGACAATTGTTTTGATGATGACAATGATTATGGCAATGGTTATGATGATGACAATGGGTATGACAATGGTTATGACAATGGTTATGATGATGGCAAAGGTTATGACAATTGTTTTGATGATGACAATGGTTATGACAATGATTATGGCAATGGTTGTGATGTTGACAATGGTTATGACAATGGTTATGGCAATGGTTATGATGATGATGGTTTAGACAATGGTTTTGATGATGATGGTTAAGACAATTATGATTATGATGATGACAATGGTTATGACAATGTGGTTATGATGATGACAATGGTTATGACAATGGTTGTGATGATGACAATGGTTATGACAATGGTTATGACAATGGTTATGATGATGACAATGGGTATGGCAATGGTTATGGCAATGGTTATGATGATGGCAATGGTTATGACAATGTTTATGATGATGGCAAAGGTTATGACAATTGTTTTGATGATGACAATGATTATGGCAATGGTTATGATGATGACAATGGGTATGACAATGGTTATGACAATGGTTATGACAATGGTTATGACAATGGTTATGACAATGGTTATGGCAATGGTTATGATGATGACAATGGGTATGACAATGGTTATGACAATGGTTATGGCAATGGTTATGACAATGGTTATGATGATGGCAAAGGTTATGACAATTGTTTTGATGATGACAATGATTATGGCAATGGTTATGATGATGACAATGGGTATGACAATGGTTATGACAATGGTTATGACAATGGTTATGGCAATGGTTATGATGATGGCAATGATTATGGCAATGGTTATGATGATGACAATGGGTATGACAATGGTTATGACAATGGTTATGACAATGGTTATGGCAATGGTTATGATGATGGCAAAGGTTATGACAATTGTTTTGATGATGACAATGATTATGGCAATGGTTATGATGATGACAATGGGTATGACAATGGTTATGACAATGGTTATGACAATGATTATGGCAATGGTTATGATGATGACAATGGGTATGACAATGGTTATGACAATGGTTATGACAATGGTTATGGCAATGGTTATGATGATGGCAATGGTTATGGCAATGGTTATGATGATGGCAAAGGTTATGACAATTGTTTTGATGATGGCAATGGTTATGACAATGGTTATGATGATGGCAAAGGTTATGACAATTGTTTTGATGATGACAATGATTATGGCAATGGTTATGATGATGACAATGGGTATGACAATGGTTATGACAATGGTTATGATGATGGCAAAGGTTATGACAATTGTTTTGATGATGACAATGGTTATGACAATGATTATGGCAATGGTTGTGATGTTGACAATGGTTATGACAATGGTTATGGCAATGGTTATGATGATGATGGTTTAGACAATGGTTTTGATGATGATGGTTAAGACAATTATGATTATGATGATAATGCTGATTATGACCATGGCTATGATGATGATGATGATGATGGTTATGGTTATGACAATAAATGGTATTGATGATGAAGATGGTGAAGATGATCAAAATGATGGCGATGATGTGGATAACGATGGTGCATGATAAGGATGATTATGTGATGACGATTACAATAATAATTGTGTCGATGTTGCTGTTCATGGCGGTATTGGTGTATTACCATCATTATCATCCTCAACATCAATGTCATCACCATCATCACCACCATTAACATGATTGTAAATACATCTTGCAGACTTCAAAATGGTTGGCCCAATCAACATTCAGCCCGTGAAACCCCTCCCCCCTGATCTCCAGCAGTTGATTGATAGTTCTGGTGATGACGGAGCCATCATCGTGTCCTTTGGATCCATCATTGTTTCTATGCTAACAAAAGAAAAAGTTGACATCATGGCCGAGGCGTTTGGGAGACTGAAACAGAAAGTCATTTGGAGACTGAAAGGTACAGATAAGTTAAATATCCTTGATTCCTTACGATTCTTTATGCAACGTATGCGTCACAAACTGGTTGTAAATAAAAAAGAGCAATGTAAAGAAGCATTAACCCGTTTGTTAGTAAAATAGAAAAAAGGTGATGTACAGAAGCATTTACCTATGTAGGTTGTGGGGGGAGTTGGGATGGTCGAGGGAGTGGGTTGTATAGGACAAGAGAAAAGTGTAAGTGGTGGAGTTATTAAGTGAATAAAACTGTGGCATAAATGGAATTAGTATAAATACAAAGGTGATTATACAAAATCGCGCACTCTGATTGGTTTGCTATCTCGGATTATCAGCCGATAATCACCTCTTCGGACAAAATGGCTGCCAGTAGTCGTTTTGTCACTGTTAGCGAAGATGAAATTGAAAATTTTAAATAGAATGCTGTCCCAAAATCGACTAAAGAAGCTACAAAGTTTGGTGTCAAGCTATTTAAAGGTATCATAGTACATTTTTACGTTTTTTTTTTTTTTTTTTGCATTATGTGAGACAATGTTTACAATTTTTAAGCGTGACGGTCGCGCTTTTTAAAAAAAAATGTTTCACTTTCAATGCTATTTCCTTCTTTCTTTTTTGAAATAATCACCTTTGTATTTATACTAAAACGATTATTCACTTTTAAGACTCACCGCTCGGTAAATATTCAACGATAATCACTTCGCCTTCGGCGAATAATTGTTAGATAACAGTGCAATGATAATATATAATATGGTAATAATAATATGGGTAATGTGGAAGATAGTGATGATGATAATAATGTGATTATGTATTTCACAGTAACGAAGTTTCTCCAACGTTTCTTTTAATCATATATATACTGAACATTTATGGCAACTGCATTGATAGCGATAATAATTAGAATTAGATTCAATCCGTTGGAATTCTTTTGATCATTATGAATTATACATGATTTTGAGCTTTTTTAAATTAAATAAATAATGCAATACTCAAATAAATAGTTTTGCGTAGTAATCGTGACAAAGGCACTTCTCTTTCGTTACAACGAGTTTTCTTCCATTTTAGGATACATTCCATCGTCCCTCAGTCCCAACATTAAGCCCGTTGCCTGGTTACCGCAGAATGATCTTCTGTCCCATGAAAAGCTCAAACTATTCGTTTCACACGTTGGCCAGAATAAATTCTACGAGGCTGGATATCGCGGAGTTCCTGTGGTGGCTATACCGTTTTGGGGAGATCAGTTTGATAATGCCCTCCTTACTGAAAGCAAAGGGTTTGGTTTGTCACTTAACTTCCATACACTCACCGCTGACCAGCTGTACAGCACTATCAAACGTGTGATTGAGGAACCTAGGTAAAAAGCAATTCAGAAAGATAAAACTTGGATAACTACTTTTACACAAAAACTCCGGCGATACGAGTGATGTTTTGGTCCCAAAAATGAAGAAAAATATTAAAAACAAGCGCGGAGAATGGGGTGAGCAGTATTTTTCAATCTTCGACTCGTCTAATTGGAGTTTTAGTTTAAAAGTTGTTTGTTGGTTCTTTGGCTGTTTTTGTTGTTGTTGTTGTTTCGTTGTCGTTTGTTCTGTCCTTTATTCTCTTTATTTCGTATGAACAAAATCATCAAGCATTCCACCTTTCTTTCTTTTTTCATAAGAATTTTTCGTTCTTGTTTCCCAGTTTCCGTGAAAACGCTCAACGTATTTCCCGGCTAATGAGTGACCGCGCTCGTACCCCGGTCCAGGAGGCTGGTGACTGGATGGAGTACGCCCTTCGACACGAGAGTCTTGCACATCTACGTCCATACTCGAGTCAACTTACCTGGTACCAGTATTTCCTGGTCGATGTAGCAGTCTTCCTGGTCATGGTAGTTGTCATGGTGATTATGGTCATCAAGTACACAGTTCGATTGATGTGTTGGATGTGTTGTCGACGACAAAACAAACAGAAAATCCAGTAAACGACAAGCAAGCAACCAGCCAGAATCGTGGTTATTGTTATGGAAGTGTTGTCGACAAAAAAAAAACTTTGAACGGTTAACCCCGCTTTTATCTTTGCTTTTATTATCCCATCTTCCTCATACCCCCTCCCATCCTTCTTTCCAAACTTCCATTTCCTTTTTTTTGTGCTTGCTTTAATTCAAAATCTCTTTAATTTATCTCTTTAATACCCCCAATCGTCCTCCCTTTCATTTTCCTGTTTACCCTCCATTGCATTCTCCTTTCCATCTCTCTCATCCTCCCTGTCAACCATTATTTAATCCCTTTCATGATTCCTATCTTCATCCTCCTCATCCTCCTTCCATTCTCCCTGTCAGTCTCCTTTCCATCCTCTCTTCCATTATCCCTTCCATCTTTCATTTCATCACTTTCATCCTCCTTTTCATTCTCATTCTATTCCTCTGTATTGTCCTCCTTGCATTTGCATTGAAACATGTATAATATCATACAGAACTAGAAATCATTTTCACAACTAAAGTTAAAATCACATCAATCTTTAATTGTGCAACGTACTCTCTTAGAGTGAAACCACCGAACTCAACTTCACTTCACATAACCAACCCTTCGTTTTTGGCTAAAATTCGCCGCCATCGTGCAACATTCGGTGACGCTTTCGACCGGCGATGAAGGTTGAAGTTTTCATGCAAATACGCGTATTATTCAATATTTAATCATAACTTTTTCTTAAACTTTGAACATATACAACTTTTGTAATTCTTCATAATTTTTTTAAATAAAAATGGGGGTCACCATATTTGTTTTCAAGATATGATCAGATATTGTGCTGCAAACTCGCTCGCCATTTGGTTTCGTGGAACGACTGGATGATCTTATGAATGAAAATAAATCCTCCAGGCGTTCCATGTTGCGCGCGGAAAGGATGCGCAGAAACAATGCCCGCGGACGTCCTTAAGGTTGTGATAGTATCTAATTATAGCTCCAAAAGATAGAGCGATATCGTTAAACCATTGAAACAAAGTGTATCATTTAAAGTGTGATAGTCAATATTAACTCAAGAACACGTCGAATATATGGGCTCCTTTTTAAATGGGTTGAAAATGTTAAATAAACGGCTGTCCACTCATTGACTCGCTTAAAGTGGGAGAAAGATATATTGCCTCAAAAACCTTAGTGATTAATCTTTTTCATGGTATTCATGTTTGAGCTCTGTTTGTACTTGTTTCCTGGTTCATTTAAACCAAATGGACGTCTGCCCGACTTGGTTTACACCCGTTGCAGAGTACCATCCTCTGAGCATGTAATGCTCTGAACCCTCGGATACATCTGGTTCATAAGTCCTACACGGACCACCATGACAATTACCATTACCATCTCCAGTATGGACACTTGGGAAAAATGGCCCTTTATAAAACAATGACGTGGGAAGCCCCTTGTCGTTAAAACAATATCCAGTAGGGTAAGTGTCAGTCCACGTGCTTCCCAATGATTCACCCGATGCGAATCTCTCAAACTCGCCTACGTTACCTTTTAAACCGACCACTAGGAAATCAACCACGTGCATCTTGGGAATCCCACCTGATCCTGTCGCTCCGTGAACTGCGTTGTGATTAGTTTAGTTTAGTTTAGTTTAGTTTAGTTTAGTTTAGTTTAGTTTAGTTTAGTTTAGTTTAGTTTAGTTTAGTTTAGTTTAGTTTAGTTTAGTTTAGTTTAGTTTAGTTTAGTTTAGTTTAGTTTAGTTTAGTTTAGTTTAGTTTAGTTTAGTTTAGTTTAGTTTAGTTTAGTTTAGTTTAGTTTAGTTTAGTTTAGTTTAGTTTAGTTTAGTTTAGTTTAGTTTAGTTTAGTTTAGTTTAGTTTAGTTTAGTTTAGTTTAGTTTAGTTTAGTTTAGTTTAGTTTAGTTTAGTTTAGTTTAGTTTAGTTTAGTTTAGTTTAGTTTAGTTTAGTTTAGTTTAGTTTAGTTTAGTTTAGTTTAGTTTAGTTTAGTTTAGTTTAGTTTAGTTTAGTTTAGTTTAGTTTAGTTTAGTTTAGTTTAGTTTAGTTTAGTTTAGTTTAGTTTAGTTTAGTTTAGTTTAGTTTAGTTTAGTTTAGTTTAGTTTAGTTTAGTTTAGTTTAGTTTAGTTTAGTTTAGTTTAGTTTAGTTTAGTTTAGTTTAGTTTAGTTTAGTTTAGTTTAGTTTAGTTTAGTTTAGTTTAGTTTAGTTTAGTTTAGTGCCATATCTAACAGGCAGGATACCACAAGTCTAAGTCTTGACTGTTGTGCCGGGAGACAATCCCCTTCGCTCTTCGAAGAGCACAACCGGATCTTTTACTTCTACCTGATATAGTATAAGAGTGAATGCAGACCGGACCTCCGGTCATCCATGTCCAATAATTAATCAATTATTTATTTATTCATATATTTATTCATTGATTCGTTTATTACTTGATTTATTCATTCATTCGAATCATTTATCAATCCATCATTGTTTATTCATTTATAATTCTTCCTATATACAGTTGACTCTCTTGCAAGCGACCACCCTCGGACCAGAAGAAATTGGTCGCTTACGGGAGATGGTCGCTTACGAGAACCTTGATAACTTTGTATAAGCAAGCTTGTTTCTTTTGAATGTGAATAGCAAAAATACCGTGAAACTCATGAGATGGTTAATCGAAAAAATCGTGTTTTTGATTTATCTAATTTTATGCACGCCCTATATATCACATTATTCAATCAGTCACTTTTCATGGAAAAAATAAATTTTAGAAGATTATTTTTAGTTTGACAGCATCAATTTCAAGACATTGAGTCTGGTAAAATAACGCTGCGAGCGAGTTCTAAAAATAGATTGCATACGAAATCGTACATGTTTACTCACTCATTGTTCCCTTAAAGACACGACGCAGACCCGAATACATAGTTAGTTAATTGATCCGATTTAACTCTGACGCAGTCTATGCTAGTTAAATAAACCGATACTTAGCTTACATTTTTCCACAATTGATTTGATTTGATTGATTCCATCGGAATTAGAGTATCGATATATATATATATATCGATAAAAAATTTTACCACAACTGTAGAATTTCTCGCACGCTGATTGGTTGAAAACCATGTTCGATAAGAGGACAGACACATGAAAATGACGCCATTTGACGCTTTCGTAAGCTTTTTCAAATTTGAAAAAACAATTGTGTGAAATCTCGCGCGCTGATTGGAGGATAGACACCACGTGTGCTGACGACACAACGTCACGCAACACGATGTTTTTTTCGTCTTAAAACTGTGATCAAAGCTCATTTCTGGATAAACACTGAATGGAAAACACTTTTCTGTAAGTAAAAAAATTATAATATGTGTCACTATGTCCTCATTGAGTTTTCGTCTCTTTGATTTGATGCAGTTTTTCAGTCTTTTTGTCAAATTTTCGTCAATAGTCAAGTTGATTTCTGTCCAACAAAAACATACTCAAAAACGTGGTTTTGATAAAAATGCCATTCTTTTAGCACTCTTTTGAAAACCTAAGTTATCTACTAGCTTTAACTATATCAAGGGTTTGTGCTTGTTAACTTATTTAATTTTGAATTCTGTTTTGCGAAGTTATGCAAGGGCGCAACTGAAGTCGCCTATATTCGCCGTAGTTGTTTTACTTTCATACTAATAGCTTACAGAAGAGAAACGATAAACAGTATTTCCTTACAGAAAAAGGCTTATTACTTTACTTCTCATTTAAAACTGATCGTTTTTGCGAATTGTTTTATTTGCCGTAGCATGAAGTGAAACCGTTGAGTTTGATGCGTGACATATTCGTCATATAACAGTCACATTCTGTCTATTTTACACAAAAAAATTGAAAAAGTAGAACAATATAACTATTATATTTTGCGCTGCGCTTGTGGTTCCACTTGAGTTTTGACCATTTTCTTACGTCATTTCTATGTTCGATAAGAGTATAGACCATAGAAAAGACACTTCGATTTGCTAATTAAATTGTTTTAGTTTTCCTCTTGGTCCTCTGTACACAAGAAACCAAAGTAAAAGGTAATTTTGACACATTTAATGATTACTAAGATATAAGATAGCACGAAAGTATATATAAAAAAACCTCGTTTGAATTAATTACATTTGTCGAACGTTTGCCTCCAAAAAAATAATGTTATTTAACTATTAGCTAATTGATAGTTAATATAATTTTGGCAAAATATAATAGTTATAAATATGTTTTCTTCTTTATTTCTTTCTCTAGTTTGCTTCTCTTTTATCTTTCAATATTTCTAGTGTTGTTCGTGATATTGGAATTTTTTTCTCTCCTAGATCCGCGGGTTTCCTGTGTCGTAACTTTTCACTGCGTTCGTGACATGTGACCTCATCACAAAACTGTCATTTAATATGTGACGAGTTAGTGGAGAGTTAATGTTGCGTGACAAACAAGATGGCGTCTTTAACGTTGCTTGTTATCTCTCTTGTAACTTTTGCTACACCGTCTCTCTCGGCCAAGATCGTAGGTTTTCCTATGATGGGAGGCAGCCAGTACATCGGGATGAAGCGGATGGGTCAGGAACTGGTTAGCCGAGGTCATCAAGTAGGTTAAAAAAAGTTACTTTTAAAAAGTCCAGTCTACATGTCAGAATCGGGATATAATTTCGTCTTAAGGCTGATCTAAACCATTCTTTTTTATGTGGATTGGCCTTCCCTCCGCTCTTGGCTTGTTATTTTCAAATGCAATGCAGCTTTTTATGAAAATAGGTGACCCGCTTGTATTAATAGGCTTTTTCTTTTCGACTCTTATTATATGCATGTTTCAATCGGCTATTGCATCATATGGTTTAGAGCAATTAAAGTGTGTTTTTATTTTGCAAAATTAATGTAGGGTTTTTTATTATCATGTTAAGCATATGATTCAGTCGAAATTAATCTGTTGAAGAGTTGTACTAGGAAAAGAATATGCAAAATGCTTTACCACTTTGGTGTTTGTTTGCTTTATAGTTGGATGAGTTTGTCTCATACGCATCACTTCATTTAGTTCGCTGAGTCATAGTACAAAGTTTGGATGTTTTGGCGTGGTATTTTATCTTAGTTATATTACCACGGCGAAATGAAGTCAACAGTTAATCAAAATAATCGAAAACCTTACGGTGTTTTTTATTTAGACCGATACAATGATACAGTATATGTTGCCCAGTTTCGTGACACTTCAGTTTGTAAATACTATATCTTCTCTCCGGAGAAAGATAACTCTATGAAATGTTGTCACACAATTGCAAAGGCAAATTTATTAGGTAAAATAATGATGTAGATATTTTTTCCGAATCTTTTAAGTGGATAATATAAAAGGAATATTTCGACGGCAACTTAGGTACCCAGTTTCGTGACAGCTGGCCCTGTTTCGTGACACGTTGTAAAAATTCATTGCATGTTTTCAAAGTAATTCACGACAAAATTCGATAAAAAAATCAAAAACACATTTTCTTACCTTCAACTATGTTTTGCGCTAACATTTGGATTGTTCCTTATTCAATTTTTTCATAATTTTGGAATACAGTATGTTACGCTGATTTCCGCAGTACATATCACGTAGGCAGTAAGGACGCCACAAATCGTATAACTTTATTGAAAGGTGATTATTCGATCTGAAGTACAAATGTACGATTACTTACAACTACTGAATAGTACACGCAACTATTACTGTACTTATTACACTTACTTCTGTGGCGGGTATACGTCTTAAACAGTTTGTTCTCTGGTTAGCAATTCTCGGTTAGCAACTGGTCACGTCCTTATTCAATGGTTCTTCTAATTTTACTACTATAGTATGTGTAACATGATATTGCTATTATAAACGAAACGTCAATCACAGTTCTTAAATCACAATGTATAATCAAATATTAATTAACGTCCGAAATTAACTGAAACACAGTATGAAACTATATTTGAAATGTTTAAAAGTCCTGCTACTTATAACTTAATTAATTTGAATAGAAACGATCTGCAAAGGCGACTTTATCTGCCGTAGTGTTCCTTTGCAAAAGCAAAACTTGATTCACTAATCGAACAAAATTCATAACGTGTGTGTTTTCAAACAATTTCCAGCCATGTATTCGGGCTTTTTGTAATCACTGCTATTTGTAATTGCGTGTCACACAACTGGGCACCTAATCTTAAAACGAACTAAATATTATGCATGTAATATTTTGGCAAATATCAAAATTGCTTAACATTCAATGGTCGTAGAATGAAGTTACACTCTCTAGCTATCGTCAGTATAAATATTGTCCTTTTAGAATATACGCCGATAAATCCCTCTTTTTCGAGCCCATGTCAGTTTACTGCGCAGTAAAAGTCATACATTTTAGCCAGGAAACCTCCACTACTCTGTCAACAATTGCTTTCTTCGAAGAATCCGTAAAAGCCCGTCAAAACATGCATACTGTAGCTAAATGTTCAGTGTTTTCTCTGTAGTCTTTTTTTTGTTGTTGGAAATATCAATTGCAAATAGCCGTCGCTAAAAACGAGTTTAATTTGTTTGTGTCACGATAGAGTACAAACACTAAAAGTGTGCAATACTTTGTACTATTTACCACTAAATAGTGTTGATTAAACAATAGAGAACAAAAGAATTTGCATAATTTAGCAGTATTTAGTGGTATTTATGTTGCACACTTTTAGTGTTTGTACTCTACTGGTACTATCACGAAACTGGGGAACATACTGTACACCTATTTCAAAAAAGGTTGACAAAGGTGATCCACGATAGGAAATAGATCATTCCAATTCCAAGATCCAAGAATAGCGGAGGGTTTCTGCTTCTTATTCTCGCCAAGAACACAAAGGCTAGTGTTGAGATATTCCGTGTTGATTGTAGTCCACAATACCATTTTTAAAAAGGCCTCGATAATTTGTGTTTAGTTGTATGAACGGCCTATCGGTTATCACCTTTGGTGTTTGGCGATGACAACTTTTTTTGAAATAGATGTATATAGTCTACCCCAAGAGCAAAGCTTATCAAGGGAAGTCCAGTACGTACTAGTTATTTTTTTTTTACAATATAAATATGCAAAATGAGAAAGGAAAAATACTACAAATGCTGAGTATATATATAAATGAATTTGATTATATGAATACATAAGTACAGTAAAAAAAACTGAAATTGGAAATGCAGCTATTCCCAAAAAGGTTAACTGACTTTTCAAAACGATTTTCATAAAGAAGTAAAAAGTTGTATGATTTATTACACATTTTACTGATGATTTATTATCAAAATGAAGCGTATAAGAATCAAGTCGACTTCCATTTAAATAACTCACACATGCATCCACATGAACAAATAACAGAAGTAACTAAAACATATTTGTAAGTATAATGTCTATAGTGTCAAAAATAAATCTAACATTACCAGAAATCGAAGACATGTGACGTCATCGCATGCTAAAGTTAGATTTGTGGCATTTAAAAATGGCCGCTCAGAATTACTGATAAATGTATGGGCTCAGAAAGAAAATGTCTAATATATTTGCTAAATATCATTGTACTATCGGTGCCGCCTCCTAACTTTTAACTCGAGTATAAGTTCTATTCATTTATGCAAGTTACGTTTGATTTTGTTTTCTCAATATGCAGCACGAAGGAATAACATTATTGAGAAATAATTGCTTCACTTTAGTCTGTATTTCAGCGAAAAATGTGTAATTTACCTTGTGTTCAGCATCGCCTGCCATCGAAAGTTTACATGGATCTATCCTTGCCGCCTTCTTAAAATGCTCCTGAGATTACGGGCTTTTCAATGCTGTTTTAGAAATCTTTCCAATTAATACACCAATGACGCAGATTAACAGTAAAAAGTGATGATTTTTTAGTTTTAAAAATTTCCATTTTAAACCAAAATATCATAAAAAATGACCGATAAATCCTGCAAAGAAGCTTGTTTCGATCGTCGAGTCGATTGCAATGTTTACAGCTTAGTAGCCTGGTGATTTTACGTGTAATTCCGCTGTTTAAAGAATCCGAAGGCTTCTTAAGCGGGAAATTCAAAATTCAAAGTTCATAAGAATGGGCTTCCTGTGTCCTTTTGAAATTTTCTAAGTGACCTAATTCGTTCGAATTATTCTATGCCGAGCGTAAGCGGGCGCTTCAATTTTAAATATATCAACAGCACCAGAAGCGCTTGGTACTTCTAAACAAACTTATAATAGTTTGGTTTTGATAAATTGATTTATTTCGATAGAAATTCGAGGATAATTCTGGACTGCCAGTAGACCGCTGGTCATAATATCGCGGACGTAAAATGTCTTAGATTTCTGGTAATGATTCCATTGCTTTGTCAATCAATATAATTTTCATAAACTAAAAAAATTAATCATTCGATATTTTAAGCTAGGACACTATCATGCTTGTCATACAGAATGTGGCAGAAATTGTGGGCGCCCAGAAAAACATTTCACAGAAAACAAAAATTCCATAATACTTTTGTGGATATATAGAGATAACTTCATAGAAAGTGCGACGTACAGATTTATACTCACGAGTTGTTTGTGTCAAAACAAGAACGAGCGAGGAACGAGCGAATGAGTGTTTAACACACCACGAGTGACTATAAGTCTGTACAAAGCACTTTCTATGATTTGATCTCTTTATTACATATATAACAATAATTTTTCTTGACAAATTAGGTTGCTGTTAACATCAAACCAAACATCATTCATAAATTGTATAGTCGGATTCTAGCTGGTTGCATTAACCTTTCAAAAATTCAGAGTTTGCCAACAAAGATGAAAAGTCAAAATAATGTCATTTCAGTATTTTAATTAGCATTTATATTTCAGTTTAATAATAAGCCAATTCATGTTTAATAAGTGAAAGAGTTTCTCAAAAATATTTCCGATGGCTACATGGTGTCATCGAAAGCTGACAAGACAACTTTTTTAAGCTTTTTTGCTAAATGCAATGATATTTTGAATTCAAACATCTAGAAGGATAAAAAACACCCACTGCAGTTCTTTCAAATAAATATTATTTACTTTTGCCTTTGCCTTTGTCTATCTTAGTCTAACTATTTTACTCCGACAAAGGGCTAATTAAGCTCGAAACGTCTGTAAAGTTAAGTTAACATTGTTTATGGTGTTACAAATTTCATTCTATTACTCTCTATAACACCGACGCAGCCTATGCTAGTTTACTCGCTAGTTTCCATTCATAAAAGTTATCGTTATATACTCACGCAAAAATTATCCCTTATCTATAGTTTACTTTACTTGTGAGCAGTATACAGAATATCAAACAAGCTGATGGAATCACCCATCTCGTCTACAAAGTCCCCTATAAGAAAGACACAATGGAAAAGTTAGTTAGCCGAATGACACAAGGAGGAATCAAGGAGCTTTTGTTCTCTAAATCCAACATCACAATGCCCATTGTTCTGCAAGCGGCCTGTGAATCTGTAATCCAAGATAAAAACTTTCTGAAACCACTGGCAGACTTTGATCTTCTTATAATCGACACTTCTATGCCTTGTGGACATATTCTTGCCGACTATTTGAATATCAAGAAAGTGGAATATTGTCCGACTTCGCCAAGAATTATGTCTTTGATATACCCCTATGAAAACCTGTTTACAGCCTCGTACGTGCCTCAAATGATGTCTGGTAATCCAGTGAAGATGGGCTACTTTCAGCGTGTGAAAAATACGTTGATCTTTCTCGTTAGTAATGTCATGGCTCGTATGATAATGTACAGGCCATTGGAGAATCTAAAAGTCAAATATGATATCAAGCCAGAGAAGAGTTTATTTGAATCCATGAGGGGTGATCATCTTAGGCTGTTTTTGTCAGATTTTGCCTTGGAGTATGCCTACCCTACCCCACCTAGTAAGTACTAGTGATATTATTATTATTATTATTATTATTATTATTATTATTATTATTATTATTATTATTATTATTATTATTATTATTATTATTATTATTATTATTATTATTATTATTATTATTATTATTATTATTATTATTATTATTATTATTATTATTGTTGTTGTTGTTGTTGTTATTATTATTATTATTATTATTATTATTATTATTATTATTATTATAATGGTGGTGATGATGGTGATGGTGATGACAATGTTGGTTATGATGATGGCAATGCTAGTGATGATTATGATTATGATAATCTGATGCCATAGGTATTGATGGTGACGATGGTGATGGTGGTTGTGATGACGATCAAAAT
The DNA here is from genome assembly GCA_949775045.1 of Metridium senile. NCBI lineage: Eukaryota > Metazoa > Cnidaria > Anthozoa > Actiniaria > Metridiidae > Metridium > Metridium senile. The sequence continues at coordinate 8,848,234 of OX459108.1, read as the reverse complement.
GATGATCATTTTGATCGTCATCACAACCACCATCACCATCGTCACCACCATTATAATAATAAACATCATGATAGTGATGATGATGTGATGACGATGACAATAATAATTGTGTCGATGTTGCTGCTTATGGCGGTGTTGGTGGAAATGATCATAGCTAGCTATGGTGCAGTAAATGATGGTGATTCATGATAGGGCTGACCGATAATAAGGCGATAATAATTATCAATGGTGGTACATGATAGTGATGATGATGTGATGACGATGACAATAATAATTGTGTCGATGTTGCTGCTTATGGCGGTGTTGGTGGAAATGATCATAGCTAGCTATGGTGCAGTAAATGATGGTGATTCATGATAGGGCTGACCGATAATAAGGCGATAATAATTATCAATGGTGGTACATGATAGTGATGATGATGTCATGACGATGACAATAATAATTGTGTCGATGTTGCTGCTTATGGCGGTGTTGGTGGAAATGATCATAGCTAGCTATGGTGCAGTAAATGATGGTGATTCATGATAGGGCTGACCGATAATAAGGCGATAATAATTATCAATGGTGGTACATGATAGTGATGATGATGTCATGACGATGACAATAATAATTGTGTCGATGTTGCTGCTTATGGCGGTGTTGGTGGAAATGATCATAGCTAGCTATGGTGCAGTAAATGATGGTGATTCATGATAGGGCTGACCGATAATAAGGCGATAATAATTATCAATGGTGGTACATGATAGTGATGATGATGTCATGACGATGACAATAATAATTGTGTCGATGTTGCTGCTTATGGCGGTGTTGGTGGAAATGATCATAGCTAGCTATGGTGCAGTAAATGATGGTGATTCATGATAGGGCTGACCGATAATAAGGCGATAATAATTATCAAACATCATAGTTAAAGTTACCAGTTGATTTTGCGCGCGCACTTCCGGCTAGTATAAGCCAATCAGAAGCATTTTTGTCGCATCGCCAACAGTTCCAAAATGACGTCGTTCAAGAGAGCTGTTTCACGTGTTAACCCTTTATAAATACGTCCTTAACATAAATTTACATTAAAACGATTATATCTAACTTGAACAACTTAAACAACAAAGCTCACTGCTGCTCTATCAGCAATAAAAACAAAAACGCAAATGCCAAAAGAAACCAAAATCCTTGCTGTCTCGAGGCGCAATTTTGGAACTGTTCGTTTTGACAAACAATCCATTGCGCGCTTCGAAGCGAGATCACCTGGTTAAGATATAATCATCAACATCATCATCCTCATCAATATCATCATCATCGTCTCCACTGTTAACATCATTGTAAAATTTATTTTCATTGAAGATTGGAAAATGATTGGCCCAATCAACATTCAGCCCGTGAAACCCCTCCCCCCTGATCTCCAGCAATTGATTGACAGCTCTGGTGATGACGGAGCCATCATTGTGTCCTTTGGATCCAACGTTGCTTCGATGCTAACAAAAGAAAAAGTTGACATCATGGCCGAGGCGTTTGGGAGACTGAAACAGAAAGTCATTTGGAGACTGAAAGGTACAGATACGTTAATTATCCTTGATTCCTTACGATTCTTTATGCAACGTTTGTGTCACAAACTTAAGCAGGATTTTAACTTATTTCGTATTTGGAGTTATCCTCGAAAACTCCCGGTCAGGGGCTACTGAATGGGGCCGTGGGGAATTGCCTCTTACCTACTCCTACCTTCAAGTCCTTATTGCCCGAATCAATAGCTAATTACCAGTGTGTAATACTCCAAAAATAATCGCAAGAATTTCATCAGAGATTCCAACGACATAGAGACAGATGGAAGCACGAGGACTTTGCCGTTGAGTGTTTTTTTTATGTTTTTTTTAAGGTATCGCCCTAAGAAGCCCGGTAACAACAACCTAAACAAATTACTAAGTTATGAATAAAGAATTTCAGTATATTAGATCCAATTGCAAGCCCATGGATTTTTTTACATCAGGGTTGGATCTAGTCTCAGATTTCAGCCGTTGGGGTTTCGTGCGCCCGCGATACTCTCCCCACTACGGGGGAGAGTATCGCGGGCGCACGAAACCCCAACGGCTGAAATCTGAGCCTAGGTTGGATCAAGGTATCCAAATCCATGCACGTGTTGAAATCACACGATCTGAATGGTTATAAACATATGTATTTCGTATGATGTTGAGACGTTTATTTTTAAATCAAAACATTGATACTCATCAATGATTTTGCTTAGTATAATCTTGACAAAAGCACTTTTCTTGTCTGCATGGCAACAAGCTGAGTTTTCTTCCATTCTAGGATATATCCCATCATCCCTCAGTCCCAACATCAAGCCTGTCGCCTGGTTACCGCAGAATGACCTACTGTCCCATGAAAAACTTAAACTGTTCGTGTCACACGCTGGTCAGAATAGCTTATACGAGACTGGTTATCGCGGGGTTCCTGTGGTGGCTATACCAATGTTTGCAGATCAGCATGATAACGCCCTGCTTATTGAAAACAAAGGGTTTGGTTTGACATGTAACTTCCATACACTCACCGCTGACCAGCTGTACAGCACGATCAAACGTGTTATGGAGAATCCTAGGTAATAGAGAAATTCAGAAAGGGTTTGAAAATAATTGATAACAGTCGCTACTTTTACGCCAAAACGAAGGGGAAACCAGTTGAAGTTCGACCGAGTGAAGTTTTAGCCGAGAAACAATAAGAGACGAAATAGACGAGCGGAAAATGGTAGATGTTTTCTAGTTCAATCTTCAACTTGTTTTATGGGAGTTTTTGTGTAAAAATAAGGACTGTTGTGCGATCTAGAACCCTAATAGATGTTAACCATAGATATAGATTTGTCGCTTGTTTATGGTTGGCATGGATGGTCTAGCGGTGAGAGCACTGGCCTCTCAACGCTGTGGTCCAGGTTTGAGTCCCGGCTCGGGCATTGGTTATATGTGAGTTGAGTTTGTTTGATGTGTTCTTCTCTAGATCTTCTATGCCACGGGGGTTTTTCTCCGGGTTATCCGGTTTTTCCTCCCTCTGCAATAAATGAACATGTGAGCCGAGTTGTGTTCAGAATATTTAACGTAGATGTAGTGAGTGTGAGTGAGTCTCCCCGATTAGTAGAGCACATAATACGTGTCCAGCTAGAAGATTGAGAAGTAAAAAAAGTGATTTATGTTTATTTTATATTTTCTAACAAAGTCTCTCCTCACTAATTAGGACATTAGGCTTTGGTGATCGTATAAACACAGACTCAGTTAATGTGATGAGGCGAATTTTTTTACATCACTTTCTTGTTGATTTGTTAAGTAATGATGTGTGTAAGAAGTAGGCAGGCAAACGGCAATGGAATGCAGAAAGATGCTAATTTTGCAGTCTAATCCGTCCATCTCATTGGTTAAAACATGAGAATCTGCCATAATTTCAAAACTAAGCGGATTTTTTAATATTTTATTTGATATCTAATTCCCTTTTCATCTAAGATTTCCTGAGCTTTTATATACCAAAATTTCTATGTGGGGAACATATCGAATTGTAAACGTCTTTTGGCTATTGTTTTGAGCGCTTATGATTGGACGAGATCTTTTAGTACAAAAGAAACTTTGTTCCAAAACAGAGTTTTTGCACATTTTATTTTTAAAATGTGTTACCTATAGGCCAATATACTTTCAGTCTGAAAACTGAGACATTCTTATTTGGGGAAGTTGCTATTGCCGCAGAACAATTGGCCAGTAACAAAACGAGTAAAGGACTGGGTACTAGTTTTCCTAATTAATGTAAATAAGAAATTAACCTCATAATATAAAAGAGCAGATCAAGATATGTAAGATTCTTGAGATTTGTTGCTTTTGGTTGGATATTGAGTGAGTTACAGCCATTCAAAACTGCCCAAAATTACAAAGGAATGTATGGATTGGAAGGACAGGCAAAACTGACAAAACTGACAACGGTTGCTGTTATTTTAAAAGCCATTTATCGTAAGAACTGTCCAATATATCTCAGCATCTCACATATTAAAATGCTGGGAAATTCCTTAGCAAATCATATCAAATTTGTAGATATAGAATAATTTTTAGTGCATGCATTTTACTAACTTTACTGAGGAGTTTTTCTCAGCTGGCTAGCTACGACTTTACTTTTCTTGTATAATTACAACACACTCATTTATTACTTGTGTCAGCGACATAATATTTAGATTTGCCATAACGAATTCTAAAATAGTCTTACGAAATTCCTACCAGTTGCAGATGCGAAGTTGATTTTAGAAGCTAAATCTGATTGTAAGAACGTTAACACGCCATCTAACGTTTTTCTACTTGAAATTTAAGAAAATTAATCAGACTTTTCTAGATAGCTATCACACATTTCTTGTAAGTTCGCGGCTCAAACTAGAAATAGAAAACTATAATTTGCCATACCGAATTCTCAAAACAACCTCACGACATTCCTATATCAGTGGTAGATGGGATGTTTGGTGAACTACATTCGAGTTGAGATGTTTCAGTGGTAGACTAAATTCGATACTGTTAAGAACACGCCATCTAACGCTTTTCTAATTCTACTATATTATAGAAAACTGCCCAAAACTCCACGATTTTCGGTTAAAAATTGAGTCATTCAAACAGGTCAAATCAATATATACAAATGTAGGGCAAATATCCTGCGGTCTTTGATATGGTTGATTATTTGGTTGATTGTATGGCCATCTCGTATCAAAGATATGTCTATTGTTCTGTTGAAAGCTCAACCTGTTAAAAAAAAGAAAAACATCTCGCGCACTAATCAAAGTCTTTTGTTACTTCTCACCTACAATACCTTATGGTAACGGCATTGTTTTCAAGATTGCATTCGGTATTTCTGATATACGTTTTTTGTTGGTTGCATAGTTGGTTGCTTTGTTTGCTTGTATTTATGTTTGTTTGTTTGTTTTTGTTTGTTTGCTTGTTTATGTTTGCTCGTTTGTTTACTTATTTATAGATATATTTATGTATATTTTCTTGCTCAGAAACTGTAATGTAAAATTCACTTTTTTACATTATTGCATATTTGTTGCACTCACTGTTTTTGTTTTTGACAAATTTTTCTTCTTGTTTCCCAGTTTCCGAGAGAACGCTCAACGTATTTCCCGTCTATTGAGTGACCGCGCTCGTAGCCCTGTCCAGGAGGCTGGTGACTGGATAGAGTACGCCCTTCGACACGAGAGTCTTGCACATCTACGTCCATACTCGGGTCAACTTACCTGGTACCAGTATTTCCTGGTCGATGTAGCAGTCTTCCTGGTCATGGTAGTTGTCATGGTGATTATGGTCATCAAGTACATAGTTCGATTGATGTGTTGGATGTGTTGTCGACAAAAAAGCAAACAGAAAACACAGTAAACGACCAAGCCTGTTAACCAAAATTCACCCAACCATCCAAGGTGGTGATTATTGTGTGGAGTTGTCAACGACACATGAGAACTTTATTATATGATTCTGATTGGTTATATTTTTCACATGTGAAAGGTGCTAATCGCGACGCGTATTTACAAAAACCATATACTTGTAGAAGGGAACTCGTCTCTCTGGTGCTTCTTAGCCACAACAGGAAATAGTACTTTCTCGCGGTATTTCCCATTGTATTTCTCACGGTGTTTCAAGTTAATTGTTCTAAACAAATTTGAGCCATTTGTTCTAGGACACAAGTCACTTGATTGATTAAGCTCGAAAATTTTACGAGAATATGTGATTTGATCAAATCAAAATAGACAGTTTTGCATTATGATAACTTTTTGTCTATGTTATAAAAGAAATGGTCCATAAGTAGTTGTGTGTCCACTCGAGAAGCTAGAGTTGCACTAGTATGACTTGGTACACACGACCCACGACTTCATACCCACGATCCACGACTTCATACCCACGACCCACGATTTTGTACCCACGACCCACGACCCACGACATTTACACCTACTTGCAATAAGGTTGTCATACAACCTTGTTCTCTGGGCTCTCTCCCTTCGCTTTTGGGTGGGGTGGGAAATGGCCCTGGCATCGGCTGGTCACATGACCGCAAAATACCCAGAAATTCCGGGTGTAGTAAAGTAGCATAAATTACGATTCATATACTCCAAGATACACCTGAGCCAGAGATTATAACTATTTAGGTCAAATTTAGTTGATATTAAACATTGTTGCCTTCTGTAAACTGCTTCAAAGTTAATTTCTGTTGTAAATTTCAAATCATTTATCAAATATCAACAACGGCCGCAACAGAGCGATCTGGCCGATCTGAACCATGTCACTTATCACTTGTGGCTTCTCATGATAGTTTATGTGTCACGCAATAAATAAATTGTCAGTTAGATTGCAAAATAGTCTTCACTTTTACCACAGGCAGCCCAAGCAATTCACTTTTACAGTAGAGATATGTGAGGAAAAAATCGATATTTTTTATTGAAATAAATTTGAACATATTTCAATCCTGTGTTGTTGTTAAACTTATTTAATGTCATTCTGGGTGGTTTTTGAACGTTTTAGAGCATTTTTTCTTAATGTTTGCCCACCTGTACTTAAATATGGAAAGGCTGGTCACTCGTGATCGAGATCGCTTGTCTTCGATGGTCGAAAAAATCATGTTCAATCCTTCTTTTGCTTTCAAAATTCCAGAAACCAGCAAAAGTTTCACGGATTCCCAGTAAGACCTCACGAAATCATAGATATTGAACGATTTTCAACGACAATTTTCCTTCAGATGATCTGTGACTAGCGCTTAACGGACACCGATAACTTCGCAGCCGGGCCTTCTTTTGTAAAACTCATTCTGATTGGACGACTCTATTCCATGGTTACCAATCATCCAATCAGAATGAGTTTTACAAAAGAAGGCCCGGCTATGGTGGCCCATTGTTATCATAAGAAAAAAGGTTGTCAAATTTAAAACATAAACAAAAATCGTTAAAAAAAATAAGAAAATCAATGAAAAAATAAATAAAATATAAAAAATAAAAAAAAAAAAAATACTAATAACAAATAAAAATACATAAAAAAAATAAAATAATAAAAAAATAATAAAAAAATAATAATAATAAATAAAAATAAATAAAAATGAAAAATAATAATAATAAAAAATAGATTACTAATAATAAATAAATAAAATAAAATAAAAAAAATAATAAAATAAGTAAAATGAAAAATAATAAAAAATAAATAATAATAAAATAATAAAAAATAAATAAAAAAAATAAAATAAAAATTAAATTAAATAATATTAAAAAAAATTAAATTAACTAATATTAAAAAAAAAAACCATTGCAAAACAAACGAAAAAAATAATAATGCAAAAAAAAAAACCTTTTGTTTTTTATTTGCATTTTCAATGATGCTGGTGGGCCAAGCGCTGGCCCAGTGTTATCATTGTAAAACTGCAAATCGAAAATCAAATGTTTCGTTCGGCCCAGCGTTATCATAGCCAGCGATATCTACTGGCAGCGGTTGTGTTGTGTAAGCAATTCAAAATGGCGCTTGTATCTGTTCGCTGATCAACTCTGCGCTGATTCAAGAGGAGCTAGAACATGGCGACTAGCACTAACAACACAATAAGAAACTCAGACTGGGAGGGCGATGAAAAACTAAGACTAGACCTTGAATGCTATGCTTCTCAAAACTTAAAACGTAGTGAGATCCTTGATTTCGTTCGACGAGATTTCCCGAATAGCATGGATATTCTGGGAAATTCGAATTGCGGTCGTTTCGATACATGTCGTTTTCGAGACACGATTATTTAGGTCGTTTCGATACACCTTCAAGGTCGATTCGATACATGTCTATCTTAAAGTAAGCAACGTAAAATACCAAGCTATAAAAACATGTTATGATGATTTACTGGAAAATTATAATAATAATAATAATATGACGTTCTTAGATACGCATATCCGAACTCTATGCGTTTACATTGTTTAAATTGTTTGTTATAATAGATAATGACTGCTGTACGTTATAGCGAAAAATAATGTTCAAAAAGAAAAGTCTTCAGTTTGGTTTTGAATGTAGCTATCGTTTCTGCTTGCTTAATTTCTTCAGGGATATTATGAAGTTTTGTGATAAAATACGAAGTTTTCGTTATAATTTACGGCGGTGATTGTAAATTGTCATTTGTATCGAAACGACTCTACTTGTAATTAACGTATCTATTGCTTGTTTTTTTCTCAATAAACATATTATAAAGAACTATATTCTTAGAATAACTACATTAGAGTCCAAAAAGTTTACTTTCAAAATAAAAACTGGTTTATTTGAAGCGGCAAAGATTCACCTCGTGACGTTCACTCGGTTAATTCTTTGTCACGCATAACTAATGTGTATCGAAACGACTCTACTTGTAACGACAATTACAAACTTGTAGAGTCGTTTCGATACACATTGTTGACTCGTTAAGATAGGTGCTTGAGTATATGTTATAACCGATCATAATAAACTCGTTTTAACTTTGAAAGTAAACATTTTGGATTTAAATGTAGTCATTCTAGGAATATAGTTCTTTATAATATGTTTATTGAGAAAAAAACAAGCAATAAATACGTTAATTACAAGTAGAGTCGTTTCGATACAAATGACAATTTACAATCACCGCCGTAAATTATAACGAAAACTTTGTATTTTTTATCACAAAACTTCATAATTTTCCAGTAAATCATCATAACATGTCTTTATAGCTTGGTATTTTACGTTGCTTACTTTAAAATAGACATGTATCGAATCGACCTTGAAGGTGTATCGAAACGACCTAAATAATCGTGTCTCGAAAACGACATGTATCGAAACGACCGCAATTCGTTGCATCACATCGTACACCATTGAGATTGTGTTGTTCTCGTATTTTTTTGTGCATTGCACGGTATCCTAGTAACTGTCCTGGCCCCTTCATTTCTTCCCTTACAGCACTTTCGACTTCTTGAATATCAATTCGGTAGTCCACATAAGCAATATCAAAGAATGCAAGTCTCCTGCTTAGAGAAGGCAAACTCCAAGCATATTCTGGGAAATCTCGTCGAACGAAATCAAGGATCTCACTACGTTTTAAGTTTTGAGAAACATAGCATTCAAGGTCTAGTCTTAGTTTTTCATCGCCCTCCCAGTCCGAGTTTCTTATTGTGTTGTTAGTGCTAGTCGCCATGTTCTAGCTCCTCTTGAATCAGCGCAGAGTTGATCAGCGAACAGATACAAGCGCCATTTTGAATTACTTACACAACACAACCGCTGCCAGTAGATATCGCTGGCTATGATAACGCTGGGCCGAACGAAACATTTGATTTTTGATTTGCAGTTTTACAATGATAACACTGGGCCAGCGCTTGGCCCACCAGCATCATTGAAAATGCAAATAAAAACAAAATGTTTTTTTTTTTTTGCATTATAATTGTTTTCGTTTGTTTTGCAATGGTTTTTTTTTTTTTTTAAATATTAGTTAATTTAATTTTTTTTAATATTATTTAATTTAATTTTTATTTATTTTTTTTATTTTATTTTATTTATTTATTATTAGTAATCTATTTTTTATTATTATTATTTTTCATTTTTTTAAATTATTTGATTTTTTTTATTTATTTTTATTTATTATTATTTTTTAATTTTTAATTTTTTTTTATTATTTTATTTTTTTTATGTATTTTTATTTTGTTATTAGTATTTTTTTTATTTTTTATATTTTATTTATTTTTTCATTTATTTTCTTATTTTTTTTAATGATTTTTATTTATGTTTTAAATTTGACAACCTTTTTTCTTATGATGACAATGGGCCACCATACCCGGCTACGATGTTATCGGTGTCCTTTAACCGCGGCTAACAGATAATGAGAGATGTGAAAATTCGAGACTGTCATCTTCCAATAGCGAAAATCTCTACTAGCTACTTGTCAGAACATATCACTCACACTTCGATGTTGTCTAAAACTCCACACGAGTCAGAACACGAGTGAACACGAATGAACACGAATGAACACGAGTGAACACGAATGAACACGAGTGAACACGAGTGACCACGAGTGACCACGAGTGGACACGAGTGAACACGAGTGAACACGAGTGAACACGAGTGAAAAAAAGAAAAAATAGAAAAATAAATGAAAAATGAAAAAAAATAAATGAAAATAAATAAATGAAAATAAATAAATAGAAATTAACAAAAAAATAGATAACGAAACAAAAGCACGAAAATAAGCCCAAATAGACATTAATGTATCAAAGCAAGTGGTATTACTAAAATATTTGAAAAATAGAATAACAAATTTATAAACAGAAATAAAAAGAAGAAATAATATGATTTTAATTAATTCATAATCAAAAAGTACCGTTTCACAATTATGGCACTCCATGCAAATGAACGTTAACAAATACAATATAATGTTAATATAATACATCAAAAATTAACAAATGTGATATTAATAAATTCCAATTAATTTAATTACACGCCAATAGCAACGTGGTGGTTTCAAATGACACGGCAGAGAAAACGTACGTCGTAGCTATCAAATAGCAAAGCAATCAAAATCCCGGTTCCCTCTACCTGTGATATAAGACAAATCAGGTGCATGGTTGTTACCATTATATCATATTTGTTCGTGTTCATTCCCATGGAGTCTTTTAAAAACTGCGTAAGATGGTAAGACATTTATTTATAGTTTATGGAAACATTGTGATATCAAACTTTATATAGTTAATTACAATCAATTTAATGCATTATATTAACATTATATTGTATTTGTTAACGTTCATTTGCATGGAGTGCCGTAATTGTGAAATGGTAATTTTTGATTATGAATTAATTAAAATCATATTATTTCTTCTTTTTATTTCTGTTTATAAATTTATTTTTCTATTCTTCAAATATTTTAGTAATACCACTTGCTTTGATTTTTTTTCGTTATTTATTCTTTTTTTCATTTCTATTTTTTTCATTTTCATTTTTTTTTTCCATTTTTATTTATTTTTTTCATTTTTTTTTCACTCGTGTTCACTCGTGGTCACTCGTGGTCACTCGTGTTCACTCGTGTTCACTCGTGTTCATTCGTGTTCATTCGTGTTCACTCGTGTTCTGACTCGTGTGGAGTTTTAGACGACATCCTCACACTTCTGGACAAAAGGTCAACTGTCTTTCAAAACCACATATACACATACGGCCTATTAATACAAAAAACATACATAAAACTATTAATACATAAAACTATTTTGTGGACTATTTTTCTATCTCTTGTAACCACAAAACCTTAGTAGTATTGATTCAAGTTGTTTTCACTCTCATTTTGGAGCCATAGCTCTCTGAAAATGTCATTGTACAGTTTTGATCAATTTTAGTCTGTTGCTCGTCAAACTTTCCCATGACAGTTTAGTTTAGTTTAGTTTATTTATTTGTCACAATGATACAATTTTCAACTAATAAAGAGTATATACTTGTGACAGGAGATGGAAACAGAACTTTCGTCCCAATTTAATATCCTACTCCTCCTTAAATATAACTAATAATAGAATTATACGTACAATGCGAAAAATATACTAAAAAATACAGTATCTAGAAAACTATGTCTTCCTCTTTGCCTTTCTTGAATTGCATCAATTATACATCAGCAGTTTGGTCTTCCACTTGCATGATCTTTTCTTTTGGCTTGAAATCTTCACGTCACTCACGAAGCTTCAGTTTTGCATGCCGGCCGTTGGCTCAAAACGAGCTCTTCCGCCCTTTGACAGGTCTTATTTTTCGTCCTGCTGGGTGACATGCCACCCTCCTCACTAACATTGAGAAACATTATGGAAATGAATGGACCAATGAGCAAACATAAGCGACCAGTCGATGCCAGGGCCATTTCCCGCCCCACCCAAAAGCGAAGGGAGAGGGCCCTGGGAACGAGGTTGGTTGTCATACAGAAATAGAACATATGTCATAAACCCGGGCATAAAAGAAAATAGAGCATTTGTCATAAAGAAAATAGAACATTTGTGATTTAGTACGATAGGAATTGATTAAAAGACAAAAGAAGATCACTCAAGCTGAACTCTCTCTTTTGTCTTTTAATTAATTCCTTTCTCACTAAATCACAAATGTTATGTTTTCTTTGTGATAAATGTTCTATTTTTGTATGACGATTACCTAGCTTACTGCAAGTAGGTGTAGTCAAACTCCATAAGAATAGGAAGGGCGGAAGAGCTCGTTTTGAGCCAACGGCCAGCATGCAAAACTGAAGCTTTGCTGAGTGACGTCGAAAGGGCAAGTTCTCAAGCCAAAAAAAAGATAAAGTGGAAGACCAAACTGCTGATTTATAACTGATGCAACTCAAGAAAGGCAAATAGGAAGAGATAGTTTTACTAGATACTGTATTTGTTAGTATATTTTTAGCACTGTACGTAATACATAATTCTATTATTAGTTATATTTAAGGAGGAGTAGGATATTCAATTGGGACGAAAGTTCTGTTTCCATCTCCTGTCGCAAGTATATACTCTTTATTAGTTGAAAATTGTATCATTGTGACAAATAAATAAACAAACAAACAATACATTACAGAGGTCACGACCTTTTTTGAGAGTTGTGTCATCAAGGGCTGAGTACGTACGTGACATGTGGAGTCAGTGTTGCATTACAAACAAGATGGCATCCTTAAAAGTGCTTGTTCTCTCTTTTCTAACTCTTGCTACACCGTCTCTCTCGGCCAAGATCGTAGGTTATCCTTTGATGGGGGGCAGCCAGTACATCGGGATGAGGCGAATTGGTCAGGAACTGGTTACACGAGGACATCAAGTAGGTTAAAAACTTAAATACTTTTTCAAACCAGTCCGTGTGGTAACGTTAGAAATCGACCATCGGAAAGCTAATATTAATATAAGATATTAATCGATTTAGTTAGTTGAATAGTATCGATTAATATCGATAATCGATGAAAGTCGATAATCACAAACGCTTTTGGTTTTATCGATCTATGATATCGACTTTTTGTTTAACAATTACTATGCTACCTGTGATAGAACCTAAAGATCCTCGCGACAACAACAAAGACACAAATAACAACTCAAATTGGCCCTTTGAAAACTACTCCTAACAGCCCCAATTGCCTCACGTATAAAACCAATCTCTTCACTAATCATATATCTCTATTTTTCTGACGTTTATTTTTCATGAACAAGGTAGGACTTAGAGCCTATATGTACGGTCAACGGAGGATAGATAAAGGGGCCGTAGTGAAAGCGACAATACATTAGTATAGAATAATTGAAAATGTTCGGTAAAAGAACGTGCATTATGTATCCCTCGTTAAATAAAGTTATTGTATTGTATTGTATTGCATACATACACTGCAAAAACGGCCGAGTAGATACACCTCACTATATTGAGTTAATCATGCATTCAGGATGACACTTTATAGTGAGTTAACCCAACCCGTATAGTGAGTAAAAGTGAAGTTAAACTGAACTCAATATATTGAGTACATTGTACTCAATGGCCGTCTATATTTATGTTTACTCTTAATAATGAGTTAACTCACTATAAAGTGTCATCCTGAATACATGATTAACTCAATATAGTGAGGTGTATCTACTCAACCGTTTTTGCAGTGTATATAAACAAAGTCGCGTTATGTGAACGACATACATACATTCAAACATATCGTTTACTTAGTGCTTTTTACGACAATACATTAGTATAGAATAATTGAAAATGTTCGGTAAAAGAACGTGCATACATAAACAAAGTCGCGTTATGTGAACGACTTACATACAATTATACATATTGTTTATTTAGTGCTTTTTTATAATATTACCGATTTTAGAGCACAAGATAATTATAACAACCGGTAGCCTGAACAACACAATAAGATAGCTTTGAAATCGTATTGCTTAGTTTGGTCAGGAATTGAAAAGTATAATTACAAATACAAATAAATATGAATATGAATATTAATAAGCATATATATGAATATAGGAAGAGAAAAAAGGAATATAAATGAAGAAAATGTACATGCAGAGTACATTATGCACACTATAATAACATAAATATTTGTGGAAATACAAATACATATTAATAAACATATATATATAAATATAAACATAGGAAGAGAAAATAGGAATATAAATGAAGAAAATGTACATTCAGAGTACATTAGAGTGCAGACACTATGTCCGTGAAATATCACCAGAACATTGTACGTACAAACAATAGATATTAACAATAAAACGTATTTTAAATCATTAAAGTCATTGTCCATGGTCCAAGTCTCTTGTATATTTAGTGTCTCCAGTGTATGTTCTGGTTGAGTGATAGTGACAAATAGTTACTAACTAACAACTAGTTAGCAACAAATAACTTTGGTGGTATTTTACGGACATAGTGTCTGCACTCTATGCACATTATAATAAATATAGATATTAATGGAAATACATGCATATCAATAACATATATGTAAATTCAGAAAGTTTAAGTCACCCAAAAGGACACAATACTTAGTTTCATTGTTAATTTTATCTAAGATGTTGCTTAAGAGAGCTGGTCTGTAATAACCGAACATCATCGGCAGACCTTGGAAAATCAAAAATCTTCAAACTTTGTCAGATCATAGCCTTAGGTGTACTAGTTATCACAATATAACTCAATAAGAAATTGGGCGATTATTTTTTAAGAACGAAGGCAATTTTGATTTTTGCCGTTTTGGGGCCTATTTTTAGCTATGAATACCACCTCTCAAACGAAGTCCGTTTCTTCAAGAATATCAAAGGTAATACAACTTTTGTGTTAATACTTCAAAAGAACATAGAATTTGGGGCTTTTTTAGTGCTTCTTGATCGAAATAGTCAAAAGTGGAATATTTTACAGATTTTTGACTTTGTTCGATTTTGAAGCAACTTCGGCGACACAAAAAAATACCAAAATTCGCATCAAAATATCTCCACTGGTACGACGATCTAGAACCTAAAAATACTTCTGAAACGACGAGGGATATGTCTTCTTTCGAAATAGCTAATAAAATTTTGGGGCCACTCGAAAATACGATTCAGAGAATCGATGTTTGAAAGGTCATAATCTCAAAAATCTACGCGTCACGCTTGTTGTTGTTGTCACGCAAGTTCATAACATAACTGAGGTGAAAATTTATTTCTGCTCGAAAAATGACTTTCATTACCACAAATGCCTAGCATAATCATTTTTATATACCTTTCCTACATTTGAATCGAGTTTTGTTGGAAATTCAAGGGATATGTTTTTGTTTGAAGCAATTAATGACGTCTCTTATCTGACTTGTTTGCCGTCAATAGCGCTGCGCGGATGGTCTAAAAATAGATTAATAGGATTAGACCCCCCCGCGTGATTCGGACAAACACAAGCTCAAGTTTACAGTAGCAATATGTGAGATTGGCATTCCGCTCGCTATTTTTATGAAATTATACGCTATATATTGTCAAAATGGTCGGTACGAAGCATTGCTGTTGGGGCAAATGCAATAGTGATTCAAGGTATCCCGACAGATTGTCAAAATCTCTGATAGAATTGAAGATTTTGGGGAAAAAGCAATTCATACCATTCATCAAGCCTTGGCACGATCTAGAGCGATGCCAGAGGTGGATCAACGCTTGTTCTAGAGAACATTTCAACACAACGAGTGTTACAAAAAATACGTATATATGTGCTCTTCATTGGCCTGGAGAGAAAGGGCCTACTGAAGAGTTCCCAGACCCACTTAAAGCCAATTTGACAACCGAACAAGTCGTGAAAGCTTGCCGTGCAAAGAGGAAGACGCCGAAGCAAAGAGAGCCTTGTGTTATAAAGAAGTCTCGAAATCAGATCGATACTACATCTATGCCTTCAATTTCAAGTGACTTGTTCGACGAAATAGCGGATGATATTGTAGAACTAGAGACAGAGAATAACAAGGCAACACAAACAGAAATCTCGAAACACGAGTTGGCTAGACAGCTGGCTAATAGAGTGGACAGAATAATCATGGACAATCAACTCAAGGTCCCTATTGAAACAATACGTATCGTAAGTAACCTTTCGTACGAAGTGGTTGTTAAAGATCCGAAGTTAATGAAACATTATGTTGGTCTAACTTCATCGCAGTTTAATATTCTGTACACGTTTTTGAACGGTGTTTGCCCTCTTACGTCTATAACATTCTGGGGATTTCGTAAAGACAACAAAGTGACGAAAAAAAAATCTTATGGGCGACTCTCGAAATGGTCAGCTGAAGAAAAGCTTTT
The DNA here is from genome assembly GCA_949775045.1 of Metridium senile. Taxonomy (NCBI): domain Eukaryota; kingdom Metazoa; phylum Cnidaria; class Anthozoa; order Actiniaria; family Metridiidae; genus Metridium; species Metridium senile. Next base: position 8,832,021 of record OX459108.1, on the reverse strand, counting down.
CATTTGTCTTCTCAGACTCAAGACGGGATTTTCTATTAAAACGTTGTCCCACTTGTTGAGTTGCCCTAGCAAAACAATCAAGGAAACCACTATCAGGACCATATTCACCACCTATATTCAACTAATTTACAAGATATTTCGCCAAATGAATCATGTAATTTTCCCTGGCAAAGAACAATTACGTCGTTATTTACCAAAGGTCTTTAAAACTATCAAGAATGTTCGATGCAGTGTAGATTGCACTGAATTTCGGGTGGAAACCTCAAGGAACTTTGCACAACAGGGGAATACGTACAGCTCTTACAAGCACACAAACACCTTTAAGTGCATGATTGCTTGTGCACCTAATGGTGGAGCTTGTTTCGTGTCTGATTTATTTGAGGGTGACATCTCAGATGTGCATATCTTTGAAGAAAGTGGTATACTGAAACACTTAGAGCCACAAGATGTCCTTCTAGTTGACAGAGGTTTTACTGTTGACCATTTAGTAAATCCCCTGCAAGCTAAGATCAAAATACCATCATTTTTGAAGGGAAGAAAGTCCTTAACTGCCCATGAGGAGCTAGACACAAGAAAAATAGCAAAGGCAAGGATACACATTGAACGCTTTAACCAAAGACTAAAACAGTTTAAGCTGGTAGGGAGAAAAATCCCACTGAACATTTCTCCACTTGCTACTCAAATGGTGGTAGTGGCTTGTGCACTTGTTAATTTTCAAGAAGTCCTTTGTAAATAAATCTTCATTTATTATTCTTTCAGGTAAATTTTTATTAATGAAAAATCATTATGTACATAAAAACAATTTTGCTGATTTTTGCACATTTCTAATAAATCAAATATGCTACATGTACATACAACCACTTTGTTTGAGTTTAGTTGATAGTTATATATGTACAGTCTTAACACTCCTTTAACAGTGAACATAAATATAGTGTCTATTAAATGAAAAATAGCTAGTGATCGATAGAGTGAAGTGCGACTTTAAATCTGTGAAATAGATATTAGACAAATGTATTTTAATAGACCGTAATTCCATTGTTTTCTTTTGTACCTATTTTACTATTACAATTTTAAACAACTAATTTTCATTCACAGGTTAATTTTAGTGACTTCACTCTAACTTCAGTATACAGTAACAACCCGCATATAAGAACCAGTGGATTAAGAACCATGCACTAAGCTAAAATTTGCTATTAAAAAAAGAACCACTTCAGCCTGAACAATCAGACTGGTTCTTATATAAAAGGCCATTTGAAATAAATATAAGTTGAGCCTGAATATGACCAAATTTATAATCAATGCAGGAAAAATATTTTAAAAATGTATAATTTATCAGTTAGTTTTCAGTGAGAATACATTCATCATTCAGATGCTTCTACATAACAATTTACATAACATAAAAAACACTATATAAGGAAAATTGTTTTGGCTTTGTAAAAAAGAATCAGTAATTAACTAATTAAACTTTAGCTTGACCTCGAAAAATAGTGGTTCTAATGTGCGGGTTTTTACTGTATTGGACACTGGACACTGAAATGTAGACAGTGAACTCATGTGATAAATAATCATTTGAGAAATAGTATGACATTGTTTTCTTTTGACTACAGTATTTAATTCATGAATGACTATCACATTTAGCTCCAAAGGGTTTACTAGTAGTTGAAAAGTACAACTTATAAGATGCTTGACATTTTCTCTTTTTGTTGCTTTGTATGTACTTAAAAAACTGCAAAGAATTATTTTTATTACTTACTACACTTTCCCTTATGTCCAACTCTATCTACCTAGTAGTATGCAGTTTCTTAAAAAAATATTCTGGTGGATGATTGGTTACTTTACAGCAAAAACAACATGACTTAACATATATCCATTAGGCTTTGCCTTAAATACTGAGAGTCCAGAATTAGGAATATTATATTCCCTGAGTCCATCATAAATATAACACATATCAAAGTGCTTGATAATACTAATATAGTGGCTTCCATTCCATAAAGTTGAACTATGTAAATAAAGTTTAGTGGAATTGAGAACAATGAATGGTGGTAGATTTTCCCATTCTATATGACCAGCTCTACTGAGTAAGTCTACAGAAAAAATAAAGATATTTTTGAAATTACAAAATTGTCTGGATGAATTATTCCGTAATCCAGAGCAGTACCACGAAGGAAATTGCTTGCCATCACAGTCAGTCACAAGTTCTTGTATGCATGGTGTATCAGGGTGTGGTTTTCTTTGAAAACTTCTCTGGCAGGGAGAGGTACTTGGCTTGAGCCATTCACAAATAGAACTATCAAATGTAGCCTTATTTTGAGAACAACTAAGACTGATGTTGCAGGTTTTGTAGATATTAGATGGTATAGGGCAAGATGACAAAGGGCATGTTGATCTGACTTCAGTGTACAAAACTGTATTCAACAGCGGTAAAAAATAATCAGCTTCATTTCCATACAAGTCAACAACACCAGAATTGCCAGCTTGAAGTACTGATTGTGGTATTAAACCCAGTTTGGCATCACCGTATTCATGGATGTCCAGTAAAAATAAAGAAGTCTTGATGAGGGCACCTGCTTCACATAGATCATCAAGTTTTAATATGTTTGATTTGACCAAACTTTGAAATATCATGATCCAGTTGTCAAGAGGGCATGTATTTGTTAGTGTTTGTCCAAACGATGTAGTACATCCCCACGGTATAACAACAAAATCACTGTTAGAATAGGATAACCCAGTTGGATAACTGGATTTGCCTGGAAGTGGATAGCTGGTACTGCCAGTCTGTTGGTAGGTATCACTACCAGAAGTACAAGTGGGTGGGTGGCTAGTACTGCCAGTCTGTTGGTAGGTATCACTACAAGAAGTACAAGTGGGTGGGTGGCTAGTACTGCCAGTCTGTTGGTAGGTATCACTACAAGAAGTACAAGTGGGTGGGTGGCTAGTACTGCCAGTCTGTTGGTGGGTAGCACTACCAGAAGTACAAGTGGGTGGGTGGCTAGTACTGCCAGTCTGTTGGTGGGTAGCACTACCAGAAGTACAAGTGGGTGGGTGGCTAGTACTGCCAGTCTGTTGGTGGGTAGCACTACCAGAAGTACAAGTGGGTGGGTGGCTAGTACTGCCAGTCTGTTGGTGGGTAGCACTACTAGAAGTACAAGTGGGTGGGTGGCTAGTACTGCCAGTCTGTTGGTGGGTAGCACTACTAGAAGTACAAGTGGGTGGGTGGCTAGTACTGCCAGTCTGTTGGTGGGTAGCACTACCAGAAGTACAAGTGGGTGGGTGGCTAGTACTGCCAGTCTGTTGGTGGGTAGCACTACCAGAAGTACAAGTGGGTGGGTGGCTAGTACTGCCAGTCTGTTGGTGGGTAGCACTACCAGAAGTACAAGTGGGTGGGTGGCTAGTACTACCAGAAGCAGAGCATGTGTTGTTATCTGATAAAACAATTGGAGGAAGATCTCTAGGAACCCTCATTTCAAATATTTCAGGGGCAATTACTCTCATCCAGAAAGCTGTTAGGGATTTGAGTATATCTGAAATGAGTAATTCATCTCTGTCTATTCTCTCTATGGAAACAGGACCATCTTTAGCAAACAAGACAAAATCACAGTACCTTCTGTCTGTCACAAGGAGTTGCATCTGCACTTGATAATAGTATGCATGGCTGTGCTTCAAATGGCATATATTATCTTTAATGTAAAAACACTGTCTGTTCAAGACGTCCTTTGAGATAACAGACTGTTCAACAACACTTTGAATACTGTGTTCATGAAACACCTTAAGACTTTTAATCTCAATCAGTCCATCCGGACCCACAAGACCATCAGGCGAACATGCTAACCAGGGAAATTCAGGATTAACCCATAATCCAGATGTTTCAACGTGTACCTTGGTTTGTTCTTCGTATTTAGATATAGCTTCAAATTCACTATCTAAGCCTCTTGCCATCCACAATGACTGGTAGTTTTCACTGTGCATGTTCCATATATTAGATTCTATAAACTTCTTACTTCTACTAGCTGCACTGTTAGACCCATCGAGGACAAGTGTTCCAATTTTGTGTGCTTCTAAGCACTTTGAAGCTGTGAGTCTCAGCCATCGTTCACGGTGCCATTCTTTACTTTCACTCTGCTTGTCGGTATTTCGTATCTGTTCGAGTGATGGAGGTGTGATGTTCGTTATAAGGATATTTATCTTCTCTCGTATCAGAGGTTCGCATACTTCGTTCTTTGTGTAGTCGGGATATGTCATTTTTAGTTGTGTTAGCCACATAGATAGTTTTCCTGTACAAGCCGATTCAGTTTGTAGTTGTCTTACTAAGTTATTTATATGCGGGTCTGTTACGTGTCTGTATTCAGGCGGTCGAGGGTCAAAATGTATAACATCCAAGCTACTTTTCTTTTTCTTGTTAGGATAAAGGGCATCTGAAAGCCTTTGAGGGTTTTTCATTCTTTTTTTGCCTTTGTTCCACGAACAATCCTGGCTGGTACAGGGAGTAGTTACGATTGATCCATGCTTCTTTATATAGTCTGACAAGGTCAGCAACACGGCAACTACGTGGCTGCATCGGCCAAGAGCTGATACCTTGCAAGGCTCACAAGAAGCATGAATCACTGCTCCACTGTGCACAGATAAAATAACTAAAATGTTATGTGGCAAGTCGGCCTTCATCGAAGGCCAAACATGTGCACGAACAAAATAGTGGTCGTCAGTCTTGTTGTCAGTCATGTCGTGAACAAAACCAGAGTCCACGTATTTCCGTCCGTTCTTGAATGGTTTGTCTGTCATATGTCCGAGTCCTTCTTCTCCTTCTTCTTCTTCATTTCCACTGTCAGTTGTATGGTCGTTTGTAGTAGGATCGGTGTTAGCCGGGAGTGATTCCAATGCATAAAAGTGAATATGGCCATAGTTGAACTGCGCTGGAATGTCGTTGCCCGGAAACTTTTTCCATCTTGACGTGGGTATCTCGGGAATTTTATTACTTTGAGAAGTTGTTAACTTGTTATTAGTTTTCCCAATGTTTTCCTGCTTTATAGCAATCCATTTTCCGTCGTCAATACTTGGATCGAGAATGTGGTGATCGCCTGTAAGGACACAACCTCTAACACGAGCAATCAAGTCGCCACGCTTTCCCGAAAGTTTCTGGCCTCTACATCTTAACCATCGCTTCAATTGGACCACGGTATAGTTCTCTGGATCGCTGAGAAACTTTGACCCAGGAACACCATCATTTTCGGTAAGATAAACAGCTTTTTTTGACGAATTCAAAGACGAACATTCCGATTCCACACTCATTGTCTCTGTATTGACCTCAATGTTTGTCCGAATCGCGCTAGGGGGTCAAATTTCTGTGACGTAGTTTCCGCGCAGCGCTATTAGCGCGCCACAAAACTTATTCTAAAAATAATACAAAGTCTAGAAATCGCGCATAAATTTGAGATAACATAGTTAAATTACAGAACTTACCAATTTCATATGATGTTTTCTTTTTTTTTGGGCTTGGTGTGTAATATGTCACGAGAGTGTATGTCCTTTCATCAAACTATACCGAAAATGCCAGTTGCCTGTCAATAATGTGTTACGCATGTCACAGGAACTGTGCTAGGTTTTTAGAATTTTCTCTCCCTCCCGATAATTACCTCTTATTTGATGTATAATTTCTTAATGTCCAGTTAGTTCTAAACATATAAACTTTTTTTGTCAAAACATTTTAATTTAATGTAATTAGACAAATTGGTCCAAAGCGTAATTACTAAGTAGGACTGGTTAGGAATGGGCCGACGCCACCTGTCTTTGATTTAATACATCTTGCAAAACATACTCAAAGTAAACAACGTTCAGTGTTTGTGCTGTTTGAACTCACTTGGTCATTTCGTTTCAAGACAACTTATTAGCCGAAGATGCTGTCTAAAAGTACACACGAGTGACCACGAGTGACCACGAGTGACCACGAGTGAAAAAAATGAAAAAAAATGAAAAAAATTGAAAAAAAGAAAAACAACCAAATAACGAAATCGATCGGTCAGCGGTCAGCGAGCAAGATGGCAACGAATTTTCCCGCTCTTGACTTCAATCGCTTTATCATCTCATAAACCGCCATAGTCACGTAATCTACTATTTGTGTTTATTCGTGTATGTTATGTAATATGTCTGTCATAAGTCAAAGAGACATCGAGGATATTTTAGACAAGAAACTCAGTCCATTAGTCGCCAAGTTGGTTAAGGTCGACGAAGTACTTCAATCTATTTCATTCCTGAGCCAAAAGTTCGATGATTTGAACAAGAAAATATCAGGCCTAGAATCAAGGAACAAGGAACTGGAGGCTACGAATCAGTTCCTAAATAATCAAGTAACTATGTTGTGCCACCAAGTAAAAGATCTAAGGGGAGCTAACGATGAGTTGGAGCAATATGGCCGCCGAGAGTGTCTCGAGATTAAAGGAATTCCGGTATCTCAAGATGAAGACACTGATGCCATTATCATCGATATTGCTGCAAAGATTGGCGTAGCCATAGACAGAAAAGAGATCTCCGTCAGCCATCGAAACCCAGGTCCGCCAAACAGCAGATCATCAACTGAATATCATCCACCGATTATCGTTTTTTGCTAAAATTACTGAGGTAATTGATAAACATGTGCCTATCAAGAAACTTTCAAAAAAAGAAATAAAGTTTAATTCTAAGCCCTGGATAACACAAGGTATTAATTAAGACATCTATAAAAGAGAAGAATAAATTATTTAAGAAATATCTAAAGACTAAGTCTCCTTATGATAGTTCTAAGTATAAACGTTATCGTAACAATCTAAGTAGGTTATTATGTGCTAGTAAAAAACTATATTATAATAAGTACTTCACAAATAACTCAAACAACATGAAAAGCATATGGAAAGGAATTAAAGAACTAACATCTAACAAAATAATTACAAAAAATATACCTTCAAAACTAATTGTAAATAATTCTGATATCAAAGATGCTGGAACCATTGCTAATACATTCAATGATTATTTTTCTAGTATTGGTGAGAAGATGGCAAGCTCAATTGCCCCCACTAGTATTTCTCCTTTAGATTTCATGGACTCACCTCAATTAAACAGTTTTCTACTTTCTCCTGTTACTTCTGATGAAATCAAAAAGGAAATTTGCATGCTAGACCCATCTAAATCTATAGGCCCCTCTAGTATCCCAATTAAGCTACTAAAACTTTTACAAAATTATCTCTGTAATCCCTTACAAAAACTCTTCAATTGCTCACTTTCAACTGGAATTGTACCTGATAAATTCAAACTTGCTCATGTAATACCTGTTTTTAAGAAAGGCTCTCAAACTTGTGTTAGCAATTATAGACCAATCTCACTATTATCATGTTTTAATAGATTGTTAGAAAAACTGATGTACAAAAGACTATTTAACTTTCTTGATAACAAAAAAATATTATTTGATAATCAATTTGGATTTAGAACCAAACATTCAACCTTACAAGCTACATTACTTATAATTGATAAAGTCCAACAAGCAATTGAAGAAAAGAAATATTCCTGTGGCATTTTTTTAGACCTCAGCAAAGCTTTTGATAGTGTGGATCACAGCATACTTTTGAAAAAACTAGAACATTATGGAATTAGAGGGTTCCCCCTTGATTGGTTTAAGTCTTACTTGTCCAATAGACGGCAATTAGTATGTATTGGTAACACTAAATCTGATGAAAAAAATGTTATTTGTGGTGTTCCTCAAGGAAGTGTACTGGGTCCATTACTTTTTCTTCTATATATAAACGACTTTAAAAACAGCTCTGACTTGTTTGAATTTCATTTATTTGCAGACGATTCAAATTTATTTTACGCCCATAAGAGTATAATTGAGTTAGAAACATTTGTTAATATTCACTTAGCTAGAATTTATACATGGCTTTCAAGTAATCGACTTTCACTAAACATAGATAAAACAAATTTTGTAATTTTCCATCCAAGGCAAAAAAAACTTACTCATCATCCTAACCTTCACATAAATCATATACCTATTGAATGTAAAAACAATGTTACTTACCTTGGTATTAAACTTGACTCTCACTTAACTTTTAAAGCTCATGTCCAATATATTACGAATAAAACTAAAAGAACTATAGGAATTCTATCTAAACTGCGTCACTATGTTAATTCTAAAGTACTAATTCAACTATATTATTCCTTAATCTACCCTTACTTGACTTATGGAATCTCTGTCTGGGGGAATACTTATACTACCACTTTAAAACCTTTGTTCTTGTTACAAAAGAGAGCTGTTCGCATTATAACATTCTCAGCTTTTGACGAACATAGCAGCCCTCTCTTTAAACAACTTGGAATTCTTAAATTGTCTGACTTAGTAACTCTCCACATTGCTCTTTTAATGTATGACTTTCACACAAATAATCTACCAGTTGCTTTCAATAATTTTTTCAATTTAACTACAAATCGACACTCGTACAACACAAGATTCGCAGCAAGACAATCCTTATGTATTCCTAAAGTAAGAACAAATTATGGTAAATTTTCTTTCCGTTTTCAAGGACCTAAAGTATGGAATGAAATAGACACTTCAATGAAACCAAAATCAAAAGCTATTTTCAAATCTACATTTATATCTACTTTGATTGAAAAATACTAATTCTTTTTTTCCATCAACTTATTCCCTTATTTGTAAATGTATTAACCTGAAATTATCTTTTTTGCTATTTGACTTTGTCGTTTGTGTTGTTTGTTGTGATTTTGTCATTTTCCGTTTTGTTTTCTTGTTTTTCTTGTATCTCATACTTTAATTTGGCTTGTTTGTTTTCTTCAGTATTAAACTATGCTTTGTCTGACCTCACAATGCCTCAAATGCCTATAAGGCTACCTGGCTCGATTAACGTTAAGTTATTCCAGGTATCCTGTACCTATTTCTCAGGCTAACCTGAAACTAAATTGAAACAAACTGATATGAACTGATATATGTATATATATATATATTTATCATAAAAATATAGTACAAAAATTCACATTTATATATAATAATTATTACATTTCTATTTATTTCATTATTTATCAAATTAGTTTTGTAATTAGCTTGTATACATATGTAATTTTCTATTCATACATTAGCAATCTATTTATAATTGATATTCAATAAGTATTTATAATAATACATAGTAAAAAAATTCACATTTATATATAATAATTATTACATTTCTATTTATTTAATTATTTATCAAATTAGTTTTGTAAATAGCTTGTATACATATGTAATTTTCTATTTATACATTAACAATCTATTTATAATAAATATTCAATATGTATTTATATATATATATATATATTTGTAAATATCTTTAGATTCAAAGGTGCAAATAAATCTGTCTGTCTGAAACAGTATAAAATAACAAATATGGAAGCAATAGAAAAGAAAAATGAATTAAATTTAAAAATTAACAGAAAATTAAACATGAAATAATCATTTTGCTATATAATTCATTTTTTGATAAAAAAAAAACCGCTCAACTAAGACTGTTACAGTTTTATTGTTACTATTAGATAATGTAGACATTGTTGCTGTTTTAATAGAGTACTAACACTACAACCGTGAAACAACTTAACTAAATATTGTTAAATAATAGCAAAATCCTTTGTTTTTCGATTGTCTATTCTATTGTTTCTATTTTAGTTAGTGTATGTTTCACCGGTAAACTAGTTTTTACTCTGTGTAAATAATTATTTATTAATTAAATGGGCTCCGATCGATAGCAACTGAAATGAATGAATAAAGCTTTTAAAATATTTCTTGTAAAAAATGTTTTTCTTTCATGTTTTCATTATTTTTCATTTTTCATTCAATTTTCATTTCTTTTACTCTTCATTAATTGTAGAAATATATCATTTCTTATGCTCTGCTAAGTTTTATATATATATAATTGTCGTCAAACTAAGGAGATTTTTGCCCGACACTTTTACGTTTATTACAAGCCATTTGTTTTCGCGTCCTTTTGTTTATCATTTGAATTGTTTGTTGTTATATCATTTCATGTTTAATTTTCTGTTAATTTTTAAATGTAATTCATTTTTCTTTTCTATTGCTTCCTTCCATATTTGTTATTTTATACTGTTACGTTATTTGGTTGTTTTTCCTTTTTTTCAATTTTTTTCATTTTGTTTCTTTTTTCCATATTTTCATTTTTTCACTCGTGGTCACTCGTGGTCACTCGTGGTCACTCGAGGTCTCAACAAAATCGTACAACATCAGTATGGCAAAACAAATATAGCTTGGTATAGCAAAAAAAATATCCTGCAACACTGGAGGGCGAAAAAAAAAAATTCGAGTACACTGAAGATCTACCCATCCCCCCTACACAAATCAAATGGTCCGTCTCTAATTAGAACAGCATATTTCACCTAGTATCTCCTATTCACGACTATGTGGTCGGTCCGTATGAAAGTCCGATCTAGCCAGACCTCAATTAAGCGGCCTTCTATTTAATATACTTGGATAATTTTATACAAGGATACGCATATTTTTTTAAAGACTGGCTTTATACTATGTTTCATCTCATTATTGTACTACACCTCACAAAGCAAATCCAGTCATACTTCAGTAGGACATCCTCCAAGTTTAAGGGGCAACCCATAGCATTTGACGCCGCTGATGAAATTTTTGAGGCAGCCACAGAAGAAGAGTTATACCAATTAACGCGCAATGACATCATCGCCAAATCCCATCTCATTTCAGACATACAATCTTTGTCTAATGAGCGAGAAAAAAAATGGCTTCAAGCGCCTTAGGGGTGGACCATTTGACTCAAAAGTCAAATGGTCCACCCCTTACAATCAAAACATTCACCGCCATCTGTGACTTTTTTGAAATTGACACAAGTTCCATTTTAGCCCCTGGGCTCAGACGCCCATACATCGCTCTTTTACGAGCATTCTTGCTTTCATGTCCTTGTGCGCAGTCCAAATAATTTGTCAAGTGTAAATACTGTACATTATGTAAATAGATGAAATAAGATATGGAATATAGACACTTGTTATAACATGTTACTGTTGCTCCATAGGATATATGTATATATTTTTATATATGTGTTGGATTGACTAAGGGGTGGACCATTTGACTTTTGAGGGGGTGGTTATGGGGGTGGATGATTTGGTCCGCACAGGAAGTTTTTTTTTTAGCCCGCTAGCATGCGCACGGAATTTATTTGATAGAAATGCAAAGATTTGAGTGGCGATTTTGACTTGTAGGAAATTTTTTTTCGAAATCATCTACCATACCCCCCCCCCCCCCCTCCCTCTCAAAAGTTAAATGGTCCACCCGGCCTAATTAGGCAAGAGAGTGAACTTTAGGGTTCGTGTGTCTAGACCGACTGTCGACAGTCGGCTCTCTAGATATGTAAAAATCTACAATCGTCGAAAAAGTGGAAAATATCCTATGAAAAGTTCTGTGATTTAACTATGTTATCTCAAATTCATGCGTGATTTCTAAAGACTGCGTATTATTTGAAGTTTTGTGGAGTGATTGTACATTGTTTATGTAATTTTTTTTATTATTTAAATGTTTAATTATTAAAAGTCCGTCTGACCTCGTCTGATAAGATGATGGTAAATGTTGATGGTTATGGTGATGATGCATGATGATGATAGGGACCATAATCATAGTTATGATGATGACAATGGTAGTGATTATTATGATGTTTCTGATTATGGTTACTGTGGTAAAAAGAGAAGATGGCAATAATGATAATCAAAATTATGGGGATGATGTGGATAATGTATATGATGGCGCATGATAATGTTGTTGGTGGTGAAAATAATTATAGCTATGGTGCAGCTGGTGATGGCGATTGATGATAGGGCTGACCGATATGATAATAATAACAAAAATAATTTTCAATCATTATAGTCATTTTTATCACCATTTTCATCATCATCATCATCATCATCACCATCATCATCATCATCGTCTACGTCACCATGATTGTAAATTCATCTTCATTACAGACTGTAAGATGATTGGACCAGTGAATATTCAGCCTGTAAAACCCCTTCCCCTTGATCTCCAGCAGTTGATTGACAGTTCTGGTGATGACGGAGCAATCATCGTGTCTTTTGGATCCAACATTGCTTCGATGCTAGCCAAAGAAAAAGTTGACATCATGGCCGAGGCGTTTGGCAGACTGAAACAGAAAGTAATTTGGAGGTGGAAAGGTACAGATACGTTAAATATCCTTGATTCTTTACGATTCTTTGTGCAACGTATGCGTCACAAACTTAAGCATGATTTCACTCATTATCTAGAATCTGCTTGGCTTAGAACCAGCAATTTATTTTCAAAATCAGACAACATACAGATTAGTGAAAAATAATTGGCTAGCTAGCCATTGCTCTCCCAATGTATTGATTACCAATGGCGCCAAAATCGAAGTTCAATCATGACAGCTTTCCATATATCCGGTAAAGATGGCTGCTCGCTTTGCTTCTTCAAGTGACGGAAAAAAAGTCAATTACTGGAAGCTAAAGACTTTGAAATATAATACTAAAGGGTCTGCCAATGCTGCAAGGGAAATTCACGAAGAATACCTGGGAGACAAAATCCCCACGGAGGGAGGGGATGTCCGACGGACCTTTAAGGGTCTTTAACTGCAATCTTGGCAGAAACTAGTGAGACACTTTTACAGTTTTCTCTATTTTGACCTTTACCTATACATTTTCGGTATAAATCTCCCCTCCCCCTCCACACAATGTTGGTTTTCAGTTAACATGTTTCCTTGATGACTGCCAGGCCAACATTGTGTAGTGGGGGGAGGGGGGAGTGGCTTTAGCAACAAATTTAGGCCCCAAAAGCACGCGCATTACGGTATAAGACTAATGTCCCATTTTCAAAGCAGTTGTCTCACTTAGTTTTTGCCGAGATTGTGGCAGCGTACCTTTTAGGGTCAGTTTTCGAACTTAAGATTATACATATTGAAAAAAATTTAAATGTGGTCGTACCTTTTAGGATCTGAAATCAGTATCTGAATTAATGTATGAGTACCTTTTAGGGTCATTTTCAAAACCGTCCGTCGAGCACCCCTTTCCATTTTTTAAGGGAGTCCCCCCTTTTATACGGTCAAAAATTGTTTGGTAATCCATTCGGTTTTTCTACCAAAAAATATATTTTTTTTGACTCCAATTGTTCGTATTGCCCGCACGCGATCTTTGACAAGAAAAAGGCTGCACTTTGAGATAATTTCACTGCTAAACGAGTACGGTGACACCAATCCCATTTGTTTGCTCATGAAACTTATATCATGACCGTACTTCACCATACGAAGTTTCATTGAAGAAAAAAACATGGTTAACTTATTTGCCGGCGAACGTCCTCAAAAGATAATAATGCAAATTTGACTCAAAATCTTGTAATTTCCAATATGAGCTCTGGATCAAGACATCCAAATATATATCCAAGCACGTGATGACATCAGACTTTCTGGATGGTTAAAAACGCTATAAATTATATATGATTTTGAGGTTTTTTAGTTAAAAAATTGATCGATAATCATCAATGATTTTGCTTTAGTAATCTGCATAAAAACATTGCTTTTGCGTGACAACTTTTCTTCCATTCTAGGATACATCCCATCGTCCCTCAGTCCCAACATCAAGACCGTTGCCTGGTTACCGCAGAATGACCTGCTGTCCCATGAAAAGATCAAACTGTTCGTGACTCATGCTGGTCAGAATAGCATGAACGAGGCTGGTTATCGTGGGGTTCCTGTGGTGGCTTTACCATTGTTTGCAGATCAGCATGATAACGCTCTGCTTATTGAACACAAAGGGTTTGGTTTGAGGCTTAACTTCCATGCACTAACCGCTGACCAGCTGCACAGCACGATTAAACGTGTTATGGATGAACCCAGGTAATAGAAAAATCTAGAAAGGGTTTGAAAATAATGGATGTCTACTTTTACACGAAAATTCCGGTGAAAAGAGTTGACATTCAATAGGGTGAAGCTTTGCGCAAAATATTAAAAAAGGCGAAATAGACACGAAGGGAATGGGTCGAGCAGGTGTTTTTTTTTTTTTTTTTAATCTTCAGCTCGTTTTATCGGAGTTGTAAGCAGACAACACACTAGGCGGCGATTTCCTACGCTCGTTGGAGCGAATTTCGATAACCGCCTGAAATTAAAATCGTCAAGTGTGCCTGCTGCTGCGACGGCGAATGTATGAGCGATCTTGATCGGCGCCGTAAGCGATCAATATCGCCCATAACTGACATGTGATCAAATTTGCTGGCGATTGGCGACGTAATTATTTGCTCGACCAAGCGTAGAAATTATCCTAGTGTGTTGTCAGCTTTAGTTTAAAGGATTTATTTCTCACCTTTAATTTATCATTTTAATTATATATTTCTCCCTGGTTGTTTGTTTGTTTCGTCGTTTTTTCTGTCGTTTTTTCTCTTTTAATTTTCTTATACACGAAATGCAATTAAAAATTCTCAAGTAGTCTGATTGTTTTTGTTTTTAATTAATTGTCTTTTCCTAGTTTCCGAGAAAACGCTCAACGTATTTCCCGGCTAATGAGTGACCGCGCTCGTAGCCCGGTCCAGGAGGCTGGTGACTGGATAGAGTACACCCTTCGACACGAGAGTCTTGCACATCTACGTCCATACTCGAGTCAACTTACCTGGTACCAGTATTTCCTGGTTGATGTAGCAGTCTTCCTGGTCATGGTAGTTATCATGGTGATTATGGTCATCAAGTACACAGTTCGATTGATGTGTTGGGTGTGTTGTCGACATCAAAACAAACAGAAAATCCAGTAACCGACCAAGCCTGTTGAATAACAATCACCTAACCAAGATGGTGATTATTGTGCTGTGATGGAAGAGTTGTCGACGACAAAGAAGAACTTATTAAACAACAAGCATATGATATTAAATAAGTTATGCTACCTAAGTGAAACTGCCATTGAAACTGCCATTTCCGAGTTTACAGGTGGGATTTCAACCCAAAATGCCATCACTACGATCATCATCATCATCATGGTCATCATCATCATCATCATCATCATCATCATCATCATCATCATCATTTCTAACACCAACACCACTCATCATCAATACCATCATAACATCCACCGGTGTGATACTTCTCTCTCTCCCAATGTGTCAATCAGTGCTCCCTCAGAACCATCAGTACCACCACCACTATCAACATCATCATCGTTAACACCAACACCACGACCACTATCAGCACCACCAACAGTCCCTGTACTAATGGGACACGTGACTAACCAAATACTATATACTAATTTCATTATTTTCGTCTGTGCTTCATTATAGTCAATATATATCAATTGTACTTTATATTTTGTTTATCGAAGTAACAATATTTGTCGAAGTAACAATATTTGTCGAAGTAACAATATTTGTAATAGGATCATCCGGGTGGATGTAGCCCTCAGAAGGGTCGCGATAAAAAGCTTAAACTGAAACGACTGAAACGGCTGAAACTGAAAGAGCTGAAAGAGCTGAAAGAGCTGAAATAACCCAAATGTTGTACATTTTTTTCAAAAATATCATTAACACGAAGTTGTTTGCCAATTTCCGGCTTCCTATATGATCGTTTTAAAAATTATATATATATAAATTCAGTTATTCAGTTCTCTTCACCGACATGATTTATACTATTCACACCAATATCGACTATCGTTATCAAATGTTAATGTTATTTAGGTGAAATGGTTGTATATGTTGAGGTTGCTGTATGGCGTGTAAGCATCTACAGCTCATATAGATTAGTCAGCCTTCACATACAAAAGGTTTTACTCGTATAGACCGTATAATTATTCGCTAACTTTAAAATGATTTTGATTTTGTTTGATTATAGTTCTCCCTATTTTGTCGCCATATGCGACATCAAAATAGCTAAAAACGCAGAATAAGTACAAAAGCTATCTTTTTTAATCATATATACGCAAGTAATCTTGTACAAATTTTTGAAGAAAAAAGCGCGCGGAGTTTTCTTTCATGAGTCTTTCATGTAACAACTGATGAAGGCCACTTTATTTCACTAATCGTGTACAATTTTTCAAACTAAGTTTTATTCCAATCCCCATTTACATTGGAAACGAAAGGAATTTAACGAAATATAAGAGTGTGAAAAAATTTCTCTAAACAAGACAAGAAGAGAGGTAAGCATTTCAATAAAGATCTGAAATGAGCGTGACGTTGACCTTTCATGTCAAACTCGCGCGTAAGTTATAAACAGCGATTGGGCAGCTTTTAAAAGCAATCATAATTTTTAACGGATGGACAATTTGTGGATATACAGCATATGAAAAGCAAGATACTCAGGGACATGTTTGTATACTATTTATCTACTGCTTATTATATACAAGTGATTTATATTTGCTTATATGCAAGTTATTTATATTTGCTTATTTATATGCAAGTTATTTATATTTGCTTATTTATATGCAAATTTATATACTGCTTGTTTTATAATTATACTAATCATTTAAAAAATGTAAAAAATGTGTAGAATTTCAGCTCTTTCAGCTCTTTCAGCTCTTTCAGCCGTTTCAGTCGTTTCAGTTTCAGCTTTTTATCGCGACCCGCCCTCAGAAGGGCTGTTTGATGTGACTGACGTTTCGACATCCTGTGCGGAAGTCCTCTTCAGAGTCAAGTAGGTCACCAGGCGATTGAAAAAGTTATCGCGTGGTAAACTTTGCCGCCGAAGATCATAAGACCATTTCTTTGCGGTCCCCTCCCTACTAACCTACTAAGTAAAGAAATTCGTCATCATAAGTGCATTATGGGACAGTTTTTATAGCGGAGCTCCGCGCGGGCCGAAGGCCCGCGCAAGCGGAGAACCATACTTAAGAAAAAATGGTAATAATGGTTGATTTTTCATGGACACCACATAGGATCGCGGGCGCGCACGTCCGTACAACGGCGTACGTCCGTGCCCATCGCGATACTGATTGGCTGTTACATTTCGGCGGGAAAGTGATGCGAATAGCAAAGCCCGATCGAAAGCAGGTTGTTCTTTTATCGCCAAAAAATGTCAAACAAACAACAACAAAATACAATATTTAAATTATCAATTGAGAAAGATGAACATCGAAGAAAACAAAGATAGTTTTGGCCGAAGAAGAAAATAAACTTGGGCCGGATACAAAAATGAAGAAATTTAACAGTAGAAAAGAAAACGACTGAAAGGCCAAGAAAACGTGTCTGTAGCTTCTTGGATGAATAAAGACTTAGTACCAAAGAAGAAGAAAAAACTTGAAGGAGACAAAAATGAGGAAATTTAACTAAAGAAAATGAAAATAATGAAAGGACAAAAACACGTGTCTGTAGATACAACTTCGTAGAAGAATAAAGACTACAGCAACGTAAAAGATTTGAAAAAGAAGCGACTTTATTCGTTATGAAAACTATCTTCAAAATGCTTCCTTCAGCACAGTTTATTTATGGATTTTCAAGCTTGGCAGTTTAACTATGACCCATGTTTAATTCATCAAAACTGATTCAAGTACATACATGTATTCGTCAAAATATTATCGATGTCATTGAGAAGAAGAAAACCTCAGGAAAATAATCACCGATAAAGTAAGTTCAACGATTTTTTTTTTCAAGTCAGTTTTTTGAGAGAAAAATTGTTTGATAACGAGCGTGAAAAAAACACCTAAAACTTGAAATAATTAAGCTTCAAAAAAGGAAAAATCCTTTCTCTTTTTTATTATATATATAAAAAAATAGTTTTATCTCCTAGCTTTAGATTTACTTTTATTTCGTTGCCTTTGGTCGATTCAAAAAGAGATTTATTCATTACGTACTTTTTACAAACTCATAAACGGTAAACATTAAAGATTAATTAATTAAAATACAAACATAATTCAAAATTGGTTGAATATTTTTGTTTATTTAGCAATATTGACTATTTTATGGTTACTAAACGAGCCTGTTTTTTTACAGAACAAAATGATGTTTTACACAAACTTTTTCATAATAAAATACCTTGTTTTAAGATCATTTTCTTTTCAAATCGATCCTGTGTTGGTTGATACTTGAGGTCTTTAATTCCACTTCAAAAGCACTTTCAGGTCGTTTGTGTTTTGTTTGAATTTTGAAGATTTGCCATAACTACTTTTTTAAATAGTAAATCTAATGCGATGAAAAGGGTTTTTTTATATAGAAATGTTCTAGAAATCCGTTTTTTTCCTTTTAATACATAGTTACCAATTTTCAATTTTCTCATCAGTTATTTCAAGACCCCCCTCTTTTGTCAATATGAAGCTCAAAATCTTGATTTTTCTCAGCGTTTTGTCTTGTGTTTGAATCGAATTTGAAGGTGCCTTGGCGTTCGCAAACACGCCAATGTACGCGTGTCGTGACACAAAGTCACGCTGTCACGAAGTTTTCTGTGATTTGAACTCAAAAAGTAAAATCTAAAAATTCATATCTTTCAAAAACGCGTGAATACCCCTAATTTTGTTTCTCTAGAAAAGTTATAGTGATATCGAAGTTTTTTTCTAGGCTCATATTTTATAAACAAAAATTGTATGGTTTGGATTTTTAGTCAATAATTCATCATGCACATAAAATACCTTTTTCATATTTTAAGCATAAAATTATTGAAAAATATAGTACGTTGTATGCGTGATAAATAAGATTTTTGAATTTTTACTGAAAATATATATATCGCAGATTATTATTTGCTCATAAAGTAAATAAAATTAAAAGTCTGTTCCACCTATGTCTATGATTTGGTAGTTGTCTTTTGCGGTTACATAACTAAAAAAATTACAGTTTACATTGGGCATGGCCCATGCACAAAAACTATTTACATGCACATATTGATGTTGAAAGAACAATTTAAACTGGGAGCTCCGCTATTAGGTATTACCTAATTTGTATATTATATGTTTGTTGATATGTCGAATATAGATGCACCGACAATCACTCAATCAACACATCAGAATCGTTCGTTATTCAAATATATCACCTTAACACAACAGTTTGTAAGACCATTTCTTTGCGGTCCCCTCCCTACTAACCTACTAAGTAAAGAAATTCGTCATCATAAGTGCATTATGGGACAGTTTTTATAGCGGAGCTATGAACAAAATAGTAGAGGTTTCTGACAAAACGATCACTGCTTTCATTCATATTGAGCTTGTCTCTTTTTCAAAGAAATAAGAAAGCTGATTCAGTTTATGATTATTCGTAAGACTTGCTTTTGTAAAGTATAAGAACGCGTACTTTGAGAGAAGTATGAGCAGCTGGCTTCATTTGATTAATTTTTAAAGTAATTTATATATATTTTGAAACCTTTAGATGTTAGTTTGATGAATTTTCAAGCCAATGAGAGTTTTAATTATAAACTCCTCACACCAGAAACTTTATTAATTTTACAATAATCTTGCTCAGCTCAGTTTAGATGTATATTAATATTTACCTAGGCACACAAATCAAATATATTATTGACACAATAGTTGGCCAAATAGAATAGAATAGAATAGAATAGAATTTTATTATAATATTTACATGGCAGTGTAACTGAATTGCGTAAATTTACAATACTAAAATTAACTAATTATAATTAAATGTAAAATAGATATTTATATTAAATTGTATGATATAAATTGCATGTATATATTGCTAACTAATATTATAAAAATTATGTATATATGTATGTATATTTAATGGCTTAGGATAAAATTTAAAAACTTGTACTCATAGATGGTATAAAAGTTTTCTTAAATCTGTCAGTATGTACACCCGGGTATGTACAACAGGCAATTTAAAGGTACGTTGGTTTCTTAGGTTGTATTTGCAACTGTGTTTCGGTGGCAGTAAATTACTGGAGCGATTATAGAATACCCCGTCACTATAGAAATTCAAGTAGCGGCACTCTTTGAGAACGACCAAATAACACAATAGATTCTATTATTATGTAAATAAGTGACAGGGTATTCTATAATCTAGCCAAATTACTTAGCTTATGGCTAGAATCACAAATTACATCGTTAAATAATTTCTTGCAAAGATCCTTGTGGTGTTGCTCAAGAGTATTGAGATTGGAAATACCAAGAAGGCCAACTTATAAGCTAATTGTGGATGAATAATTGATATAAAATAATAAATAATAAAGGTTTCTCGAGCCAAAAGAATGATGTTGTTTATTGGAGTATTCAAAGAACAAATGCCCAACACTATTCTAACACTGCAAAAACGGCTGAGTAGATACACCTCACTATATTGAGTTAATCATGCATTCAGGATGACACTTTATAGTGAGTTAACCCAACTCGTATAGTGAGTAAAAGTGAAGATAAACTCAATATATTGAGTAAATTGTACTCAATGGCCGTCTATATTTATGTTTACTCTTAATAATGAGTTGGGTTTACTCACTATAAAGTGTCATCCTGAATGCATGATTATCTCAATATAGCGAGGTGTATCTACTCAGCCGTTTTTTCAGTGAATGTATAGAAACGTTTATTTTGAGTATGAAAAGCTTCTTCATTTCAAGGAGGTAAACGGAACATTTGATTAATTATTTATATATTAGTTATTTTATATTTTCATGAATGTTAATGTTAATGAATGTACGTCAATAACAGAGAAAAAGGGTGTTCCGATGCGAATTGTTGCAAGAAAGAAAAACCCGATCAAGAAAACATTGGCTTTGGACGCTAACAAGATGAACATCACAACCACGAGCTTACATTGTGAAACTCACGGCCGTTATACTTTTATACTCTAAAGTGTAGGCCTGGATACCTCTGTTGATGTATACATCAATCCTGACTCGTACCAGAAAAATTATAAATAATATTATTATTTTCTCAATGTGTTATATTTTCAACAATATTTATTAACAGTGCATCTAATTATAGCATATAAATGCAAATAAACTCACGGTTAATACTACAAAAACAAAGCTTACCACTTTACTACAAAACAGAGAATGAAAGGCACAACGGCTAACACGCCAGACCTTGTAATATCCTTAAGACAAGGAGAACCTATTGAAAAGGTATCTCACACTAAATTTCTAGGTATAGTACTTGATGAAAATTTGAATTGGAACTATCATATCAAGTTATTGTGTAAAAAGATTGCAAAATCAACTGGGATTCTTTATAGGTCTAGACAACACCTTAATCTACCTATTTTAAAAAGTCTTTACTATAACCTTATATATTCCTATATTTCATATGCAGCTCTTACCTGGGGTAATAACTATAAGTCAAGGCTTATGCCCCTATATATACTGCAAAAACGCGCATTACGAACCATTACATATTCTGCCAGCAGAGAACCGAGTAGACCACTCTTTCAAAAGCTTGAAATCTTAAATATTTTTGAAATTGCTAAACTTCAATCTGCTGAATTTGTCTATGACCACTCGCAAAATCAACTTCCTGATATGTTCTCCTGCTATTTCCAAGATATTGATACCAGTCACCATTATAATACAAGATCAAAATCCAAAAACAATTTGTTTCTTCCTCGTGTGAATCTAAATTACGGAAAATTTGGTATAAAATTCTCAGCTGTCAAAGTGTGGAATGACCTCGCACTTGCAATTAAAAAGTCAATTTCTAAAAAAACCTTCAAAAACAAATTAAAAAAGCATTTCCTTTCACAGACATCATTAAATTTTAACTATATGTCAGATATTTGATAATTTTTTTTCGTATTTGTATACCTAATATATAGTTTATTCATTATAACTTCATTATAACTATTAATTTTAGATTATAATTCCCATTGTTTCTGTGACCTGTAAATATTACTGTTTTGTATTTAGAGTAAGGGTGTTTGATACTAGTGTTAACCCTAGGGGTTGTTTATCAAACACTTTCCACCTTCCTATATTATCTTAATTTCTTGTTTGTAAATTTATTGTGTGGAAAATAAAACCATGAACCATGAACCAAATTTATATATATTTGTTGGATAATGCAAATATAGAGGTACCGACAAACACTCAATCCACACAGCGTTGTTATTCAAATCTAGCATCATAACACAACAGTTGGTAAAATAATGAACACATTAAAATAAATGAGGTTTCTGACAAAACAATCATTTTTTTCATTCATATTGGGCTCGTCTCTTTTTCAAAGAAATAATAAATACCTAGCTGTTTCAGTTTATGATTATTCATAAGACTTAAAAGAGTGAATGGTCTGATCCCAGGTGTAATCGATGTAGATGAGGCATGATCGTCCGGGGTGGTGTAGTCTTGAGAAAGACTGATGGTGTTGATGTCTGACGTTTCGACAACCTGAGCGGAAGTCATCTTCAGAGTAAAGAAAATGAAAAAAAACCGGTGTTAATGTTGTTGTTGATGCGTGGGTAGGTGTTAGTCATTGTATCAGCGGATAGCTTAAAGTCGCTAATGAGTCATGCCTCATCTAAATCATAAGACTATTAAACATAACATAACGATATTTTTTTTCAAGCCATGTCCTTGCACGATATTTTTTTTAAACCATTTATTATTTTTCATCTACAAAATCCAGTCTATCATGCTATTTGTTATACAATCTCTAAAATACTGTACTATAAAGATCAATTCATGGAAGTATAAAGATTTCACATAATAGTTTGTTTTAAAAAGCTAAAACAGCTCTGTGCGGTCATAACGACTCCAGCAAATTAACTGTGTGATTGGTATTTCAATGACTCAAAAATCTAGGCTTGTTTTACATTATTCAAATAAAATGTTAATGATGGTGCACTCTAATGAGCAAAATAGAAAGTAAGAATAAGAATATCATGATCGACTTTTAACGATTTAGTGTAAAGACAGCTGCATTTACTCCATCAAAAGCTTCCAAAGGAACTGAAGTGAAGAAAAAGAAAGCCAAAAAACACACCCATGATGTGAATATTGATCAAAAAAGTGGGTGTTTTCCTTTAAAAAGCCGGACAAATACAAATATAGTCTTTTGGGAAGGATGTAGTGAAAATAACGACTGTTATACAAAAAATACAAAATTTGGCTCGATATTTTTTTTGCTCTGTTTGATATTGCTCGATATTTTTTTAGAGGTTAAAAGCCTTGCTCGATATTTATTGTGGGATTTTCCCTACCCCTCCATCAAATATCAAATGGTCCGTCCCTTATGAATAATAACTACTTGATTGATTATATATATTTTGAACCTTTAAATGTTATTTTGATGAATTCAAGTCAATGAGAGTTTTATTATAGGAAGTCGCACGGACTTGAATATGTACGAGTAATGCTTTGTAGTAATGGAAATTTTCAAAATTGGATGAGCCTTTTAGGCGAGTCCAATTTGAATTGATAACTTTCAAAACAGAAAAAAACCCTTTCATTTCCGAAAGTGTGAACATTTAATTTGATTATTTATTTATATATTAGTTATTCGTAAATATTTTGATGAATGTCAATGTTAATGAATGCACGTCAACAACGGAGAAAAAGGGTGTTCCGATGCGAATTGTTACCAGATAGATTGAGAGAGCATTGACTTTGGACGCCCTAACAAGATGAACATCACAACCACGAACTTACACCTGAACACTACTGATGCCAGCTACTGCAAATATCGGAAACCTCATGGTGACTTAGAGAACATTATGAAACTCACGGCCGTTATACTTTTTAGCGGATTGGGAATTATTACAAACATCTTCTTTATCGTACTCGCTGTTAAATGCACTATAAGAAAAACCCTGCATCATTTGATCATCAACATGGCCGTGGCAGATGCCCTTTTTTCATTCAGTTTTTTGCTTAAAGAAATTTCTTCAAAATATGGACTTGAATCATCGTATCCTGGTGGTGTTTTGGGAGATATTATCTGCAAACTAAAGGTGTATTTTGTCTTGATTCCCTTTACCGTGTCTTTATTGACTCTTTTGGTTATCAGCATTGGACGATTCAATGCAACAAGACAAACATTACAGAGATCACGACCATACACACTGAAACAACGAATGGCAGTACTCAGTGTATGCTGGTTAATTCCAATGGCTTTGTATTCCTTTACGCTTTACTTCGTAGCTTTCAATGAGAAAGCAAAAAAATGTACGTCGGTTTTTTCAACCAATTGGAAGTACACAATTTTTTTAATAATCTCAATCGTAATATGCCTGTTTAGAGTAACTACAGTGATTGTTATTTTTACGCTCAATGTACTAACAATAAAACGACTGTCCAGACCTCGCGCAATCCAAGCACATCTTGACAAGACGAAACGCAATATGCTAGCAAAACGCACATGGGCAGCTGTAAACATGGTTGCTGGTTCTCTGCTTCTGTATGTGTGTTGTTGGTTTCCAAGATTTATTTTTTACTTTTTAAATGCTTTACAAATTTTAATTTCAAAGAAAAGTCTCCTAATAGCTCATCGTTGTATTGACTGGGAATTAATGCATTTCATGGTCGACAGGCTACTCCCTACATTCAACTCTTTCTTCAGTCCTTTTATCTACATCATATTTCTCTCTGACTTTCGAGAAGCTGCAAAACGAATTCTGTGTAGAAGAACAGCTACCAACCAACGCAACACAACAGAAGAAATCCGCTTAACCCACAGCCAATCCAGCCAAACAAAACAAGAGACCCTGACTCACAAAGACAGAACCAGTGAGAATAAATGGAATAGTTAAGAATCATGTGACAACACTCTTGCAACTAGGTGTATAACTAGAATTCTATGCCGTAATCCCTCAACATAAAAGTCTCAATGATTTATGTTTTATCGGTGATAAAAACAATACGTCCAATCAACGTCGCGTATAGCACCTTTCACATGTAAAAAATATAACCGAAATCGTATAATAAATGTTCGGCCAACCAGAGTAATACAAATATAGTGAAAGGAGTTAACAGTTGTGCAATAAAAGTTGTCAATAGGCAGCTTTAGATTTGACAACGAGTACGAGATTGAGTACGAGTACGAGTTTAAAATTGGACTTGTGTGTTTTGTTGATACTGCATTACATTCCACTTCTTGTTTCTATTTATTTGGGGTCTCAATCTATACACAGGACTACAATTCCTCATCAACAACACACAGAAGGCCAATTTAACAACGTATACTCGTACTCAATCTCGTACTCGTTGTTAAATCTAAAGTTCCCTAATAATGGCTAACCGTTTTGACTAATTGAATAGTCACTGGAAGATTTTATTAAAAAAAATACTAACAAACATTAATAAGAAATACAAACGCAAAGAAGTTACGACGTTCCGATTGACGTTTCGAAATCGATTTTATTATCAAGTGATCAAGTTTATTATGTATGCAGCGTGTAAAATACAAGTATGGTGCAAGGAATTCAAATTAAACAAAAGAGTCAAGTAATTAATTTGACTTTAACTGAACAAAAGACTGTGAAAATATCCATCTCAACAGTCAGACCCCGTTTACACGGATCCGGATACTTTTGAAACCGCATACTTTTTGATGCGAATCGGCCTATCGTCCACACGAATCCAGTAAATCCGGTCACCGAAACCGCATACTTTTACTTGAATCTCCCGGATACGCGGATTCGTGTGGACGCAAATATTTCTATGCGGTTTCAGCCAGATCGGATTCGTGTAGACGAGGCCTCAGTCTTATAAGCGCCTTAATTGAGCACAGGATAAGTGAGCTATAGAAATAAAGTTTATTAGTTTAATATTATAGGCCGCCTAAACCTGGAAGCTACTTCTTCACAAATTGATGTTTTTTTAAAAATACTTAGAAGAGTATAGGCACAGCTAGATAAATTAAACAATAGTAGCTTATGGGGACTTTTTTTGAAGCAGACTGAATGAAAAATTTACTACCGTGTAACGACCCGTACGTGTAACTAAAAGTAGTTCATAGTAAGAGGGGGCGTAAGGGGGGTCTGGATACCGCAATACCGCACAAAAAAATGGGCAAATACCGAATACCGCAACTAAATTTATCAAAATACCGATACCGCAATGAAAATTCAAAAATAGCCGTTTTAAATTAAAAACTAAGTTTTAATGAAAAAATAATATGTTTGTAATGTATCTCTAACCTTTAAGAGGATATCTGTCAGTAGAGTAGACGATTATTAAAACGTACTTCTCGACCAAATCAGTCTAGTTTTCTAGTTTTTTCACCGAATACTATACCAAGGCCTAAAATGTATGAATACCGCACACCGCATATTATTTGAATACCGCAATACCGCATGTTAAAATAAAAATTACCGTAATACCGCAACAAAAATGACTCAAAACCGCAATACCGCAAAACTTTACGTCCCTCTCTAGTAAGGTGTAGTAGCGATAGAATATAATAAAATAGTAATAGCAAAATCATGATCAATACGAGGCAAATTAAATCAAATTACATAAGCATCCTGAAAGAAGTTAGGAGGTTAATTAGCCCAATGTAAAAAATCCTTAACAAAAATGTACAAAAGACTAACGGTACCATCACATAGCAATCAATAAAAAATTAAATAACAAAAACCTTGTTCAATTTTACTGATATATAATAATAATAATAAAAATATATGATAATCAGAGGAAAAGGCAATATTTTGTTTCCAGCTCTCGTACCGATGAAGTTGTATATGAAATTTTATTGAACAATTACTCGTTCAAATTGAGATAATCATGAATGTCGTTGAATAATAACCGAGACCAATGCAAGGTTTATATCAACGAATTTTTATCGATCCTGAGGAGAAATATATATTTTTAGGTATATATGTATGGTACTTATCTAAAAATAAATAAGTAAAGATAAATAAGTAAAATAACTAATCAGTGCGAGTACTTTAAAGTCACATACAACCTCGACTCTTCCAAAAAAAAAATTTATTTAATTTTTTTAGGGGGGGGGGGGTAATTATTTTTCGGGGGAGGGGGCAAGCAATATACAATATTGAAAAAAACAAAAAATAGATGAACCACAGGGAATGGTCATTGATTGGTTGATTAGCAGTAACGGATCTTCGTTAATAAATAAAATATTAACTAACATTTTACACCAGACAGGACGTTCAACACCGGAGAGGTACATCACTTGATCAAGATAAAAACAACGAAGTCGTGTCATGGATGGTAACGGTGTTTTGGTTGTAATCTGGTGCATTATTCTTACGATGGAGCTTGTTGAAGGTAAGGTCATCTTGTTTTAACTTTGTCTGGTTGCACTTAGCTCTTGTGTCCGGCTATAGAGTGAAGGCACTTTAAGCCGTGAAAAAGAAATTGCTTGCTAAAGTGTAATAGTCAAATAGACTCAAAAGAAAACAATGGAATTAGAGACTGCTAAGGTTTATTAGTGTAACATTTATTTCACTGGTTAAATTACTTCACTCTAAGCTAGTCATGGGGCATTATAATAGTTTATTATTTTGTATTGTTGCTATTATTATTTTCAACTTGAGAGCATTACATTTTATATTTTACCATTTTATATATTACTTTTAATGCACTACCTAGATCAAATTAGAGATTTTAAAATGAAGTTAAAACGTCACCTAAATAAAAAATAGAAAATAAGTATTGTATTTAAGTGTATGTATTTAAGTGTATTCATGTTAATTATGTTATTTGTAGCTATAGAGTTTTTTGGTAGATATAGGTAATATTTTGCTGTAACATGTAGGACTAGCCTATTACTAGGACTAGGACTAGTTTCTATTGATCTTCTTCAGGGGAATACATAACAATGAAGCTGATCATCCTTTGCAAAATTGTATTTATTTGGTCAATACAGCTCTTGAAAATAACGAGAGTCTCAAAGAATTATCAATTTGCATGAGAAATAATTCCATAAACTCGTGCTTCGTGTTTCATCGGTTTCCAAATACTCGAAAACAATAAAAGCACACCGCCTGCGGCGTCGTGCTTTCAAATGTTTTCTCGTGTTTGGAAACCCGATGAAACATTCGCACTCGTTTTTGAAATATTACGTCAAACATACTGTACATGCCAACATTATAAGTGATCGAGCGATTCACAAATTCACACATGCAATTAAAGATTATTTAATAACCACTAGAATCACAGAATAATTTATTTTATTTTATGAA
The DNA here is from genome assembly GCA_949775045.1 of Metridium senile. Taxonomy (NCBI): domain Eukaryota; kingdom Metazoa; phylum Cnidaria; class Anthozoa; order Actiniaria; family Metridiidae; genus Metridium; species Metridium senile. Next base: position 8,803,979 of record OX459108.1, on the reverse strand, counting down.
GTTTGAAATTCTGATGATGTTACAAGAATATTTAAGTTGAACGAAATAAAGCTCCATCTTTATAATGTTTTATTTTGCGTTGACAATTTTCTGAAAAACTGCAAAAAATGGAGATAAATAATAATTTTTACATACATTTACTAGCAAATTGTAGTGTCCAAATAGTAGTAGTCCTGTTTAATGATTTAAAAAAATTTCTTCCCCTTTACGTTTTTATCGTATAGTCTTTAAAATACATTGTATATGTAGATTTCAATCAAAAACATCCAAAAATGTAAAATTTAAGCTTTGCTAAATCCCTGCTAAATCCTGTGGTTGTCTTGAAATAGATAAAAAATATTCACCAAATCATCTGACATCTCAAAAACGTTCTTCATAATAGTAAATTCGTGGACATGCCAATTTATTTTAACAAAACAGTTCAGTTGCAGAACAGTAGGACAGTATCAGATGGCATGTTATTGATTTCACATTCTGTTTTGAAATTTGCATAAAGAATTTAAACTTAAGAATTTTTTCAATTGATATTGTGAACAAGAAAAACTTACTAAGCCTAGTTTTGCTGCAGAAATAGTGTTAAAAATACTTTCAAAATCAATTTATTTCGTAAGAATTATCAGTTTACAGTGCGAATCGAAAAACCGTGGGTGGGCACCCAGAAATATTTTAGAAATCGTTTATTGTTCGCTGAACAACTCACAAACAACTCTAACTATAAAGGTTTATCATACTACACATCAGTCAAACTTCTTTCAGTGATATAGTTGTTTCTGAGTTGTTCAACAAATAATAAACGATTTCTAAAATATTTCTGGGTGCCCACGGTTTTTTGATTCGCACTGTAATATTGATCACTGATCGTGATTTGGCAAGCATTACCGGTTGACGGTTGAAGTCTGCATTTTGAAATATACAAGTTTTGATTCATTGATGCACATTTTATAATAAAAATATTTTTGAATCTCAGAAATAAATCCGTTTATCCAACATTCATAGTAATGCATCAGTTTGACTGTAACTAACCAATCAGAAATTGTTGTCAAGATCTTGAGAAACTCACGTGACCTCGCTAGTTTCTATTTATATTACATTAGAGGATCGCTATATAATAACGCTTTCATTCCTTACAGGTAGAGATGGCTGCAAAGATCTGCAATATCTCCCCTGCATCAACAATAAAAGATTTACAGGTCACGTGATCGACAGCTTCCGATTCCTTGCACCTGGATTGCTACAATGCCAGAACAAATGTTACCATGACGACAGATGTGTGTCGTACAACTTGGGCCCCGTAGAAGGACAAAGCAGAAGGTGTGAATTGAATGACTTCGATCACCTGACATACAAAGATGACGTCATAGACCAGCAAGGCTCCGACTACTGTCCAATCAAGGTATCATAGTTTAATTTATCTTGATAATGTCATGTAATGACAGTAGACATATATTTTTAGATCTGATCGATGGTACTCCCCTTCTCCTCTTCCTCACTCGATCCCGGGCCTCTGTAACCCATTGTAGGGTCGAGGGGAACAACAACATCAAGCGCATTTGCGAATTACTTATTTTAAGTAGAGTCGTTGTCATTAACCCGTACAATACACTTTAGTGTATCGCTCTCTGATGCACCCTAATTCCATTGTGTTCTTTTGTTGTTATTTGACTATCACACTTAACTAATTACATCGAGCAAAGCGCCATGTCTTAAAATGCACAGCGTTCTTTCGTCTTCTCTTGGTCGCCAAATTGACTTCCGGTCAACCCCAGAAGTACTACCGTCAAATGCTTGCTTTGTCTCTTTTTTTCCCCAGTGTACACATTTAAATGCGGCTTTCGTATTAAGATGACAAAATTAATACAATGTGAATAAGGCACCGTTTCTAGTTGACATCTCTTGGTCGCCAAATTGACTTCCGGTCAACCCCAGAAGTACTACCGTCAAATGCTTGCTTTGTCTCTTTTTTTCCCCAGTGTACACATTTAAATGCGGCTTTCGTATTAAGATGACAAAATTAATACAATGTGAATAAGGCACCGTTTCTAGTTGACAACATTGAAGTTAATTGTATAGCCATTTTGAAAGTGCCATTCCCAGATACACAATATGGAAGTCAGCAATAGCTGATGGAACTGAGCTCGATGTGAGCGCTCATAGAGCGTCTAGTTCACTTTGTTTCACGGGTTAATGAGAACAACTTTATTATCCAAAACTTAAATGTTATTTTGTTAATATTTTTGTATTGTTTGTTTGTTTTCATAGAATCCATGTTCGTCCAATCCCTGTCCTGGCAGAGTTTGTGTACCAGACTTCTACTGGGACTCGTACAAATGTCAGGGTGAGATGTCCAAAATGCAAATTAAAATAAACAGTTTGAAAAAAATATATCTGTTTTGATCGCCTTTTTAAGAAACTTGTTGTCAAAGGATCGAAGCTTATACGCTTGAGCAAGAAAAAAAAACCACAATTTTTAGAAGAAAGAATATAGGCAATAAAACACCGAATATAGATATGGAATAATTGTAAATAATTTTAGGAGTCGCTGAAAAACACAGCGCACAATATAGAAATCATACAAGCTTATAGATGCAAGTTATCTCCAATGAACAATACGGTCTATCCATGGAATATAGAGCTAAAATATATTGAAATAATTTGCAGTGTATATTATTAAAGTTAATATCATGAAATCTTATTTCTCCTACATGCACACTTGGTCAAATTATAGTCACCAGTTTGAGTTTCAGTTGTTATATTTCGTCTGACTAGCCTCTCATCCATGTGAAACTTTATTACTCTCCTTAATGAGCACGAGGCTAGTCAGTCATAAACTATAGTTACACTTTTTCAATCTAGCCGTCTATAATATATAAAGACTCTTCTTCTTCTTCTTCTTTCCAGATGGTATATGGAGTAGCTGGAGTCCATGGTGCAAGTGTCCCACCACTCGATCTCGTGTACGTTTCTGTCGTAACCCGTTCACAAATGCAACAGCGTCAGATTGCCCATCACATGACCATGAGAGTGACGAGAAGAAAGCGTATCGAACAAGTAAGTAAATGAGAATACATTTTCTCAGTAGACGACACTGATCTTTCTAAGTGCTTAACAATGAGTTCAATATAGTTTGGAGTTGTCCTTTCTTAGACATACTTTTGAAGTGGTAAAAACTCAAATAGAATCGCAATGGCGATTTCACTCCACATTCAACCAGTCATATTGTGTCAGAAGTTTCACTAAAGAGTTTACGAGGATCTTAATACAAGGATAACTCTGACGGTTTACTGTATATTCTACCTTTTATAGTACCTTATTTTTCATCTAATACCTTCTTACCCTGTAGTACCAAAGAACTGTTTCGAGGCTTCTCAATGTGGCTGTAGAATAAGCGGCGTGTACAATTTCCCTTCTAACAATGGAGATATTAAGGTATGTATGGCTTAGCAGAGTATATCGATATTTACCTTTCAACGAATAATTGTACTTACCATATAACTAAGGCTCAGCCGTGGTTTATACTCTGATAACTGCACGATGGGCAGTTGAAAACACGAGAAAATGTCAAAAAACATGAGCTGAAAAACGAGTGCTTTTTGATCATTTTCGAGTGAAGAGAGTGCAGTTTTCAAAGTATTTACAACGGCTGAACCTTAGTTATTTGGTTTATTACATAGATTTACGAGCGAAACGTTTTCTTGCAGAAAACTATTTTGTTCTTGCAAATTTTCGCTCTGATCCGATCGCGATATAACACTAATTTTGATTGGCTCAAGAATAGTAACACTCTTATCTGATTGGTCAAAAATGTGACAGCCAACATTCAAGTAGCCTTTTTCAATGCCAAGAATGGAAAGCCCACTGAAAATTTTACAATCTTTGAGATCTCTGCCGGTGCTTTCAAGGGATGTTTTTGCCAGTATATTACTTATTGTTGATGTGAATTTCGTTGTGCAAATTTTCCAAAATTATTTTATTTTATTAGCTTTTTCCTTCATATGAAGGCAGGGACACCACAACAGCTTACGCCAATTACTGTGGGCCCTGTAGTATGCTGAGACCTGACTGTTGTGCCGGGGGACAATCCCCTCCTCTTTTCGAAGAGCACAACAGGATCTTTTAGGTCCACCTTATATAGGAGTTAGAGTGAAGGCAGACGGGACCTCCGGCTTTACGTTCTTATCCGAGAAGACGAGGCAATGAGAGAGTGAAGTGTCTTGCCCAAGGACACAACGCAATCGCCTGGGCTGGGAATCGAACCCAGACCATTAGGCCCGGAATTCGATCCCCTGACCACTAGACCATCACGTCTCTCTATTGGATAAGACTTTTGCGACATCCAGAATAATCTAGGTACACTTACCGAGACCTGTGTTTTTCTGATATCACAAAACCGAATTCACTATTGTTTTATTGTACAATATGTTTAATAGAAACTTAACCAACAAAATTTATTTCACGTCCAAAGCAAGTTTTTTTTTAAGCAAGAAAACAACGAAATTAAAGGGGACAATAAATCAATATTTTGGAGAATAATGCATTTGCAGGCGCAATCTACAGATAAATAATCCAAACATAATTAGCTAGCCATTTTTTTTCACTAATCTGTAGGTTGTCTGATTGTGAAAATAATTTGCATGCTCTTAGCTTATTATATTCTATATAGTAAATACAATGTATAGTAATTTATTATTTGTTTCTGTAGTATTACTGTGATCAACAAACCGATGGTGGTGGATGGACAGTTATCCAGAAAAGAAAAGATGGTTCAGTGGACTTCTATCGAGGATGGCAGGACTACAAGGTTGGGTTTGGTAATCTAACTGGTGAATTCTGGTTAGGACTTGACAAAATCTACCAACTGACCAGTTCGACTCGCAACCGTCTTCGTGTTGATCTAGAAAGCGCCTATGCAGAATACAAATATTTTGCTGTTAATGATGAAGACAACAAGTACAGGTTGAGGCTTGGAAAGTTCGTTGGAGGTAAGAGAAATTTATTTAATGGAATCGATGACTACTAGTGTCATCTTGGCTAAGCTGATAGTGTTAACGAAATTATAGAGTTTCCCAAAGACTTCGAGTGGGTAGGCGTGTCATTCCCTTTGCCTCATTACCTGGGCTACTTCTTCATGTGTAACCCCATCAAATGGCACTAATAACCCAAATAGTAGTATGCCAACACAAACACACTTACACTAATTATTATACATTGTACTCACTATCTACAATGTATTTTCAAAATCAGACAATTTACAGATTAGTGAAAAATATGTAGGTTGCGCTCGAAATGCATTGTTGACCAAAGGCGCCAAAAACTAAGTTCAATCATCGCAGCTTTGCATACAACCAAAAAGATTGCTGCTCGCATTGATTCTTCAAGTTATAACGACTCTGACAATAGTAAAGGGTTTACAAAAGTTACAAGAGAAATTCACAAGGAATACCTGGGAGAAAAAAAACTTGAAAAGCTAAACGAAACGTTCATTTATTAGGTAATGTTTTAGAGTTTTTTTATTTCCGTGAGACAAGAAAATTAAACGGCTTGCCTTATTGGAAGGGAAGCCATTAAAACATTGAGATTCAGCCTTAACAATATTTAAGGAAGCTTAAGTATGAACATTTTACATTATAAACGCTGAGATTGCTTTTAAATCGCGACAGTGTAAACATTATTTGAAGCATCTAATAGCTGAGTTTTTGTTTCAAACATAAAAAAATTGCTTTCCACGTATCAGTACTTTTATGGATTGAATTTTTTCTTAAACAACGTACGTAATATACAAATTAGGTAAAACCTATAGCTAATAACGGAGTTCCGTTTTTCCCTCTGTTCTTCCGTAAAAACTCTTTGATTCAATTCTTCTTTTTCGTTTGACATGTTAACAAAAATATTGTCGGTTTTCCAAAAAAAAAATGTATTATATATATAGCTTAGTCTTATAGAAAGTAAAAATAAATAATGATGATAGTGTTATAGTGGGGCCGGCACGCGTCGATTTTTGCTTGTTTTCGCGCGTTGTCCATATTTGGAGTGGAAGCGAACGGACGGACGTCAGTAACTCATAATATTTTGAAATAAAGCGATTTTTTGACACAAAACGAGAAAATAAATACCTTTTTTGGAGAAAAAGACCGTACGTCTCGAACAAAATGGCCACTTTTTGTCGTTTTCGAGGGCTTAAAAAAACTAGAAAAAGGCCTATTATCTGTGGGTTAAAAAAACTAAACGAAGACTTATTTTTTGTAGTTATTTCGATTTATAAGATAAAAAATGGGGGTCATTTTTTGAGATATTCTGCTTCAAAAAAACGGCCCGTTTGCTTGTTTTTTTTTATAGAAGCAAAATCACCCAGGCGTTCCTCACTGCTTATTGTCGTGCGTAGTAGGATGCGTGCGAGCATACCCCGCGAACGTCCTTAAGTATGTTGCTCCGCTAGCGCAGGCCGCTAGAGCTCCGATATAATAAAACAACACTTGAATTCGGTTTTTGTGATATCCGAATAATCAGGATCTCGGCAAGTGTAATCAGGTGTAATTCATTCTCGTATCCAGACCCTACTCAGATTTCTGGCAGATCGTAGGCTCTGGGAAATCCTACAACCGGAAACCAGAATTGTTGTGACAGCGTCAACAGAGGGCATGCGCCATGTTTCGACCGAGTTGCTCTGGGCACGAGAATGAACGAATGAACGAGCACATCGCATCGATGCCAACTTAATTAATATTCATCATCTTCTGTACGAGCCTTGGCACGTTTGAATTTGCAAACTTTTGATGTTTTATGATTTGATTTTAATGGTTAAAGAAGTGCATTTGAGCTGTAAAATTAGGCATGGATAAGGAAATATTACCGTAGAATAAAATTCTTGGATCAGAATTATATAAACTTAAAAAAGAAAGGATTTATGAGCCTGTAAAGAATGTTGACACGGTCTTAAATTCTCCGAAACTGCAACCTTCCCGGCACAGTGAACTAGGCAAATTTAAAAATAGCCGTAACTTGTTTAATTTTAACTCAAATCGCTTGAAATCTTCTCAGACACCTAATTTGATAATAACTGAAAATGACACTGAAATATTTTATTGAAGTATTAATATTTAGTTGAAAAACAACGAAGGTTTAAAAGTCGCCTATTATTCTCTTATAAATAGTACAATGAGCTTGGGCTACCTGTGGATATACCTTGTTAAACCATTGCTATTGTTATACCACTCAGCCAATCAGATCACATGAAATTATAGGGTTTCCCAGAGCCTACGACCTTTTGTTAGAAAGCTGAGAAGGGTCTGGGTACGAGAATGGGTGTAATTATACTTCCCTTGGCCTTGATTATTCTGGATATCACACTGAAAAACCTCATCCAATAATTGTTCATAATACTATCCAAAATTAAAAAAGTAAGGGGGTGGTCTTGTTATGTTCCACAAAACACGATCGCGAGGTAAGAGATACAGAGGACTCTTCAGGGGGAGGGGTCACAAAAACAAGTTTAATTAAGGTTACCGTCCACGTTCGCGGGGTGCTCTCAGTTAAAAATTATTTAGCGCGTTACTTAACAATAAAGATAGACAAAGTATATATCATTTTAAAGCTTATATAACAGAAAATAAGACTATGTATAAGAATATGTGTTGATTGACATAACGAAGAAATGACGGCAAAGCAGTATGAGCTTTTTGACTTATACTTTTTAAACAACTCGCATTGAAAGCGGTCAATTTTGAGGATTTTTGAAGAGAATACCTTACAGAAAATTGTTGTATATAACAAAACATACACAGTCTTATTTTCTGTTATATAAGCTTTAAAATGATATATAATATGTATATTATTATTGTAAAATGACGCGGTAAACACACTTTAAACTGAGAGCATGTGAAAGCACACCGCGAACGTGGACCGTAACCTTAAGAGAAAATCATAGTGCACCAGACCATCTCACTCCCCCTCCCTGTAAGTAATGACCGGTTTCTAAATTAAACATACACGTAGCTATAATATAGTGATAGTACTGTTGGCATAATGTTTTTAGGGTTGTTATGCAAAGTACCATTTCATGGTAATATTTTAGATATATGAGCGCTATATCAATCAATTTTTTTGGTATATTGCTAGGTAATGCAGGGGACTCCCTAACAGTACATGTCAATCATGCTTTCACGACCAAAGACCGCGATCACGACATATATCCCGGTGTTAATTGTGCTGTGAGTTACAAAGGAGCCTGGTGGCATGTTAGGTGCCATAGTTCGAACTTGAATGGTTTGTACCTGGATGGTGGTCCTTCGACCTATGCCCAAGGTATTAATTGGTTATCATGGAAGGGTTACACATACTCTGCCAAAACAGCAGATATGAAAATACGACCAACTTAGTTCCGTGCACTTGAAACCCATTATTCTTAATTGTTTATTTATTCATTTATTATTATTTATTTTAGGGGGAGGGGGGCTAGCTTCGTATAAGCCTACGTAGCGGCCCTAAGGAGAGGGGATTGGAGATACTATCGTCATTAAGTCTGCAAATCGGCACTAAAGGGATGATTAATGAAAAGTCCTGCTTCGTTTAGGCTGGGTAGCGGCCCTAAGGAAGGAGATTGGGGAGTATAGCTTCATTTTTCCGGCACAGCCGCCCTAAGTGGAGGGGGTTGGGGAGTCGAGCTTCGTTTAGCCTGCACAGAGGCCCTAAGGGGAGGGGGTTGGGGAGTCGAGCTTCGTTTAGCCTGTGTAGCGTCCCTAAGGGAAGCAGATTGTGAAGTCAAGCTTTATTTAAGAGGGTGTAGCGGACCTAAGGGGAGAAGATTGGGGAGTCCAGCTTTGTTTAAGAGGGTGTAGCGGACCTAAGGGGAGAAGATTTGGGAGTCCAGCTTCGTTTAGCCTGTGTAGCGGCCCTAAGGGGAGGGGGCTGAGTAGTCTAGCTTCGTTTAGCGTGCGTAGCAGCCCTAAGGGGAGGGGCCTTGGGAGTCCAGCTTCGTTTAGCCTGCGTAGCAGCCCTATAAGGGAAGGGGGTTGGGGAGTCCAGCTTCGTTTAGCCTGCGTAGCGGCCCTAAGGGGAGGTGGGGTGAGTAGTGTAGCTTCGTTTATTTAAGGAATATAAAACGGCGCGCGTTTATATATATATATATATATATATATATATATATATATATATATATATATATTGTGATATAAACACGCTGGGAGTTGTAGCAGCCCTAAGGGGGGGGGGGGGGGGGGGAGTTGGGGAGTCCAACTTCGTTTAGCCTACGTGGCAGCCCCAAGGGAAGGGTGTTGGGGAGTCCAGCTTCGTTTAGCCTGCGTAGTGGCCCTAAGGGGATGGGGCTGAGTAGTGTAGCTTCGTTTATTTAAGGAATATAAAACGGCGCGCGTTTATATATATATATATTGTGATATAAACACGCTGGGAGTTGTAGAGCAAGATAGAAGTCGCAAAAGATTATTTACTTCTCTCTTGCTCTACAGCTCTAAGCTGGAACTAACCAAAAATCATATGCATCAACTTTAATCGTTAATCATTTATCATTTAGTTATTCACTTATCACACTAATCTTCAAGTGCTTCCTGTGATAGTACATAAAAAGGCCTAAGCCGATAGACCTCTTTACCTCCGTATGAAATTTGCCAATTTCAGATGAAATGGCATTCTGTTGAGACTCTAGTGGTAGCATCAAGGAAGGTACAGAGGTATATTGCTGGTTAATGATTTCACTTTTTTCAACTTATGAACAATGATTTTTTACGTTAGAAAACGTCATTATAATAGTGTACTGCTAATAGCAGGTCAGCGGTAGCAATGATAAGTCAATTACAATAATTTGTACAAACGATATTCACAAGATGTTCACTTAATTATAAGTGACCTCTAATAGTTTTTCTCTAGTTTGTCAATGCAACAACAAAAAAGCACAAAGGGGTGGGGGGGGGGGGGGGGGGGGGGGCTCCATTTATCCAAGTGGCAAGGGCGATCGGAGTCGATTTTGCATCTGATCTCTAAAAGGTACGCAAAAATTAAGAGAACTGGAAAGCCTTGTTAAGACTGTTAATTTCAACCTCTAAAGTAAGACTGTGCGGTGTTCTTAGCTGCTAAACTTACTTTTACTAACAAAGCCAAGTAAAAATGACCCTTACAGGTACAGAGTCATGTACGTAATTGACTTTTGAGCAAGAAACCCAAAAGGAACCTAACAGGTACGCACAGTAAATATTTTCATTCTTAAATGAGCGCTGATCACACCTATCACTTGGACAAATGGAGTATCCCAACCCCCCACCGGGCCTGATCGATTTATGGTCTAGCTTCTTCATTTTTGTTAGCATAACTAAAAGCAAACGTGTAATCCATATATAATATTAATATCCTGCGCCAAATTCTTTAGAAGAAAATATTTCGGCTTCTCGAACGAGTTATGGCCAGTTATTGATTTATGGAAAACACAGAGCAACTCTTGCAATATGGATTCCAGTGTGATTATTTGAATGCCGGATCACATTCGAGATCCGAACACGCTTATTACATGCAATAAACTAAAAACATATAATGTCGCACATTCTTAAATTTCCTGTTGAATATTATGTAAACAGCTCTCAGTTCACTTTTGATAGAAAGCGCTAGTTTACTTTTTTTTTTTTGAAGAAGTACTTAAACATTGTTAAGCTGTCAATGCATATATTTACTTTATGGAAAATAAAATAACAATTAAAACTCTGATTGTCTTTACTTTGACTGTTTTTACACAATTTCAGAAATAAGAATAAGAAGCTATTTTAGTTGTCGGTTTGTGTTTGTTGAATATCTGGTATCATAGTTGGTGGGTATATGATTGGGTTGTGGGTCTGTTAGTCGGTTGGTTTGCTGGTGGGTAGGCGGGTGGGTTTGTTGGTTGGGTGCCTGTGTTTGTTGTATATCTGGTATGATAGCTGGTGGGTAGATGGTTTGTGAATGGGTCTGATGGTTATGTGGTTTGTTGGGTTGTTAGGTTGGTGGGTCGGTTGGTTTGCTTGTGAGTAGGAGGGTTGACTTGTGTGTTGATTGATTGGTAGTTTAGCCTGAAGTTAATTTGATAGTTTGCTGGGAATGTTGTTTGTTTAGTTGGTTGAGTACTTGGTTGGTAAATCTAATTCTTGAGTTTATGTGTACTAACCTTTTTGTATTAACGTTTACTTGTTTAAAAAACGTAACGATTAGTTTCTGTTAGTCCTGAAGACGACCCAGTGTGGTCGCCAAAGCTCGACATTAAATAATGTTCAAAAATAGGTCGAAGTAGCACCATGTTTAATATTCACACGACCTACAAACACCTCTTTGTTTTCAAATTATTTCGAAAATTTCGAAAGGAAATTTAAGATAAGATTATCTCCCGATGGATCTTTCTGATAACCTGATTCATCATTTAATATGATTGTCTTCAAGCGAATTATTCCAGCTGTCTTCCGAATGTTTCCCTATTAGCAATTAAATTATATGTTAACGTTTGTATAATTCGAGTTTTAATTGAAAATTTATCATTACAAGAGATTATTAACCAGATGTACGAAATCGCAAATCATGATTTTATCGCTGAATCTCTCGTTATTGAATGAATAAAAATACGTTAAACATGCACTAAACTGGCTAAAAAATACTTTGATGGTATGAAAAGGCAAAACTTACAAAAAAAATATTTATTGCAATACTTAAAAGTTGTTTTTAATTTCCCGGTCTGAAAAAAAAATACGAAAACTAGACTGTATGTTGTCATAGAAACGGTCCATTACCAAGGTCGAATTGCAAAAGCTATGGTGATCGTGCGTTCTCAGTTGTGGCCCCTAAACTATGGAACTTATTATCTACAGACATTACACAATGTATAACAACTCCATCGACATTTTTAAAATTAAGTTGAAGACATATTTATTTAAAAAATCATATTAAGTTTTCTTTTATAAATTGACAAATTGTTTTCTCCCGATTGTTATGAAATTATCTTGTTTTTATATAGTTTTTCCGAATTTTCATTTTTATTATAATTGTTTATTTTGCATAACGTTTATCTAATTTTACTATTTGTTTATCTTACATATTATATTTCATATATTCATATTATATTTTTTATTTCATGTAAAATCATTGCGACTTGTGTAAATATATATTTCGTTTTTATGAAAAAAATTATTATTATTTTATTATTATTATTACGCCTTTGAATGGACCGCGCGTCAACCAATCAGAATTCGAAAAACATTTAAGCTATATAATAAACTGTTTTATCGCAATTAAAGTTTTTGTGCAAGGATATTCATAAAACACTGCGATATCATATTTACATTTAAGTAGATAGATATAAAACCTGGCACTAGCGCGCTCTCGTGGTCTTTTCAATAATCTTTGATCAACAAATATATTATCATATCAAGCGATGAAGACTGTACTTAGTAACAGTTAAAAGGTTTTGATTGCACACTGTGCACCTAGCTAAGTTACTACTGTCACTACTGTTAGTAGTTCTGTTTCAATGTGGTAGATTTTTGCTTTAGTCAGAAACAGTCTGGGGTGTGTCTTCCACAATCTCTAATTGCTGTAGTTGTTGATTATTACCTATTTCTAAAGTATGTACTTTTCTTGAGAATATTTTCCTTGCTGCTGCTCGAAAATCAGCAAGGAAAATCATGTAAATACCAGGACTACAACAAGAGTTGACCAGAGGTAAGAACGCTACACAAAAATAATACCAATTCCAATCAATGCAGACAGATTCAAAAGCGTCTTCCGAATTCTCATCGACAATTTCCAAAAGAAAAGTAATATCAACAGGGAGATAACACGAGCAAAATAGTAGTAATGAACTCAAAACCATTTTCATGGCGCTGTGCATTCTCTTGGCCCTTCCTTGTCTTTGCATCTCTGGAAGATTGTATTGAATGGTTTGTCGATTTGAAAGCCGCCGTAGAGTAGTGAGGCTTAACGAAACAATCGCACAATATGCCGAGACTGAGAATATATTCAAAACGATACCGATGGTTAATGAAGGCGATTTTGAGTTACAATTGTACGTTTTGTCCTCTTTTTCAACATAGGCAGAAAACAATTCATGAAACGCCAGTGCAATAGCAATTACCCAAGTGCATGCAAGTACTGCCATTCTTTTTTTCAGTGTGTACGGTCGTGATATTTGTAATGTTTGTCTTGTTGCTTTGAATCGTTCAATACTAATAACCAGAAGAGTAGCCAAACAAAGCCACGTCCCAACAGATAGAAAAAAGCTCAAAGACTTGCAAAATACTTCAGCGGTATTGCGTTTAACATTCAACGCTTGGTGATGATCAAATAAACTTGGTAAATATAAACCCCATGTCATCAAAACCACCAAAGTATCAGCCACAGCCATGTTTATGATCAAATGATGCAGGTTTCTTCTGGCGGTGTATTTAGCAGCGAGTACGATGATGGAAATGTTTCCCAAAACGCCAAAACTACCAACAAGAGTGAAAGAGGTTATTTGAAAAACACGAAAAACATTCGTTTCGTTTTGAAATGAAGAGCATGTGTTATTGCTAGAACTGTTCATGATTTTCAATGATCGTTATAAATAATCGTTTCAATTATCTCAAGATAACGAACGCTAACACACTATTTTTTGATTATCGTAAAATGTTTGAGATACTGCACACGCTCTGGTTGGCTGGCGACCTTGTTTATATTTGAGAACAGCGGACAAGCTAAGTATATTTTCTTTAAAACGTTCAAGATTATTCTATAAAATATAAAACATCCGTTTGTGACTATATACTCATCTATATAGATATAATAAGAAAAAATGCTTTTTTTTTGGACATTTTTTTCTCCTTTTTCATTTTTTTTAATCAAAAAAAAATTTAGAATTGTTTTCAAAATTTTAATTGATTTTAAATTAAAAAAAGTCTATTGGAATTGAAAGTGAAAACCAAATCAATTTATAATAAATGAACATAAAATGAGCAAATTTAAAATGCAAACAAGATCAAACAAATTTTAATCTATGGCAGTGATAGGTACGGTCATGGTATTATTATAAAAAGTGATCAAAACCAATCAAGTCAATGTCTAAAGCTACCATATCATAGACTATAATACAATTCGGCAATGAAGTGACACACGCGCCTCCTGTGTCAATCAATCAATCAATCAATTTATTAAAGTCATAACGTGGGATAAGGTCGCCCTTACATTCGAGCCAGAGGCTCATGTAAAAAACGTATGACAATTATATAAATATATTGTACTAGACATGGAAAATATATACATGAAAATATAAATAGTACTTATAGATAAAATTAATTCATTTAAATTAAATTTATAGTGAATATGATATATTGAGATAAACTATATCAAATTAATAAGTAATATATATCAAGCTAATTAAACCCTAATATCTTATAATAAACAGTAATTACATTTACAGCAAGCTCTTAAATTGCTAAAATCGTATGCCTTCAGCCTCTTACAGAAGTGTGTAGTGAAATGGAAATTCTACGACAAAACAGGCTATAATGAGAAAAGAACTATAAAGAAAGCCGGATCGAAGGAAAATAACTTCCGTCCGTTCGTCCGTCTATTTCAATGTAAAGTTACGTACATTGCGGACGTATTTTTAAAGGGTTCAACACGGGAAAGAACTCTTAAATCGGATAAATAATGAAACAAACCCGACAATAAAAACTCATTCCCAAACGACGCCATTTTCAAATTCATCATGGAGCCATGAATAAAAAAAACAACCAGTGTTTTTAATATTTTTGTTCTATTATTTTGAACAATATTTCAGTATACAGGGTATCTAGTTCAGGATAGCTACTTTGAAAAGAGCCCTGCTAAAGAAAAAATAATGCATTAAATAAATAGATCCAAAACAGAGCTGGCTATAAAGTTATTTTAAAATATATTAAATAAATGTATTGCAAGCTGCAGTAACATTCTGCTATTTTTAATTTATTGTATATCAAAGGACAAAGTATTGTAATTTGCAGCCCCAGTATACTTGATCATGAAGCTTTTTTGAAATTTAGATGTTATAACTTTCAGTAGGCGGAGTAAGTTTCGATAAACTTGAGAAAAATCAACCCATACAGGGGCTCTGATAAATATTAATTTGTCATAAGTAGGTTTTAGTGCATTTGCTGCGGTTTTTACAGTCTCTACTGCGCATGCGTCCGGTTTTTCCGCTTTGTCTGTGTTGTATGGATTATAGTGGGTAGTTTGGCGCTAGGCTATAATTGGCTATTTATTAATAATTGAAGTACGGACTGTAGGAGACTATTGGTTTGTGGGCGAGGAAAATGTCTGTCAGTAAACAAAAATAAACCACTAATACTCACACTTATTTATCTGTCTATATATCTTTTATATTTACACGATCCTATGATGAATAAACCTGAATTAACGCTGTTTTTTTCTCGTTTCCTTTTGTAATCAACTGTCTACCGAGCAAGTCGCCATCTTTGTCATACTAGTTATCAGTGTTATAATTTAGTGAGAAAACGCGTCCAAAAATATTGCCTGTTCGCTTTTTCTAAAAAAGTGAATCGATCGAATCGTAAAATATGCGAGGGTTGGCCCTAAGTGGGCCTTGCCTACCTCTGGACCAATGAGATTATTGGATTCTACATAACGTGATGATTTGAAATCGCCTTGAGCTCGATGCCAGTTGTTACGTCGTCTTTTGGCCTCGTACTACTGATTTTCTGTACCATAGGAAGCCCAATTTTTTTTATTTACAATTCAAATTTATAACGGTTACCGAAAAATCGTGAATTTATATAATAATTAAATACTGAAATGCGCTATTCTTACAAGTTTAACTTATACCGCTACTTTTGTTTTATCGGTAGCTCTACATTCATGAAAATATCTAACTTAAAAGTTTTGAGAATAAACGGATTTCCCTAAAATACAAATTATCAAATTACGTAAATTGCTTACTGTGTTTATTTTCTGTATCTTATTAACATAGAAAGTGTGCTAGTATTCACCAATATTTCAGCCATTTTTCTAACTAATTTTATCTATTTCTCTCATTCTTGCCTACTATGTCTACTTCGCTTTCTTTTTTTAATCACTACTAGATTTAGATACGTGTCTGGCTTTCTTTCATTGCTATGGTGCTAGTCTACGTATTTCAAGTGGTAAGAACATTTGATGCCGGAGTTTTTTTCATTTCGAGAACAGTCGTATATACACAACAATCAAGTGGGGCTAGCTTAATGGGAGACACGAGAATACTGTTACCTTCCCATACTTAAATTATGTACCGACTTCGTGCTTGCCGCATATCATGTCGAAAACGTAACATTTACGCCATGATATCATATCATTATATTATTATCACCTGGCCTGCCTCGATCATTTACAACATTATTTGCAGGTCAGTGGTGTATATTTTGCAATTGTACATTATTGATACTGAATACAAATTTGAAACTTGAAATATATTTGTATTGCATAGAGAGATAATCCTAGCTCAACATTGTTGTTTAGGGTTTTTAAACCTCAATATTCCTCTTTAATTACAATGCGAGGTCTGGGTGTAAATGTTTCGCTGAGTTCTACGTCCTGTGGACGTTCTTGCTGCGATGCAGTTGTTTTCATCTCTAGTGGATGAACACTCGTACAAACCAATCTCTTAGCAGCATCTCGAAAGTCAGACAAAAATATCAAATAATCCCAAACAATCCCAGGACTGAAGCAAGAGTTGACAAGCGGAAGAAGACCGTTTAAAAAAACAAGAATATATGAACCAAGACAGATTGAGGGATCGATATCATCATCAGCAATATCAAGGTAAGCATTCCAAAACGCAAAAGGAAGATAGCAACTTGAATAAAGAAGTAACGAACTCAAGACCATCTTCATGGCGCTGGCCATTCTCTTGGCCCTTGCTCGTCTCTGCTGTTCGGGGAGACTGTCTTGAATGGTTTGTTGATTTGAAAGCCTTCTTAAAGTTACTGTGCTAAATATGATTATGATGCAAAACAATAAAGATATGGTCACATAGGTAAGTGCATTGATTTCACGGGGAACGTTGTGACTTCTGCACTCAAAATGCACTGCTGAAAATTTAATGTACGGAATCTGAAATGTGGCCATGGTAAATGAAGCCAGCCAGGAGCACATCAACTCTATCACTCGTTTTCTTAATGTGTATGGTCCTGATCTCTGCATTCCTGTAGCTATGAATCGTTTAATACTGATAATCAAGAGACTATAATAAGAAGCAGACATCGAAGACATGGTAAAAAATGTTATCAGCTTGCAAATCACACCACCTCCTGACGCCTCAAAATCGGCCAAAACAGTATCATCAAGAATCAACGAAAAGTGCAAACCAAAAATGCCAAAAACTACGAGAGTGTCGGCAAAAGCCATGTTGATGATCAAATGATGCAGGTTTTTTCTTACGGTGTATTTAGCAGCGAGTACGATGATAAAGATGTTGTTGACGATACCAAATCCACCAAAAATGAAGACTGCAATGATTCCTAAAGTATGTGCTAGATTTGTATCCGTGGAACGGCAGGTAGAATCGTCCTGGATATTGGTAGAAATATTCATTGTACCAAACGTGGAGTTATTCATGATTTTTCTTTTCTCCTTTGCTAACGGCTGTTCTGGGTTATTTTGTTTAACAAGCAGTTTTTCAAAGCTCAGAATAATACGTCCGCATATCTGTTGAGATTGAAATTTATTAGTGAAATAGATCAATATTGCACACAGACATTCATTGAAATGGTTAGTTTATGAAATATAACACAAATTATAAGTGAAACGTCAATCAGAAATATTAATTTTCAAAGTCATTGTTTTTGTTCCCATGATATCATTAACAAAAACAGTTCATTTTACAGACCTCTCACTGTGAATTACAATTATGTGTAAGTTGTGTACGGACCGCTATTCAAGTTCAATACCCAGCTTACAAGCATGATTAAAAGTAAAAGTAAAGAATGAGTGTACTTATTGACATTATAATAATTTTGTCAATATAATATACATGAATGGTATATATGAAAGATAAATTAATTAATGAAAGGCAAATTAATCAAATATATATAAATTGCTTTTTTTATGATCTGACATTACAGGTGAACAGGTTAAGATGATGTCATTATAGGACATACTAAATGGATACGGACTAGTATGATAAGAACTAAAAAGGACAAAAAAATACTAAAATAGATAGCTTACTTGCAAAAAATAAAAACACATATGTTTATCCCTCTATAGTCCATATTCGGGATTACCCATTCCCCTCTATCCAAGCGGGTGTAACGAAACTAACAGAAATAAATAGTTCAACTTTTCACTGCGCCATCATGAAAGGTAGCCGGGCCTTTGCATCGAACCGAGACAAACGTTGAGCTTGCAAAGATATAGACATTTTAAACACACCTTGCGGGAAAATTTCCCACGAGTCTCTATAATTGCAAGCTCAATGTTCGTCTCGCTACCGGCTATCTTTTTAAGATGACGCAGGGAACTGTGAAGGGGACAATTGAAGTAGTCAATGCACGGTCAATGCATCACAGCGTCACTGCAGTGACAGTAATCATGATTAATCTGTTTGTATTAATATTTTCTTCAATTATAACTTCAAAGTTCCTGTGAGGTCTCATATAAATAAAAACCTCTACAATTTTGAGATTGTCATTAAGAAGCGTTTATTAATACTAGACATTAAGCGATGGGAATCCGGCATAAGAAGTGTGATTGTTCGTGTTTTGTGGATTTGACGAGTAATTGATAGCGGACTTTTCTAATTTGTGTTGGGAAAACATTTAAAGTTTTTATCCCAAATTAATTAATTTGTTTTATTTAAATGTAAATGCAGCACAAATTTCAGTTGAATGGCTGTTATTTATTTCAGGGGAATATTGTTGATGTGGTCAACTTATCTCAAGTGGCGAAAAACCTTTGATGCAGTTGTTTTCATCTCATGAGCGGGATGAACAAACCATCAATTCAAAACAAAAACATTTCAACTTTTCACAATTCATCAAAGAATAAATATACAATTAAATTCGTTTTCAAGATTAGGTGTTAGGCTATGAAATTCGATTCGTAAGATGTAAGAGAGATATCTACAATGCGTTTACAAAAAAAATTGAAAAATTTTGTAGTTATTTTTATTATTATGATTTAGATTTTTCTTCCTGATTTGTGTTAAATACCGTGAGCGTACACATATATCTATCAATAAACTGATTTGTGTATATATCATTAGTAAAACCACTGGCCTGCCTCGATTATTTACTACTATTAGGGGTGGCGAATGGTCCTTCCGAGATTTTCCGAGACGGCGAGATGGAGGTTTTAAAATTCCAGATCGAGACTCTGTGAGATTTTCAAAATTCGAGACCGAGTTCGATTTTTTGCTTTACGTTTTCCAAAAACGAGATTTTACTGCAACATCTTACTATCTCATCTAATTATGCTTAAATTATACATTTTTCGGAAATGTAAACATAACGTAGAACATATTAGCCTTGGAGGTAATTCGAGACTCCGAGACTGTCGTTTTTAAAAAAATGAGATTTTGAGACCAACAATTTAGAAAATTCGAGACTCCGAGGCGTTTTTGAAGGTACCATTCGTCACCCCTACTAGCATTAGAAGGTCAGTGGTGTTTATTTTGTACATTATTGATACTAAATAAAAACTTGAAACTTTAAATAAACTTGTATTGCATCGGTAGTCAATCCCCTACATTGTTTTCATACATTTTCCCCATTACAATACGAGGCCTCGGTGTAGATGTTTCGCTAACTTCTACGTTCTGTGGAAGTCCTTGCTGCTGTGCCGTTGTTCCCATTGCTAGTGGGTGGATACTCGTACAAACCAATCTCTTAGCAGCTTCTCGAAAGTCAGACAAAAATATCAAATAGATACCAGGACTGAAGCAGGAGTTGACGAGAGGGAAGAGAATATTTAAAAAGCCAATAATATATGAACCAAGACAGAAAGAGTTTTGGATGTCAAAATAATCAACTGCAAAATCAACGAAAGCATTCCAAAAGACAAAAGGGAGATAGCAACTTGAATAAAGAAGTAACGAACTCAAGACCATTTTCATGGCGCTTTCCATTCTCTTGGTCCTGGCTTGTCTTTGTATGTCAGGGAGACTGTCTTGAATGGTTTGTTGATTTGAAAGCCTTCTTAAAGTGACTGTGCTAAAAATGATTATGCTGCAAAATACCAAAGCTGCGATTGTATATAAAAGTGCATTTATGCCTTGAGGAACGTAAAGCCTACTGCATTCAAACCGCCCTAATGGAAATTGTTCAACGGTAGTGTACGGAATCTGAATTGCAGTCATGGTAAATGAAGCCAGCCAGTAGCACATCAACTCTATCACTCGTTTTCTTAATGTGTATGATCCTGATCTCTGCATTCCTGTAGCTCTGAATCGTTCAATGCTGATAATCAATAGAGTAATATAAGAGGCGAACATTGAAGACATTGAAAAAAATTGTATCAGCTTGCAAATTACACCACCTCCTAACAACTCAATATCGGCCCAAATGGTATAATCAATAATTGACGGAACGTGCAAACCGAACACTGCAAAAACTACCAGAGTGTCGGACAAGGCCATATTGATGATTAAATGATACAGGTTTTTTCTTACAGTATATTTAGCAGCCAGAACGATGATGAAGATGTTATTGAGGATGCCAAATCCACCAAAAAGGGAGACAGCGATGATTTTCAAAGTACGAGTTAGATTTGTATCTGTCATGTTGCAGGAAGAATCATCCTGAATATTACTGGAAAGATTCATGGAAGCATACGTAGAGTTATTCATGATTTGGTGTTTTTGCTCTGTTTAGTGAGTTTAGCACAACCGCCTCTGGTTTACTGTCGGCTGTGCTGCTCCTTGCTTATTGTGACTTTTTAAGTCTGCTTTTCAATGTCAGCATTGACTGATATATCCGCATATCTGATAAGATTGAAAGATATTAGTGAAATAGATTAATATTGCACACACACTTTCATCGAAATGGTTAGTTTCTAAAATATAACACAAATTATAAGTGAGACATATGAAATTAATTAATTTAATTTTCAACGTTATTGTTATTGTTCCCATGATATCATTAACAACTGAAAAGCTCATTTTACAGAACTCCCACTGTGAATTATAATCATGAGTACGGAACGCTATTCAAGTTCCAGTCTTCTAGCTGACAACCAGCTGAGAATCATGAGGAAATTAAACATAAGAATTAGAATGAGCCCGGATTGTTGACATTATCATGTGGTCAATATAATATACCTGAATCACACTTTATGGTGAAATATATATGAAAGAATTAATCAATGAAAGGCAAATAAATCAAATATATATAAATTGCTTTTTTTATGATCTGACATTACAGGTGAACAGGCGAAGATGTTGTCAATATATGACATACTAAATGGATACGGGTTACTCAAATAACTGACTAAATCGATTAAAAAAGTATATTGACTGACATTTCTAGGTGCGGGATCAATCCAGATCGATAGTCATGGTACCAAGGGACCGGTCATTATTTATGTGGGGGGGTGGGGGGGGAGAAATCATAGGGGGGGCCATGCTTATATTTTTCAATGACAGGGGGTGGGTTGGAATTAAATTTCACTGAGTTGGGGGTGGTCCATTTCTCTTTTGTAAAGAACATACATGAATGTATAAAAGTATAAAGTAAGTTGTGTATTATCAAATTGGATAAAAAACGTGTTTCCATGCCAACCTAGTATATTATTTGCCATGTAGTATGTATAAAAAGCAACATTAATTTTTTTTAGTTTCTATCAGTTTAACAAACTTAAGCAAACAGTAATATTTCTACAACATTTGAAGTCTTTCAATAGTATTGTCAATAAGTTCATATGAATCCAGAGCAAATAGTCCTTGATTCTTCATTATTTCTAAATGTTTAATGGCACTTCTCTTATTAACCTTTGCAAGGCTATCTTTACTTAGTTCCTCTTCGCAAAGTGCATGTGCACATGTGCACGTAATCGTGTAGCCTTCTGGGAAACAGAGATTTTCAACAGTGAAACTGTCTAGGGTAATGCCCTTAATCAATTTGAAGACAGCTGCCTGAAGTCTTTCTGTTTTTCGCTTGTTTGCTTTTCCCTTGTTCTCTTTCTGGCTCCTTGATCTCTTCTTCCCTTTGCTAGAACAAAATCTTGAAAATGCCTGAGCAGTTGGCTGATGAAAGTGGAAATAGACGAGTTCCAGATGATTGGCAGCCACGATCAAACATTAAGAAACGTTTTGAATCTGGCAAGTTAACAATCGATGATACAGATGCTATCCAAGATTTCTTAAAACGTTCATTGTTGAAGAAAAGTTTGTCAAGAACTACCTTGAACACTTGTCACAGTTAGCTAGTGTAAGTGAAATCAGAAAAAAAGATAAAAAGAGGGAAAAAGAAATTCGATCCAAAAAAGAAATTTCTAGTTATGACTGGAAAATGCTGGTGGAGCGTGGAAACCTTAACTCACTGAAAGTCCCCGAGCTTGATAAGTACATTGAGTACAATAAACTGAGCAAAAAGGGGAAAAAGATGGACAAGATTAAACGGATAACTTTACATCTCTTAGGTTCTTCAACAGCAGACACAGCAGATAAGTCACTTCCTCAACGCCAACATGATGAAAATGATGGAAATGACGGTGATGCAAGTGACAGTGATGGAAGTGGCAGCGATGAGGATCTAGTTTTATATGCTGAAAGTGACACTAGCAGTGAAGACATCAACAGTGAAAGCGAAAACGAAAGTGAACATTTTACATATCAAGCAAGATCAACAAGAAGTGGCCGCAGAGTAGGACATTGGTCCACACGTTATGCTGATTTTTGATTTTGATTTTTTTTGGGGAGGGGGGGGGGGGGGGGGGGGCTGCCTCTGAAATGAATTCCATTTTGGGTGGGTCAAAAGTTAAATGTAATACCTCAGGGGGTGGGCCAAGGATAGTCTTTTTCATTCAGACAAAAAAATTCCCCCCCCCCCCCCCCCCCCCCCCCACCCCCCCACATAAATAATGACCGGTCCCCAAACATGGATTTTTTTCATGATTTCATTTTTGGCTGTTCTGTTCCTTGTTATTTGTGATTTTTTAAAGTAGTTTTTCAGAGCCCAGAATCATTTGTCGGCATATTTGTTGATATTGAGAGATTTCAGTGAAATATATTATTATTGCAGACTTGCATTATATTGTACTGGCTAGTTTCTAAAATATAACAAATTATATGTACATACACGAAATATATATTAATTTTCAATTGAAGTTTTTGTTTTTGTAAACATGCTATCAGTTTGTGTTTTGAAAGCTCATTTCAAAGAACTCTCAATGCCGATTACAATCAATCATGTGTACGGACGGCTATTGAAGTTCCACTCTGCTTGCTGACAAACAGCTAGGAAATGAGGAAATAAAACAATATTAAGCATTAGAATGAGCCGGGATTATTGACATTATAATGTGGTCAATCCATCATACCTGAAGCACACTGTAAGACAAAACTTTATAAACAAAAAACAAATAAATCAAATATATATCAATTACTTTTTTATTATCGGACATTTCAAGTGAGCAGGTGCAAATGCTACCAATATAGGACCTACTAAACGGATACGGGTTAACTGACTAAAACGATAAAAGAAGGCATTGACTAGAAGCTGTTGATGAGTGATCAATTCAGCATAACATATATATATATTGAACGAGGGAAGAGTTTCTATCCTCCGAAACCTTGTCCGTTAAGTTTAAAAATCTCTGAAGCAAGCTCCTCGAAAAATCAATGTTTTGCAACTGCTCTTTGAGTTGAATTTCACAGTGCTTTTATTTTCAAGTTAAATCCATCATTTCTGCGAGGTAAACTATTCTTCGAAACAAGTGCCCAAAATACCATGAATAACTCTACGTTTGGCACCATGAATATTTCTACAAATATGTGGGAATGATAATGATATCATGGGTACATTAACAATTACTTTGAAAATTTCATATGTCTCACTTATAATTTGTGTTATATTTTAGAAACTAACCATTTCGATGAAAGTGTGTGTGCAATAGTAATCTATTTCACTAATATCTTTCAATCTTATCAGATAAGCGGATATACAACTCAATGCTGACATTGAAAAACAGTCTTAAAAAGCCACGAATAGCAAGGAGCAGCACAGCCGACAGTAAAGCAGAGGCGGTTGTGTTAAACTCACTAGAACAGAGCAAAAACACCAAATCATGAATAACTCTACGTATGCTTCCATGAATCTTTCCAGTAATATTCAGGATGATTCTTCCTGCAACATGACAGATACAAATCTAACTCGTACTTTGAAAATCATCGCTGTCTCCCTTTTTGGTGTATTTGGTATCCTCAATAACATCTTCATCATCGTGCTCGCTGCTAAATACACTGTAAGAAAAAACATGCATCATTTGATTATCAATATGGCCGTGGCGGATGCTTTGGTGGTTGTTATAACGATATTTGGCTTTAGGGGTTCAACCTTATTGAATATTAATGCTTGGGCCGATGTCATGATGCATGACCGAGGAGAAGTTCTTTGCAAGATACTAAGTAGTGTTTACAACATGAGCGGCCGTGTTGTATCGGCAGATACAATCGCAAGCCGAAGGCGCGCGATTGTATCGCCGATACAACACGGACGCGAATGTTGTAAACTACTTAAAAAATGTCTAGGTTAGCTCTTTCATATTTTACCAAAATTTTCAAGATTAAAATAAATTTTGCCGTAAAATTACCAGTTAAAACTTATGCAAATCAGGATATACAACACTAGTGTTGTATCAGATTTACAACACTCGTCATGGTCATGATTTCTTTTGAAAATGTCTCATTAATTATTCATGAATTTTTTAAGATTTTTTACTAATTGTTCGATATTTTCTTCGTTCTTCACACTCTTGATAATCAGCATTGGACGGTTCAGAGCTACAGGTTTGCAGATATCTCGACCATACACATTAAGAAAACGAGTAACAGAGTTGATTTGCTCCTCGCTAGCTTCATTTGCTCTCGCATCTACTACATTACCAATAACAACAATAAATCAATTTTCATCAAGAAAAGGGCACTGCATTGAAGTACACAAATATCTTACTATACCAATAACGTTTTATTCAACCGTCTTTGTGGTATATTGTACAATAACTATTCTTAGCGCAATAACGTTAAGAAGACTTTCAAATCAACAAACCATTCAAGACAGTCTCCCTGAGATACAAAGACAAGCAAGGGCCAGGAGAATGGCCAGCGCAATGAAAATGGTTTTGAGTTCGTTACTTCTTTATACAAGTTGCTATCTCCCTTTTGCGGGTTGGCAGGCTTTTAGTAGTTTTGATGATACAATCAGAAATATGCGATCTGTGTTTTGTCATGGTACGTATGTGTTTGAGTATCTAGAAGTTTTTCTCCCTCTCGTCAACTCCTGCTTCAGCCCTGTTATCTATTTGATATTTTTGTCTGACTTTCGAGAAGCTGCTAAGAGATTAGTATGTAAGAGAGTTCATCCACTGGAAATGAGAACAGCTGCATCGCAGCAAGAACAGGACGTAAAACATGATGAAACAGTTATATAAAGACCTTCTATGATATCGGGGAAAGTCATGGAAGTTGATAACAAACCAAACACAGCATTGTAGGGAATTTTCTTCCAGTGCAAAATTTTGATCTCAGAGTGACGGTCGACGGTCACGGATGAAGAGCATCTCATAAATGAGACTGTCAAGTTTAGATTCGCATCTCTTAAGGATCTTGAAACACGATTTTAAGTCCGGATTTATGATTGTGCTCTGCGTCCAACTGATGATACTTCAGACTTATGTTCCTCACTGGGACGTATGAGGAAAACAAAATATATTGATCTCAGGAATTCTACGAAAAGCATTCAAACGTTTATATAATTGAATAACAAATTCAAGCAAAGGTTCAAGAATCAACTAGTTTTAATTTTGCTTTTTATAATTCTACTATTAAAACCGGAACATCAATAATTTAATGCAGCTTTTTGTACAAGTGTAAAGTCTACGCGTATTCTATACCTTTCGATCAAACGTTTTTATCTTTTTTCGCTCTTTTTCGACAATAAAAGTAACTTTTACAACTGCATATTCTGGTTATGAGTATGTTTTGTTTTTAATTTGTTTATATCAAGTAATAAGCAACAAGAAAATATTAACTCGGCGCGCAAGTTTGTACGCCATTTCGAAGAGTAAACAAGAAGCAAAAACAACACATTTTTCGCTGCTACTTTGAAAATGTAAGTAACCACGTTTTTGGTCCAACTAATCATAGTAACTCTAGAATCAAATCATATTGTAAACGGAATCTAGCGAGTAAACTAGTATAGGCAGCTTCGGTGTGTGATATAAGCGATAGGTAATATAAGTTTCGAGCTTTAGCTCCTTTTACTCCGACGAAGGGCTAAAGCTCGAAACGTCAGTAAAGTTAAGTCAACATTTTTTACGGTGTTACAAATTTCATCATATTATAAATGAACGTTATTTAATTACAATTATGTGTAAGTTGTGTACGGACCGCTATTCAAGTTCAATACCCAGCTTAGAAGCATGATTAAAAGTAAAAGTAAGAATGGTGTAGTTATTGACATTATAATTTTGTCAATATAATATACCTGAATCACGGTATGGTGTATATGAAAAGTACACTGTATGGTATATATGAAAGATAAATTAATTAATGAAAGGCAAATAAATCAAATATATATAAATTGCTTTTTTATGATCTGACATTACAGGTGAACAGGTTAAGATGATGTCATTATAGGACATACTAAATGGATACGGGCTATTACGATAAGAACTAAAAAGGACAAAAAAATACTAAAATAGATAGCTTGCTTGCAACAAAAAAAAAACACATATGTTTATCCCCCTATAGTCCATATTCGGGAGTGCCCATTCCTCTCTATCCATGCAGGTGTCACGAAACTAACAGAAATAAATAGTTCAACAGTTCACTGCGCCATCTTGAAAGGTAGCCGGGCCTTTGCCGGCATCATAGCGAGACAAACGTTGAGCTTGCAATGATAGAGACATTTTAAACACCTTGCGCGAAATTTTTCCACGAGTCTCTATCATTGCAAGCTCAATATTCGTCTCGCTACCTGCTATCTTTTTAAGATGACGCAGGGAAGTGTGAAGGGGACAGTTGAAGTAGTCAATGCACGGTCAATGCATCACAGCGTCACTGCAGTGACAGTAATCATGATTAATCTGCCAGTTGCTTGTATTTATTAATATTTTGTTTTCAATTATAACTCCAAAGCACCTGTGAAGTTTCATAGAAATTAAAACTTCTACAATTTTAAGATTGCCATTAAGAAGCGTTTATTAATACTACACATTGAGCGATGGGAATCCGGCATAAAAAGAGTGATTGTTTGTGTTTTGTGGATTTGACGAGTAATTGATAGCGGACTTTTCTAATTTGTGTTGGGAAAACATTTGAAGTTCTTATCCCAAATTAATTAATTTGTTTTATTTAAATGCAGCACAAATTTCAGGTCAATGGCTGTTATTTATTTCATGGGAATATTGTTGATGGGGTCAACTTATCTCAAGTGGCGAAAAAACTTTGATGCAGTTGTTTTCATCTCAAAAGCGGGATGAACAAACCATCAATTTAAAACAAAAACATTTCAACTTTTCACAATTCATCAAAGAATAAATATACAATTAAATTCGTTTTCAGATTAGATTAGGTGTTAGACTATGAAATTCGATTCGTACGATGTAAGAGAGATATCTACAATGCGTTTACAAAAAAAATTGAACAATTTTGTAGTTATTATTATTATTATGATTTAGATTTTTCTTCCTGATTTGTGTTAAATACCGTGAACGTAGACATACATCTATCAATAAACTGATTTCTGTATATATTATTAGTAAAACCACTGGCCTGCCTTGATTATTTACTACTATTAGCAGGTCAGTGGTGTTTATTTTGTACATTATTGATACTAAATAAAAACTTGAAACTTTAAATAAACTTGTATTGCATCGGTAGTCAATCTCCTACATTGTTTTCATTCATTTTCCAAATTACAATACAAGGCCTCGGTGTAGATGTTTCGCTACGTTCTACGTTCTGTGGAAGTCCTTGCTGCTGTGCAGTTGTTCCAATCGCTAGTGGGTGGATACTCGTACAAACCAATCTCTTAGCAGCTTCTCGAAAGTCAGACAAAAATATCAAATAAATCCCAGGACTGAAGCAAGAGTTGACGAGCGGGAGGAAACCCTTTAAAAACTCAAGAATATATGAACCAAGACAGAAGGAGTTATGGATGTCGAAATCATCAACTGTAAAATCAACGAAAGCATTCCAAAAGACAAAAGGGAGATAGCAAATTGAATAAAGAAGTAACGAACTCAAGACCATTTTCATGGCGCTGGCCATTCTCTTGGCCCTGGCCTGTCTTTGTATCTCAGGGAGACTGTCTTGAATGGTTTGTTGATTGGAAAGCCTTCTTAAAGTGACTGTGCTAAAAATGATTATGTTGCAAAATACCAAAGCTGCGATTGTATATATAAGTGCATTTATTCCTTGGGGAACGTTACGCCTTGGAAATTGTTCAACAGTAATATAGGGAATTTGAATTGCGGCTATGGTAAATGAAGCCAGCCAAGAGCACATCAACTCTGTCACTCGTTTTCTTAATGTGTATGGTCGTGATCTCTGCAATCCTGTAGCTCTGAATCGTTCAATGCTGATAATCAATAGAGTAATATAAGAAGCGAGCATTGAAGACATTGAAAAAAATATTATCAGCTTGCAAATTACACCACCTCCTAAAAACTCAATATCGGCCCAAATGGTATAATCAATAATTGACGGAACGTGCAAACCGAACGCCGCAAAAACTACCAGAGTATCGGACAAGGCCATATTGATGATTAAATGATACAGGTTTTTTCTTACAGTATATTTAGCAGCGAGAACGATGATGAAGATGTTATTGACGATACCAAATCCACCAAAGAAGAAGACAGCGATGATTTTCAAAGTACGAGTTAGATTAGTATCTGTCATGTTGCAGGAGGAATCATCCTGAATATGACTGGAAAGATTCATGAAAGCATACGTAGAGTTATTCATGATTTGGTGTTTTTGCTCTTTTCTAATGAGTTTAACACAACCGCCTCTGCTTTACTGTCGGCTGTGCTGCTCCTTGCTATTCGTGACTTTTTAAGTCTGTTTTTCAATGTCAGCATTCAGTGGTATATCCGCATATCTGATAAGATTTAAAGATATAAGTGAAATAGATTACTATTGTACATGAACTTTCATCGAAATGGTTAGTTTCTAAAATATAACACAAATCTGATAAGTGAGACATATGAAATATTAATTTTCAATTGTTATTGTACCCATGATATAACAACTGAAAAGCTCATGTCACAGAGCTCCCACTGTGAATTATAATCATGAGTACGGAACGCTATTCAAGTTCCAGTCTTCTAGCTGACAACCAATATATATTAGTTTTCAAAGTTTTTGTTTTTGTGAGTATGCTATCAGTTTGTGTTTCGAAAGCTCATTTCAAAGAGCTCTCAATGCCGATTACAATCAATCATGTGTACGGACTATTGAAGTTCCACTCTGCTTGCTGCCAAAGAGCTAGGAAATGAGGAAATAAAACAATATTAAGCATTAGAATGAGCCGGGATTATTGACATTATAATGTGGTCAATCCATCATACCTGAAGCACACTGTAAGACAAAACTTTATAAACAAAAAACAAATAAATCAAATATATATCAATTACTTTTTTATTATCTGACATTTCAAGTGAGCAGGTGCAAATGCTGCCAATATTGGACCTGCTAAACGGATACGGGTTAACTGACTAAATCGATAAAAGAAGGTATTGACAACAATCTGTTGATGAGTGATCAATTCAGCATAACATATATATATATTGAACGAGGGAAGAGCTTCTATCTTCCGAAACCTTGTCCTTTAAGTTTAAAAAATCTCTGAAGCAAGCTCCTCAGAAATCAACGTTTTGAAACTGATCTTTGAGTTGAATTTCACAATGCTTTTATTTTCAAGTTAAAACCATCATTTCTGCGAGGTAAACTATTCTTCGAAACAAGTGCCCAAAAAAACATGAATAACTCTACGTTTGGCACCATGAATATTTCTACAAATATGTGGAATGATACATGGAAACATTAACAATTACTTTGAAAATTTCATATGTCTCTCTTATAATTAGTGTTATATTTTAGAAAACGTACCATTTCGATGAAAGTGTGTGTGCAGTAGTAATTTATTTCACTGATATCTTTAAATCTTATCAGATATGCAGATATAGTACTCCTGACCTTGAAAAACAGACTTAAAAAGTCACAATAAGCAAGGAGCAGCACAGCCGACAGTAAAGCAGAGGCGGTTGTGTTTAACTCACTAGAACAGAGCAAAAACACCAAATCATGAATAACTCTACGTATGCTTCCATGAATCTTTCCAGCAATATTCAGGATGATTCTTCCTGCAACATGACAGATACAAATCTAACTCGTACTTTGAAAATCATCGCTGTCTCCCTTTTTGGTGGATTTGGTATCCTCAATAACATCTTCATCATTGTGCTCGCTGCTAAATACACTGTAAGAAAAAACATGCATCATTTGATCATCAACATGGCTGTGGCTGATGCTTTGGTGGTTGTTATAACGATATTTGGCTTTAGGGGTTCAACCTTATTGAATATTAATGCTTTGGCCGATGTCATGATGCATGACCGAGGAGAAGTTCTTTGCAAGATACTAAGATTTTTTACTAATTGTTCGATATTTTCTTCGTTCTTCACACTCTTGATAATCAGCATTGGACGGTTCAGAGCTACAGGTTTGCAGATATCTCGACCATACACATTAAGAAAACGAGTAACAGAGTTGATTTGCTCCTCGGTAGCCTCATTTGCTCTCGCATCTACTACATTACCAATAACAACAATAAATCAATTTTCATCAAGAAAAGGGCACTGCATTGAAGTACACAAATATCTTACTATACCAATAACGTTTTATTCAACCGTCTTTGTGGTATATTGTACAATAACTATTCTTAGCGCAATAACATTAAGAAGACTTTCAAATCAACAAACCATTCAAGACAGTCTCCCTGAGATACAAAGACAAGCAAGGGCCAGGAGAATGGCCAGCGCAATGAAAATGGTTTTGAGTTCGTTACTTCTTTATACAAGTTGCTATCTCCCTTTTGCGGGTTGGGAGGCTTTTAATAGTTTTGATGATACAATCAGAAATATGCGATCTGTGTTTTGTCATGGTACGTATGTGTTTGAGTTTCTAGGAGTTTTTCTCCCTCTCGTCAACTCCTGCTTCAGCCCTGTAATGTATTTGATATTTTTGTCTGACTTTCGAGAAGCTGCTAAGAGATTAGTATGTAAGAGAGTTCATCCACTGGAAATGACAACAGCTGCATCGCAGCAAGAGCAGGACGTAAAACATGATGAAACAGTTATATAAAGACCTTCTATTATATCGGGGAAAGTCATGGAAGTTGATAACAAACCAAACACAGCATTGTAGGGAATTTTCTTCCAGTGCAAAATTTTGATCTCAGAGGCTATCCACTTATACTCACACTCGTGATTAAATTAAATTAAAAATTATAAAATTATTTAAAATAAACACGCAAAAATACGACGTTTCGGAGTCATCTTGACTCCATTATCAAGGCTTTAATAACGTAAAAGTTTGACAAGTCACTTAAATATACAATATATAATACAGGATTCAAATTACAAACAAAAGAGTCAAACAAAGACTTTGCCCCGTACAGAATCTGATTGCTTGTTGAGTGACGGTCGACGGTCACGGATGAAGAGCATCTCATAAATGAGACAGTCAAGTTTAGATTCGCATCTCTTAAGGATCTTGAAACACGATTTTAAGTCCAGCTTTATGATTGTGCTCTGCGTCCAACTGATGATACTTCAGACTTATGTTCCTCACTGGGACGTATAAGGAGAAAAAAAAAATATTGATCTACGGAATTCTACGAAAAGCATTCAAACGTTTATATAATTGAATAACAAATTCAAGCAAAAGTTCAAGAATCAACTAGTTTTTGCTTTTTAAATTCTACTATTAAAACCGGAACATCAATAATTTAATGCAGCTTTTTGTACAAGTGTAAAGTCTACGCGTATTCTATACCTTTCGATCAAACGTTTTTATCTTTTTTCGCTCTTTTTCGACAATAAAAGTGACTTTTACAACTGCATATTCTGGTTATGCGTATGTTTTGTTTTTAATTTGTTTATATCAAGCAATAAGCAACAAGAAAATATTAACTCAGCGCACAAGTTTGTACGCCATTTCGAAGAGTAAACAAGAAGCAAAAACAACACATTTTTCGCTGCTACTTTGAAAATGTAAGTAACCACGTTTTTGGTCCAACTAATCATAGTAACTCTAGAATCAAATCATATATTGTAAACGGAATCTAGCGAGCAGACTAGTATAGGCTGCTTCGGTGTGTGATATAAGCGATAGGTAATATAAGTTTCGAGCTTTAGCTCCTTTTAATCCGACGAAGGGCTAAAGCTCGAAACGTCAGTAAAGTTAAGTCAACATTTTTTACGGTGTTACAAATTTCATCATATTATTATTATTATTATTTCATCACGTTATTTAATAACAATTATGTGTAAGTTGTGTACGGATCGACCGCTATTCAAGTTCAATACCCAGCTTAGAAGCATAATTAAAAGTAAAAGTAAGAATGAGTGAACAAGGGGCCATTTTGCATGAGCATGCGCGCAACTGCTGCGCTATAACAACCGTGGGCTCTCGGAACGACATTGTTGTTGCTGCGGAGGCTTTGATTCTGGAGGCCAGTGTGAGCATAATTGCTATTTTTATTTATTGGGACAATTTTTCTATCAAAATCAATTAGATATAAGAAAAGTTCACATGATTTTCTTTCAAATTTTATAAAAATCGCCGTGGTATTTTGGCTAGATCTTTAACACGAAGCCAATTTGTACAGTCATAATATAGTAAAATATATGTACACATCTTCGTCAACAATTAAGTCCTAAAATGTGAATCGATCGTACTGCAATAGTTTATTTCAATTTTAATAATGATACAGCTATAGAACTATGCAAATATCTATATGATAAATCAATTCAGACAAGTTGAATTCTCCTAGCAAAGAAATGCTAAAAATGCCGTGAGTGCTAAATATCACATAAGAATTTGCAGAATTCACATCATTCCCCAATTTTCATCGGCAAGAAAACATTATGAACACATTTGTAAAGCTTAAATCTTGATATTGGTAACCTCAGAACAGTGGTATTTTTTTGGAAAAGCAATATTTTCGAATATTTTACATAACAGCTAATAATAGTTAAGCGTAATTATTATACATTTCAAGAAATTGTCGTTCGAACATTGCGAGTGCGATGTCCATAAACGCTGCGTAATTATATTACTACACATGTACATTTATCATTTACTTCAATGCCTGCAGTGAATCTTGACCAGCACTCATCAAAACTAACATAGTATTTGTGTTTATAAACCTCAGCAGCCTCCATATTGTAAACACAAAGTTCTTTTAATCAACATTTCTAGAATAAGATTTTAAACAGTCCCAATCGGTCCAATAACGCCAGTGTTTCTCCTCGTTGTAGGTTGAACCATTTATGAGTATTCTTGAGCCATGACAGAACGTTTCAGCGTCGAAAACATCCAAATAATATTGTTGAAATTGTCTCCTATGTCGGCGTAATTTATCGCTTGAAGTGAATCACTCATGAAATTTAGACAACTGGCGCATGCGCACACAAAACGGCCCCTTGTTGAATGAGTGTAGTTATTAACATTATTTTTTTTTTATTTTTTTTTTTATTTTTTTTTTTTTTATTCACAAATAATATTTAATACAGTTATTATTATTTACAATTAAGGAGGATAAAACTTTAAGTGTTATCCACTAGAAGATTATTTAAATAATTTTTCACATAAATTAAACATAATTCTAGTTACTCAATAAAGATAAAGTACTATTTGGATAAATTAACAACTTATTGTATATATAATTGAGAAAAGAGAGAGAGAAGAAAAAAAAAAAAAAAAAAAAAAAACACATAAATACATGACAACACACGCACTCACCACACACACACTAACCAAAAAAAAAAAAAAAAAAAAAAAAACCACATAACTTCCCTGTGCTCAAATTTGATTTTAAATGTTTATAAGGTAAGAAATTTGTCCCACTTTTTGATATGTACATTTAATTTGTTCGTATTTAGAGCCACTTTGTATTCAATATTTTTGTATTGTCTTAGTTGATTTTTGAATAAAGATAATGATACTAACGGATTTGTTTTTTCTCTGACTTTATATAGTGTAAATTTATACAACAAAATGATAAAGTTTACTAATGTATCGTCAACACCTAATATTATATTAGTCATGATACAACTCGGTAAATTGATTCCGAATTCTTCTGCCCAATTTCGTATTATAAAGTAAAAGTTTTTGGATTCAATGCATTCAACAAAAAGATGGTCGATCGTTTCCGGATATACATGACATAGAGAACAAGAGGAGTAATTAATTATCTTGAAGCGATGTAGGTCATAATTTAGATATAATACGTTGTTCAATATCTTGTATTGAAACATTCTTAAATAAGTATCTATTGTCGTTTTATATATTCTATCATAAACCCTTTCCCATTCTATTACCAAAGTATTACCTATTCTTGCATTTAAATTTGATTGAGCTGTTGGTTTTTTGAATTCTCCTTGAATAATATGATCATATATTACCTTGGTCGTCATATTTTCTATGGAAATTAATTCATCTCTTAAAGCGAATTTATTTTTAGTTTGATTTTTGATTTCCCCAACATTTTGTTGATGTTGTGCTATGTATGTTATCCATGTTTTTGGTATAGCCTGATTTATCCCTGCCCATCTAAGATAGTCTTTATCTTGTACTCCGATGCTTTTTGCAAATGTCCATGAAAAAACGCCGTTATTGTCACATAAGTCTTTTATTTTATTAATATTGAGTTCGGACATAAAATTATAATATATGGATGTTTTGTCAGTTTTGATATAGCTATTATTCCAAATTGATTGGTTTAAAATTAAAGATAGATTTCCTTCAGGGTTTATTTTAACATAATCTGACCATGTTGAGAGTATTTGTTTTAAAAAAGGCGAGGCACATTTTGGTATTCTTAGACTATCAAAATTAGTCGAAACTTGACCAAGACCACCTATTGTTTTTAGGTAAAGCCCAGGAATTAGAGTAAATGTTTTTTCTTCTTTATAGTTCTTCAAAAGTTTTAAAAGATAGCTGATTTGCCTTGCTTTTAGATGTGCCTGAAAATCTGGTAGTTTTAGCCCTCCTTGGAGATAATCACCTATCAGTGTGCTGTGTTTTATCTTTGGTTTCTTTCCATTCCAAATAAAATCTTTCATTGCATTTTCCACTATTTGTATAAATTGCGAACTTACGTACATTTTAGTGCAGACGTAATATAACTTTGGCAAAGCGAGTGAACGTAGTACCTGAATTTTCCCATATAGAGTCAAACTTCTTGTTTTCCAAATCGAAAGGATTGTTTTGAAATTTGTTAGCACTCTTTGTAAATTATTATTGTAGTGTAGATTTTTATCATATGATATAAACATGCCTAAGATTTTTATGCCATTTTCTTCGAAGTTTATGCATTTAATTCCTGTGTTTTCAATAGTATCTTCCCTGTCGTTATTGCTTTTTACTAACCAACCTGCTTCAGATTTATTAGAATTAATCTTTAATGACGAAAAAGCGGAAAACTCTTTGAGCAATTTCAGTACCTTGTTGAATGAATTAATGTCTTTGAGGAAAAACGTCGTGTCGTCTGCAAAAATTAACATTTTTACGTCGTTTTGTTTCAATTCGAGGCCTTTTATTTCTGATGATTGTCTAATCATTGTCGCCAATATTTCGATAACCAATATGAATATGTATGGTGATATCGGGTCACCTTGTTTTGTCCCCCTTTGAATTGGAAAAAAGTTAGTCACTTTACCATTATTTATTACACAGCTTATATTATCCATCAGGAGAAGTTTTATCCACCTTGTGAAATTTTCACCAAAATTAAAATGTTCTAATACTGCAGTTATAAAGTTATGCTCAATTGAATCAAAGGCCTTTTCAAAGTCGGCTGCAAACAATAATAATGGCAAATTTTCTTTCTTTACATATTCCACTACATCTTGTATCGTTAATAACAGTTCATCAATTTTTCTACCCTTCACAAACGCTGATTGATTCGTATGGATAAGACTGGGTAAAATTTTACTCAACCTTTTACTTAGAACTCTGCTACAAATTTTTATATCCACATTTATTAAACTAATTGGCCTCCAGGAATCCAAAAATCTTGTGTCTTTATCTTGTTTCTCTAGTAAAGTTATTATTATTTGCTTCTGCGAAGTTGTCAATTCCCCAGTTTCAAAATTGCTTTCTAAACAGTTAATCAGATCATCCTTTATCTCATTCCACATACATATGTAAAATTCCTTTGTGAGTCCATCATTACCTGGTGTCTTCGACGCTCCCATCTGTTTCAATGCTGTTAAACATTCTTGTTCCGTAATATGTCTTTCACATTCCATTTTATCCAACTCACTTAGTTTTGGAACAGGATAATCTTTTAAGAAATCTCTACAATTTTCTATTGTTTTTTCTGTCCTTGATTTGAATAGTTTGCTAAAATGTTTTTCAATTTCTTTTAATATTTCCATTTCTTGCGTAAGATCATTTCTATCCTTGTCTAAAAGCTTTTTAACATGTGTTTTTGCTTTGTTACGTTTTTCTAAAGTTAGAAAATATTTATTACTTTTCTCACCTAGTTCGTACCATTTAACCTTAGACCTTATTATTATTCCATTCGTAATATAGTCACTCAGTTCTTCCAGTTTCTTTGTTAATTCATCATGCATTACTAAATACTCTTTATTCTTTTCCCATTCTGCATTATTCTCAATCGCCATAATTTCATTTTCGATTTGTTTATAGTCCTGTCTTCGTTTGAGAGCTAATGTTTTAGAAAACTTTATAGAAAACTTGCGAATCTCATATTTAGTAAATTCCCATCTTAGCTGTTGGCTTGTAATCCCTTCCTCTTCTAAATTTTGTCTTATTGCTCTTAAATGACCTTGAAGGCCACTAACGTATTCCTGATTATCTAAGAGAGAGTTATTTAATTTCCAAAAAGAGGGGCCTCTTTTACCTCCTTCGGATGAACTTAAGTGCAATATGATGGCTGAATGATCTGTAGAAGGGGCAGGGATAATGTCACACTTTTCAACAAAAGGCTGTAATTCATCTGATAGAATAAAGTAATCAAGTCTACGATGGATGTAATGGTTCGTCTTACTACATCTACCTTGACCCGCCCCCCTCCATGTAAATCGTATGGTATCTGGATTTCTTAATCTCCATATGTCACATAAGTCACATTCCTGCATAATTGTTTTGATAGTTTCTATAGATGTTTTCTTTAATTTCGGATTACCTCCCGATGCCTCCATATCCACGTCGAAAATAAAGTTGAAGTCACCTCCCCATATAGTAGTTGTATCCACTGGAATATCTAAAATGGTACTGGTTATCTCTACTATTTCTTTCATTAATGCAACCTGTTGCTCCTCAAAATTTGGTAGATAGGAGTTAATCAACAAAAAATTACTGCCTTGTATTTCGGCTAAGATTATAATAAACCTACCATTGTTATCTATCTTTTGATCTTTTATTTTATAATCTAGTTTGCTTCCAAAAAGCATTGCGGTGCCTCTACTTTTCGAAGTCCCATGAGACATTATTAATTCTCCTCGAGTTCTCTTTGACCATGCATTTTCAATTTCAATGGAACTGTGAGTCTCTTGTAAGAAAGATACGCCCTCTTCACTACCGTGTTTTGTGAGCCAATTGAAAAGTTTTCTATTCTTTCTATATTCCCGTAGGCCCCGAACGTTCAATGAAACTACTGAAAATTTGAATTTAGACATTTGTTAAGTAACAGAACCAAACCCGAAAAAGCGCAGGGAAGAAAAATAAACAAACATTGGACAGTTATTGACATTATAATTTTGTCAATTTTTTTTATTTTATTATTAGCTTTTTTCTTACATATGAAGGCAGGGACACCACAACAGCTTACGCCAATTACCGTGGGCCCTGTAGTATGCTGAGACCTGACTGTTGTGCCGGGAGACAATCCCCTGCTCTTTTCGAAGAGCACAACAGGATCTTTTACGTCCACCTTATATAGGAATTAGAGTGAAGGCAGACGGTACCTCCGGCTTTACGTCCTTATCCGAGAAGACGAGGCAGTGAGAGAGTGAAGTGTCTTGCCCAAGGACACAACGCAATCGCCCGGGCCGGGAATCGAACCCAGACCATTAGGCCCGAAATTCGATCCCCTGACCACTAGACCATCACGTCTCTCAATATAATATACCTGAATCACGGTATGGTGTATATGAAAAGTACACTGTATGGTGTATATGAAAGAAACATTAATGAATGAATGAAGCAATAAACGAGCAATTTCCGTGGTTTATCGGTGTAATAAACCACTTGGGATGTTGGGAGAACACGAAAAAAGGCCTAAGAAAATCTCGAGCCTCCGGGCAAGAGACTTTCGGCCTTTTTGAGTGTTACTTTTGGGAATATATGGTAGATACAAGTGGAGAATGCCTCAAATCAAAGCTCTATGGATCAATGTAGCTTGCAAGCTAATGAAACGATCGAGTTTGTTATCAATAACATGTTGGCCGGTTCTTGTTGGGAAATCCCCGATGATTTTGGTCGTAATAATGAAGGATTTATTGACTAACAAACAAATCTAGACATCGTTTAACCTCAAGCAGATGATATTTACTCACTACTGACATCAACATCATGTGGCTGGTTTGAGTTGAGGATTGCTTGGACATTTTTCAATCAAGTTAGATTCACCGCTAAATTCAGGTAATGATAGTCAGGTAATCCTGCTTTGAACAAAAAAAGATGTATTCGCCGTTGGTCAGTTATTAAATAAATGCATTGATGAATACTTAAGATATTGACTATAGTTATATCGTAAAGCATCTGTTTTTGCAAGCTTATTTATTCAAGTGGATAATTTGTGTGCTAAACTTTGTCGGTTGGATGTCGTCTCATTCGCTTGGTTTGCATTGTGAAATTTAACTTCACTTTCTTCACTGAACAGATATCTTACTTTATCCTTTGACATCAATAACCTAATTAGGCTGCTTTTTTGTACATTTTTATTGCTGTTTTGTAACGTCTACGAGTATTTTATGCCTCCAGCGTAGCGTATTAAATGTACCCTTTCTTTTTAATTCAAAAACAAAACTGTCAAATATAAACTTTTTTGATCTTTTTTCGCTCTTATCATGTTTTTATTATCCATGCTCTTATTCAACAATAAAAGTGACTTTTAGAACTACCTGTTCTGTTTATGTGATGCATTGAGTGTTTTTGTTGTTTTTAATTTGTTTATATCAGCTTTTTAACAAAAAGAAAATATTTACTCGACATTTTGAACGCCATTTTTCAAAAGTGAACAGGGAGCAAACAACAACTTTTTCGCTGTTCCTTCGAAACTCTCAAAACCGTGGTTTATCGGTGTAATAAACCACGGTTTTGGACCAATCAGAGCGCGCGTTATAATCAAAGTATATTATAAAGGCAAATTAATCAAATATATATAAATTGCTTTTTTATGATCTGACATTACAGGTGAACAGGTTAAGATGATGTCATTATAGGACATACTAAATGGATACGGGCTTATATGATAAGGACAAAAAAGGACAAAAAAAATACTAAAATAGATAGCTTGCTTGCAAAAAAAAACACATATGTTTATCCCCCTATAGTACATATTTGGGAGTGCCCATTCCCCTCTATCCATGCGGGTGTCACGACGCTAACAGAAATATATAGTTCAACAGTTCACTGCGCCATCTTGAAAGGTAGCCGGGCCTTTGCCGGCATCGAAGCGAGACAAACGTTGAGCTTGCAATGATAGAGACATTTTTAACACCTTGCGGGACATTTTCCCACGAGTCTCTATCATTGCAAGCTCAATATTCGTCTCGCTACCAGCTATCTTTTTAAGATGACGCAGCGAAGTGTGAACTGGACAATTGAAGTAGTCAATGCACGGTCAATGCATCACAGCGGAACTGCAGTGACAGTAATCATGGTTAATCTGCCAGTTGCTTGTATTTATTAATATTTTGTTTTCAATTATAACTCCAAAGCACCTGTGAGGTCTCATAAAAATTAAAACCTCTACAATTTTAAGATTGTCATTAAGAAAAGTTTATTAATTCTAGACATTGAGCGATGGGAATCCGGCATAAAAAGTGTGATTGTTTGTGTTTTGTGGATTTGACGAGTAATTGATAGCGGACTTTTTTAATTTGTGTTGGGAAAACATTTAAAGTTCTTATCCAAAATTAATTAAGTGTTAGACAATGAAATTCGATTCGTACGATGTAAGAGAGATATCTACAATGCGTTTACAAAAAAAATTGAAAAATTTTGTAATTATTATTATTATTATTATTATTATTATTATTATTATTATTATTATTATTATTATTATTATTATTATTATTATTATTATTATTATTATTATTATTATTATTATTATTACTATTATTATTATTATTATTATTACTATTATTATTATTATTATTATTATTATTATTATCATTATTATTTAGATTTTTCTTTCAGATTTGTGTTTAATACCGTGAACGTACACATACATCTATCAATAAACTGATTTGTGTATATATTATTAGTAAAACCACTGGCCTGCCTCGATTATTTACTACTAGTAGCAGGTCAGTGGTGTTTATTTTGTATATTATTGATACTAAATAAAAACTTGAAACTTTAAATAAACTTGTATTGAATCGGTAGTCAATCCCCTACATTGTTTTCATTCATTTTCCCCATTACAATACAAGGCCTCGGTGTAGATGTTTTGCTACGTTCTACGTTCTGCGGAAGTCCTTGCTGCTGTGCAGTTGTTCCAATCGCTAGTGGGTGGATACTCGTACAAACCAATCTCT
Organism: Metridium senile; assembly: GCA_949775045.1. Classification (NCBI taxonomy): domain Eukaryota; kingdom Metazoa; phylum Cnidaria; class Anthozoa; order Actiniaria; family Metridiidae; genus Metridium; species Metridium senile. Next base: position 8,762,774 of record OX459108.1, on the reverse strand, counting down.
TAGCAGCTTCTCGAAAGTCAGACAAAAATATCAAATAAATCCCAGGACTGAAGCAAGAGTTGACGAGCGGGAGGAAACCATTTAAAAACCAAAGAATATATGAACCAAGACAGAAAGAGTTATGGATGTCAAAATCATGAACTTCAAAATCAACGAAAGCATTCCAAAAGACAAAAGGGAGATAGCAAATTGAATAAAGAAGTAACGAACTCAAGACCATTTTCATGGCGCTGGCCATTCTCTTGGCCCTGGCTTGTCTTTGTATCTCAGGGAGACTGTCTTGAATGGTTTGTTGATTGGAAAGCCTTCTTAAAGTGACTGTGCTAAAAATGATTATGTTGCAAAATACCAAAGCTGCGATTGTATATATAAGTGCATTTATTCCTTGGGGAACGTTACGCCTTGGAAATTGTTCAACAGTAATATAGGGAATTTGAATTGCGGCTATGGTAAATGAAGCCAGCCAAGAGCACATCAACTCTGTCACTCGTTTTCTTAATGTGTATGGTCGGGATCTCTGCAATCCTGTAGCTCTGAATCGTTCAATGCTGATAATCAATAGAGTAATATAAGAAGCGAGCATTGAAGACATTGAAAAAAATATTATCAGCTTGCAAATTACACCACCTCCTAACAACTCAATATCGGCCCAAATGGTATAATCAATAATTGACGGAACGTGCAAACCGAACGCCGCAAAAACTACCAGAGTATCGGACAAGGCCATATTGATGATTAAATGATACAGGTTTTTTCTTACAGTATATTTAGCAGCGAGAACGATGATGAAGATGTTATTGACGATACCAAATCCACCAAAGAAGAAGACAGCGATGATTTTCAAAGTACGAGTTAGATTAGTATCTGTCATGTTGCAGGAGGAATCATCCTGAATATGACTGGAAAGATTCATGAAAGCATACGTAGAGTTATTCATGATTTGGTGTTTTTGCTCTTTTCTAATGAGTTTAACACAACCGCCTCTGCTTTACTGTCGGCTGTGCTGCTCCTTGCTATTCGTGACTTTTTAAGTCTGTTTTTCAATGTCAGCATTCAGTGGTATATCCGCATATCTGATAAGATTTAAAGATATTAGTGAAATAGATTACTATTGTACATGAACTTTCATCGAAATGGTTAGTTTCTAAAATATAACACAAATCTGATAAGTGAGACATATGAAATATTAATTTTCAATTGTTATTGTACCCATGATATAACAACTGAAAAGCTCATGTCACAAAGCTCCCACTGTGAATTATAATCATGAGTACGGAACGCTATTCAAGTTCCAGTCTTCTAGCTGACAACCAGCTGAGAATCATGAGGAAATTAAACATAACAATTAGAATGAGCCCGGATTGTTGACATTATTATGTGGTCAATATAATATACCTGAATCACACTTTATGGTGAAATGTATATGAAAGAATTAATCAATGAAAGGCAAATAAATCAAATATATATAAATTGCTTTTTTATGATCTGACATTACAAGTGAACAGGCGAAGATGATGTCAATATATGACATACTAAATTGATACGGGTTACTCAAATAACTGACTAAATCGATAAAAGAAGATATTGACTGACATTTCTTGGTGCGGGATCAATCCAGATCAATATTCATGGTACCAAACATGTATTTTATTCATAATTTGATTTTTGGCTGTTCTGTTCCTTGTTATTTGTGATTTTCTAAAGTAGTTTTTCAGAGCCCAGAATCATATGTCGGCATATCTGTTGATATTTAGAGATTTCAGTGAAATATATTATTGTTGCAGACTTGCATTATATTTTACTGGCTAGTTTCTAAAATATAAGAAATTATTCGTACATAAACGAAATATATATTAGTTTTCAAAGTTTTTGTTTTTGTGAGTATGCTATCAGTTTGTGTTTCGAAAGCTCATTTCAAAGAACTCTCAATGCCAATCATGTGTACGGACGGCTATTGAAGTTCCACTCTGCTTGCTGCCAAACAGCTAGGAAATGAGGAAATAAAACAATATTAAGCATTAGAATGAGCCGGGATTATTGACATTATAATGTGGTCAATCCATCATACCTGAAGCACAATGTAAGACAAAACTTTATAAACAAAAAACAAATCAATCAAATATATATCAATTACTTTTTGATTATCTGACATTTCAAGTGAGCAGGTGCAAATGCTACCAATATTGGACCTGCTAAATGGATACGGGTTAACTGACTAAATCGATAAAAGAAGGTATTGACAAGAATCTGTTGATCGGTGATCAATTCAGCATAACATATATATATTTTGAACGAGGGAAGAGTTTCTATCCTCCGAAACCTTGTCCGTTAAGTTTAAAAATCTCTGAAGCAAGCTCCTCGAAAAATCAATGTTTTGCAACTGCTCTTTGAGTTGAATTTCACAGTGCTTTTATTTTCAAGTTAAATCCATCATTTCTGCGAGGTAAAACTATTCTTCGAAACAAGTGCCCAAAATACCATGAATAACTCTACATTTGGCACCATGAATATTTCTACAAATATGTGGGAATGATAATGATATCATGGGTACATTAACAATTACTTTGAAAATTTCATATGTCTCACTTATAATTTGTGTTATATTTTAGTAACTAACCATTTCGATGAAAGTGTGTGTGCAATAGTAATCTATTTCACTAATATCTTTCAATCTTATCAGATAAGCGGATATACAACTCAATGCTGACATTGAAAAATAGACTTAAAAAGCCACGAATAGCAAGGAGCAGCACAGCCGACAGTAAAGCAGAGGCGGTTGTGTTAAACTCACTAGAACAGAGCAAAAACACCAAATCATGAATAACTCTACGTATGCTTCCATGAATCTTTCCAGTACTATTCAGGATGATTCTTCCTGCAACATGACAGATACAAATCTAACTCGTACTTTGAAAATCATCGCTGTCTCCCTTGTTGGTGTATTTGGTATCCTCAATAACATCTTCATCATCGTGCTCGCTGCTAAATACACTGTAAGAAAAAACATGCATCATTTGATTATCAATATGGCCGTGGCTGATGCTTTGGTGGTTGTTATAACGATATTTGGCTTTAGGGGTTCAACCTTATTGAATATTAATGCTTGGGCCGATGTCATGATGCATGACCGAGGAGAAGTTCTTTGCAAGATACTAAGATTTTTTACTAATTGTTCGATATTTTCTTCGTTCTTCACACTCTTGATAATCAGCATTGGACGGTTCAGAGCTACAGGTTTGCAGAGATCGAGACCATACACATTAAGAAAACGAGTAACAGAGTTGATTTGCTCCTCGGTAGCTTCATTTGCTCTCGCATCTACTACATTACCAATAACAACAATAAATCAATTTTCATCAAGAAAAGGGCACTGCATTGAAGTACACAAATATCTTACTATACCAATAACGTTTTATTCAACCGTCTTTGTGGTATATTGTACAATAACTATTCTTAGCGCAATAACGTTAAGAAGACTTTCAAATCAACAAACCATTCAAGACAGTCTCCCTGAGATACAAAGACAAGCAAGGGCCAGGAGAATGGCCAGCGCAATGAAAATGGTTTTGAGTTCGTTACTTCTTTATACAAGTTGCTATCTCCCTTTTGCGGGTTGGGAGGCTTTTAATAGTTTTGATGATACAATAAGAAATATGCGATCTGTGTTTTGTCATGGTACGTATGTGTTTGAGTTTCTAGGAGTTTTTCTCCCTCTCGTCAACTCCTGCTTCAGCCCTGTAATGTATTTGATATTTTTGTCTGACTTTCGAGAAGCTGCTAAGAGATTAGTATGTAAGAGAGTTCATCCACTGGAAATGAGAACAGCTGCATCTCAGCAAGAACAGGACGTAAAACATGATGAAACAGTTATATAAAGACCTTCTATTATATCGGGGAAAGTCATGGAAGTTGATAACAAACCAAACACAGCATTGTAGGGGATTTTCTTCCAGTGCAACATTTTGGTCTCAGAGGCTATGCACTTATTAATCACACTCGTGATTGTAAACTGCGTGGATGCAAGTGTGCCTTAATACAGCAGTCGTTTAAATCCTCTACAGTTTGCATGTACACAGGGAGATTTAGAAAAAGTATTTATAATAAAAACTAACGCAAGAATACGACGTTTCGGAGTCATCTTGACTCCATTATCAAGGCTTTAAACAGGAAGTTCCGGTATAAAAGGGAAATGGCCAGGCCAAATTCAGCTCATTAGGCAATCAGATGCCGAGAAGAGAGGATCTAAGCGAAGCGTTTTGACTTTGTGAATTTGAACAAGTGAAGACTTTTTCGCTTTTATTAGAACTATTGTTCAATAATATTTGAAAACAAATCACTATTTATCAAGTGGCAAAGTCAATTAATATTGTAAACATAGCAAAAAACGTAAAACAGTTCGTAAATACAAGAAAATTAAATATTTTCCCCATGACATTATTGTCTCTTCGTTCAAAAAAGCATGATAGTGTGCACAAAAACGTCTGTTTATAAATTGTCCTTATCTATAAACATGAAATTTTAAAATATTTGTAAAGCAATATAAAACAAATCAATTTTGTTTGTTTTTCTGCAGTATTTTGCATATAAAAACTGATGCTAATTTATGTAATTTCGTACCTTGTCTTTTGAACAGCCGATGAAAATACCTCTGTAATGCTCTTTATAATTGTTTTTATCGATGTATTGGTAATAGAAAGCAAAAGTGGACGTCCATAACATGCAAAACTTGAAATTTTACAACACAGATATCGTTCAAAATTATTGTTCTTGACGTGTAAAAAAGTTCAACTTTTCTCGATCTTCTTCAACAGTCAAATAGGTTTCAAACTTTGATTATCAGCAATTGAAGTTCTCTTTTTTTTGTATTTCGTCGATCTTTTGCTTTTTTATCCATTGAAGGTTGTATGTCTTCGGCAAACATCCAAATTTCTCGACAAACATGTTGAAAAATAGTTGTTTTTTTGCTCCATAATCCTTCCTTGTAATTCAAAGACGACGTCAGTTTTGCTTTGAAGTCAAAGGCATGATATGTAAGAAGAGATTTCCGTTTTTCCAGACCCTATTTGCGATAAATAAACTTCAATTTCCTTCAAAATGAATAGTATTTCTTTCTCTTTGCGAAGCAAGGTCTCCCGGATAAGCAAACGCGTCCGCTTATAAAATTGGCGGGAATTTTCCCGCGTGTTTTGATTTGGACGTATGACTATTGAAGAGATGTTACAATTTTTTTAAAGCTTTTCACCCTATATTGTTCAATAAATTCTGGCATAATCAATATTATTTTCGTCTTTTATGATAAAGTGTTTAATAGGCAATCGATTTATTTTATTGATTTTACGATTTCAAGCTAGCTTTATTGTTTATCGCAAATTATTTCTGAGATGTCAAGATAGGAGCTGTGCCCTCAGCCATGTTTTTTCAACAAATCGGCAGCCATGAAGCTCTGCTGACGTGAGATGGCCCTTTTTATAGTGGAACTTCCTGTTTAATAACGTAAAAGTTTGACAAGTCATTTAAATATACAATATATAATAGAGGATTGAAATTACAAACAAAAGAGTCAAACAAAGACTTTGCCCCGTACAGAATCTGATTGCTTGTTGAGTGAAGGTCGACGGTCACGGATGAAGAGCATCTCATAAATGAGACAGTCAAGTTTAGATTCGCATCTCTTAAGGATCTTGAAACACGATTTTAAGTCCAGCTTTATGATTGTGCTCTGCGTCCAACTGATGATACTTCAGACTTATGTTCCTCACTGGGACGTACAAGGAGAAAAAAATATATTGATCTACGGAATTCTACGAAAAGCATTCAAACGTTTATATAATTGAATAACAAATTCAAGCAAAGGTTCAAGAATCAACTAGTTTTTGCTTTTTACATTCTACTATTAAAACAGGAACACCAATAATTGAATGCTGCTTTTTGTACAAGTGTAAAGTGTACGCGTATTATATACCTTTCGATCAAACGTTTTTATGTTTTTTCGCTCTTTTTCGACAATAAAAGTGACTTTTACAACTGCATATTCTGGTTATGCGTATGTTTTGTTTTTAATATATTTGTTTATATCAAGTAATAAGCAACAAGAAAATATTAACTCGGCGCGCAAGTTTGTACGCCATTTTGAAGAGTAAACAAGAAGCAAAAACAACACATTTTTCGCTGCTACTTTGAAAATGTAAGTAACCACGTTTTTGGTCCAACTAATCATAGTAACTCTAGCATCAAATCATATTGTAAACGGAAACTAGCGAGTAAACTAGTATAGCCTGCTTCAGTGTGTGATATAAGCGATAGGTGATATACGTTTCGTGCTTTAGCTCCTTTTACTCCGACGAAAGTCTAAAGCTCGAAACGTCAGTAAAGTTAAGTCAACATTTTTTACGGTGTTACAAATTTCATCATATTATAAGTTAACGTTATTTAATTACTATTTGAATACGTTTATATTTATATTATAGCCACATAATTTATGAGAAGTGAGGAAAATTTTGTTTTAACACAATTTACCCGGAATATCGTGAACAACCCCTCGCGTTTGGTAACATAAAAATTTATTCTAACATCCATGACAACCCTTCCTGCCACTTGAAAGATACAAATCTTACCCGTACTTTGAAAATCATCACTTCCTTAATTTAGGGTGGATTTGGTATCGTCCACAACATCTTTATCATCGTAATTTCTGCTAAATATAGTATCAGGAATGGCATCGTATCAAAGATATGCCTATTGTTCTGTTGCAATCTCAACCTGTTAAAAAAAGAAAAAAATCTTCCGCGCTAATCAAAGTCTTTTGTTAATTCTCACCTACAATACCACATATGGTAATGGCATTGTTTTCAAGATTACATACTACATTTAATATTACATTTAATATAGCAACGCTAGTAATATCTGCATAAAGCAAATGTCAACAAATTTACTGGCTGTTGAATACGCTGCAAGACAAAACCTGCATCATTTGAACATCAACATGACCGTGGCTTATACTATGGTGGTTTTGAGAACCGAACCGGCCAAAAAACAATGCAAAGGAAATATTTTTAACCGTAAAAGAAGCACCGATCACCTCTACCACTTGGACAAAGACAATCCCCCAAGGAGTAGAAAGCTAGTGTGTGGGTTTGTGGTTGTAAATAATAATAGTGTTGAACAAAAGAAAATCAACAACCCTGGTACTATGAGATGTGTTGTTGTCATTGAGTCACTCACGGACGTATTTGAATTTGCCGTACGTTGCGCCTGAGAAATAATATTAGAAAGTTATTTGATCATCACAACCATCATCGTTTTCATCAGCAGCAGCAGCATCATCACCTTCCACGACGCCTATGAGTTGCAATGTGCGAGATTTTTAGGTTAAATGATATTTAATTCAATAATATGTCTAATTAAGGACGGAGCCTACTATTGCCACTGCGCAGGCTACTGTGCATCTACATAGTTTCCATTTTAACGCGCTATCTTACCTCAAAAGATGACAAAATACAAATAAAAAACCATCTAACGATGGTAGACGCGACGGTAGCGGTTTTTATAAAAACAGTCCCACAATGCACTTATGATGACGAATTTCTTTACTTAGTAGGGAGGGGACCGGAAAGAAATTGTCTTATGATGATCTTCGGCGGCAAAGTTTACCACGCGATAACTTTTTAAAATGCCCGGTAACCCCAATTTTTTTATAACTGCAATTATTAAGAACATGTTAAACAATGGTTTTGATGTAAAATTTCGAAAAAGCAACTGATTTTTGAATGGAAAATAGACAAAAATTCGAATTTTCTGAACCTCGTAAAATACAAGTCGCGATGCTAAAAAAATCATATTTCACTACTAACTTTTGAAAATACGTTACAAAATATATATTCCTATTAGAAAATTACTTGTTAATTGTTTACCGCTATCAAAGAGATGTTTCAATGAAAATCCTTTGAAAAAAAAAAAATATTTGTCGATGCCGGTAAAATCGTGACGTCAGCCATATTTAAGACTCATTATTTCTCTTAACTGCCCGGTGACCCCACCTTTTTTAGACAGATTTGTAGAACCCTCTGAAGGGTTAAAACAACTCACATAGTTATTTAAAGATTACATTACTTTTTAATTAGTAGGCCCCGTCCTTAAGATAGAAACCAAAGTATTCATTATATAAGAAACTGCTCTTTTGAGTTGATTTATTTGTTGCAACGCAGGGCAGCTAAGATAACAAAATTAAAATTCATATGCAATCTACCTCTCGCAATTCTCATGTAGGTTGTTTTAACTTCGCTGCCAAAGGATGATGGATTAATTATAATCTAATAAATAATGTATTACTTATATTGCGCGAGGTTTCATAGGGAGATGTTCACCTGCGCCTTACAATATTATAAAACTAGTTATTTCAAATTGAACGTGAGATGCTGCGAATTTGGCTTAGTTTTTATGGAAACACTTTTATGGCATTCTTTTTTTTGATTGCACGATAGTTTTTAGACTTTTTAAAATTAATTGGGTTATTTGTTTTGGGAAGTTCGTGTTTATAGTTGGCCGGGATTCTTTATAAACGACAAAAGAACACTGGAATGATTTCTGTAATACGACAGTCAGTATTGTTTTTGGACATTCATATTTATAGTTTTCCTGCAACTTGAGAGATACAAATGTAACACGTACTTTGAAAAACATCGCTGTTTTCGTTTTTGGTGGATTTGGTATCGTCAACAACATCTTCATCATCGTACTCGCTGCTAAATACTCTGTAAGAAAAAAACCTGCACTATTTGATCATAAACATGGCTGTATCAGATACTCTGGTAGTTTTCACGACGTTCGGTTTGGATGTCACACCCATGTTTGATACAAGCATATGGATTGACATAAAAAAGTTCGGAGGTGAAGGTTTTTGCAAGTTTTTCAGATATCTCCATGCCATTCCGTGTTGGTTTGTTATATAACATTGTTTTTATCAGCATTGAGCGTTTTAGAGCAACGAGAAGAAATGCACACAGACTACGTCCGTATACTGTAAAAACACTTATAGCAGTGCTCGGAAGTTGCTGGTTGTTCTCGACCATATGTTCATGTTATGCAATTCCCTTCAGAACAATTAAGGAATACGCACCTGGTGTGTATGGTTGCAAAATCTCCGACGCTCCACTCCCACTTAGTATCTTCATGTTCACGCTCCTATTCATTCCTTTTCCTATCATCATCAACCTTAGTATAGCTACTTTAAAAAGGCTAAACTATAAAAACACTATTGAAAATGGTTGTGAAATGGATAGTATCAAGCATTTACAGCGAGTGTCAACTATTTATGTCCAAGATTGTACATATATGGGTGAAACAGGTAGAGATCAACAAACAGAACAATACATTAGAACCAGGCGCATGGTGAAAAGCTGGAAAGCATCTTGATCACCTATTTTTGGAAGAAACATATCTATGCTAGTGGAAAAACAGCACTGTGAGAAGAGGAAACTGCTAGAGAATTAAAACTTTGAATTACCACAAAGCAGGAAGCTTGAGCTAAAAAAAACTAAGATAAAGTTAAAAATTGAGGATAGCGTAGATAAAGATAAAGTTGATAATATACAGCAAGCGTACAATTCATCATAATATCTGGATAACAGAAGGATCAAAAGAAGGGGTGTCTCTTCCAAATCTCGGTCCTTTTCAAATCTATTAAATCGGGCACCATTATGTTCAACTTTTTTCTTTTTTTTCCTCTTTAACTCCGACGAAGGGATAAAGCTCGAAACGTCAGTAAAATTAAGTCAACATTTTTTACGCCAGTGTCACAATAGTGCATTGAAAATCTTTACTGCCTTTGGTGGATTTGGTATCGTCAACAACATCTTCATCATTTTACTCGCTTCTAAATACACTGTAAGAAAACACCTGCATAATTTGCTCATCAACATGGCAGTGTCTGAGCAGCTTTGCTATTTCAATTTTTATTCAAGGTTGACCGTGATATATTGACAATGAACCACTCTAAAACGTTTTGTTTCGATTTGTAACACTATAGCTAAAACAATTTCAAAGCCATTGCTAGAGTATAAGCTATAGTTTTAGTTTGGTTGTTGAAAGAAATAAGCAATTTTAATCAGATAGAGTGATCGATTTTCATATGACCGTGAAAGAAAATAGACCATTTAGTTTGTGGTAGTAGTACAAGATGGGTTTAGTGTTTAATACTAACTACTAGTTTGCATATCCTTTCACGGTCATATGAAAATCACTCTAAATAATTTCATTTGCATTACATAACTTGGCGTAGTTTTGAATACTGACCCGTTTTTGACACTCAGTAGCGGTTACATTTGGACTTGTCAAAACTTAGGTTTTAATTTGCCAAAATATTTTATTTCATTTGTTGGAAGAGTTAGCATTGTTCTCTCATTAAAATAAAGTTTGCCGTTTGAATCAAAGTAACAGTGGAGAAATTTTGCGTTGAATTTCCCCTTCGGCAAAATAACTTGAAAACTTATAAATATTTCCAAAATCTGAAAAATATTCGTTTTATAAAAGTTGAAGCCCAATTAATCGTAATACTTTGATATCCCAGCTTATGAGAAGTTATCTGTATTTTATGAAATGCTTTAGTTTTTTGCCGAAAAACACACAATTTATGGCGAAACTGAACGATTTTCGCAATGCTGTAGAACGACCTCGAAAATCCAATATCGTCCTCGTTCTCCTAAAATATTTATCCGATGGGAACGAAACTCACACAGTGTAAATCATTCATATAGACCTACATTCTGGCAAAGTGTAAAGGGTTTTCATTTATTTTTTCATATTAACGGTCACACCTGACCGTATCAGACATCCACTCTCATCCATTTAAAAGTGCTGTGACGTCACAAATGCAAAGGGGAAAATTATATAATTAATTGTTTATAGTAATTTTAATTATTTTTATAATTATTAAAATAACCAGAACAATTGGCTCAAGATATTTTTTTTCATAGTTTCTTTTCTTTTAGCTTTCGATATTTCTAGCATAAAATCATAAAACTGAAATTATTTTAATTAAATGCGGGTTTCCTGTTTATCTCTCGATTAGTTCCCAGTCAACAAGAAGTACGTTCGTGATAGTTGACATTATCAACGAGCTGTCATTGTCTGAAGAGATTAGTCTAGTCAATGTTGCATGACAAACAAGATGGCAACCTTAACATTGCTTGTTCTCTCTCTTCTAACTCTTGCTACACCGTCTCTCTCGGCCAAGATCGTAGGTTTTCCTATGATGGGGGGAAGCCAGTACATCGGGATGAAGCGAATTGGTCAGGAACTGGTTACCCGAGGCCATCAAGTAGGTTGAGAAAAAGTTACTTATAAAAACCAGTCAACACGAATCGATCGCGAGATATAATTTCATTTCTAGATCTGAAATTTTCTCTTTGTGCATTGGCCACTCGACCACACACATCTGGTTATTTTTCAATACAATGTATGACTTTAAGAAAAGAGGTGACTCGTTTTATTTATTAAGCTTGGGTGTTTTTCTTTTTGATCAGCAACTTTTTCGCATCGACACATCGAATTGAAGGCTTTAATCTTCTACACGCACGTACATCGAGATAATTTTTAGATCCGTATAGGAATGTGAATGCATGTGAATGTATTCTCATTGAGTATTAAACATTTATTAGAAAAACATTTCCAGATTTGCAAAGACAAAATTAAGGACTAATTGTTACGTATGTAGTCACGTAGTCAATGTGTGGAAAGTTTTACAGATTCTATACATTACTGCATGTTTTAATCGTCAATGAATGTTGCATCATGTTGTTGTTTAATACATTAGTTATTAGTTCTTTTTATCCAGTAAAAATAATGCAGGTTTTTATAGTTATTATTAACACTTTAGTCGTCTGTATTTAGTTAAATTTTCACGTTTCTGCCTCACTGGCTTTTTTGACCAAAATTTGTAATTAATCCAAACTAGCTCACTGACTTGTCTAGCCTTATCCTTATTACAGTTAGCGTGTACTAAATTAAGTTCTTTATTAATTTATGTTAATTAGCTTGTACAAAATAAGTACTAAATAAATCATTGTCATTGAGGAGATACTAACTGTATAGGTAAAAAGTTCTACGGATTTGGACTGTGTTTGCTCACTGATTCGGATAAGACCGTTCGTTTGTCACACATCACTTCATTTAAACTGAGGCACGAAAACAGGTCAAGACTATAACCCGAAACGGTGGAACGGTGGAACGGTGGAACGGGGGAACGGGGGAACGGGGGAACGGGGGAACGGGAGAACGGGAGAACGGGGGAACGGGGGAACGGGGGAACGGGGGAACGGGGGAACGGGGGAACGGGGGAACGGGGGAACGGGGGAACGGGGGAACGGGGGAACGGGGGAACGGGGGAACGGGGGAACGGGGGAACGGGGGAACGGGGGAACGGGGGAACGGGGGAACGGGGGAACGGGGGAACGGGGGAACGGGGGAACGGGGGAACGGGGGAACGGGGGAACGGGGGAACGGGGGAACGGGGAAACGGGTAATACTAGTCTCCCCCGCAGCCGTTTTTAGTCTCGTTCCACTCCATACGGTCCACTTCTCTCCACACAAACGGTTGCTCACTCGAGTGCAACATTCCTTTCCCATTGTTTTTAAATCCAATTAAATCCGATTTCGTGATTATACACTTGACCAATCACAACGCTCATTAGATCGGTGAGAGTATGCAGCGGAAATACGAGCCGTGTGTCATTTGTGTGTTTCTAAGGTTATCATCAAGAAATACACCTAGATACTTAAGTTCTCTAACACAAACAATATTAGGGATATGAATTTTTACTTTCTTTTTAGCAGAAGAAATTATCATATAGTTGGTTTTCTTCATATTAACAGATAATTTGTTTATAACGCAATATTCAAAGACTAGTTTCAGCTCCTCATTTATTTTTCTCTCTAGGTCAATTGGATTATCATCAGTAAGAAATATATTAGTATGATCAGCAAAGATTCTGAAAGACAACAATTTTGAAGAATTTGGGAGGTCATTTAGATATAATAGAAATAGTAGAGGCCCCAGTGTAGACCCTTGTGGGACTCCACATTTAATAGTTTTCATATCTGATATTGTATCATCAAGCTTCACATATTGTGTTCGATTATCAAGATAACTAGTAAACCAATTTAAAGCAAGGCCACGAATGCCATACTAGTGTATTATATGATATGTATTAAATGTAGAATAAAGACTGTTTTCGATCCTTCAACTCTCCTCCTCTGTACGTGCTAACATCGCTCAAACTAATGGATGCAATACCCTTAAGTTATATTTGATCTTCAATCAGTGACAATAAAGGCCAGTATATTCGTCAAAAACTATTGGCAATGCTTAGAAAATAACAGATTTCCCGAACTGACAAATACATCCTTTTTTTCAAAACTACTTGCTCCATAGCTTCCTTTTGATGATTATCGAAGTCGTTAGAATTGAATCTTTTACACACTTTGGTAAACACATTCGAAAACTCTCAAGCTATTTTGAAACATTTTGAAACTCGAGCTATTTTGCCTATAACAACAAAGAGAGAGTCTGGGGAAAGGTTTCCAGTATATAGAAGCCTATTTCCTATTGGTCGAGACTCAGAACGGAATGTTGCACTCGAGTAAGCAGCCGTTTGTGGGGAGAGAAGAGGACCGTAGGGGAGTAGAACGAGACTAAAAACGGCTGCGGGGGAGACTAGGGTAATACAGGTTGATAACAAATATATAAACGTTTTTGTTACTAACACATTGAAAATCGGTAATCAACAGTTTACTTTACTTGTGAGCAGTATACAGAATATCAAACAAGCTGATGGAATCACCCATCTCGTCTACAAAGTCCCCTTTGCGAAAGACGTAATGGAGACATTAGCAAGCCAAATAACACAAGGAGGATTCAAGGAGCTTTTGTTCTCTAAATCCAACATCACAATGCCGGTTATTCAGAAAGTATTCTGTGAATCTGTTATCCAAGATAAAAACTTTCTGAAACCACTGGCAGACTTTGATCTTCTTATAATCGACGCTTCTATGCCTTGTGGACATATTCTTGCCGATTATTTGGAAATCAAGAAAGTTGAGTACTTTCCGACCTCACCAAGAATGCTCTCTTTTTTAAGACCCTACGAAAACCTGTTTACAGTCTCTTACGTACCACTATTGATGTCTTTTAATCCAATGAAGATGAGCTATTTTCAGCGTGTGGAAAATACGCTGCTCTTTGTCGCAAGTAATGTCATGGGTTGTTTGATATTTGTCAGGCCATTGGAGAATCTGAAAGTCAAATATGATATCAAGCCAGAGAAGAGTATACTTGAATCAATTATGAGGGGTGATCATCTTCGTCTGATTTTGTCAGACTTTGCCTTGGAGTATGCCTACCCAATACCACCCAGTAAGTAGTCAAATTATGGTGCACGTGGTGATGAGTATGGGCATGATATTCGTTATTATGATGATGATACAGGTGGTGATGATGCTGATGATGTTGGTGGTTATGATGATGACAATGAGTAATGGTGATGATGATGATGATGATCATGATCATGATGATGATCATGATGATCATGATGATGTTGATGGGGATGATAATCGTTGTTATGATGATGATACAGGTGGTGATAACAGTGATGATGTTGGTGGTTATGATGATGGCAATGGGTGATGATAATGATAGTGATAGTAGTTATGATGATGATGGTGTTGGTGGTGTTGGTGGAAATGATCATAGTTATTGTGAAGCCGGTGATTTTTGAAAGCGCTGACTGATATGATAATAATAGTAATTATAAATCATCATATTTAAAATCATTTTAGCTTCATCGCCATCATTATCATCATCAACATTATCATCATCGTCAACAATATCACTGTCACCAGCATTGACATGATTGTAAATTCATCTTCTTTGCAGACTTCAAAATGATTGGACCAGTCAATATTCAGCCCGTGAAACCCCTCCCCCCTGATCTTCAGCAGTTGATTGACAGTTCTGGTGATGACGGAGCCATCATCGTGTCCTTTGGATCCAACATTGCTTCGATGCTAGCAAAAGAAAAAGTTGACATTATGGCCGAGGCGTTTGGGAGGCTGAAACAGAAAGTCATTTGGAGGCTGAAAGGTACAGATACGTTAAAATTCCTTGATTCTTTACGATTATTTATACAACGTCACAATCTTAATAATAATAATAATAATAATAATAATTTGCTTATAAAGCGCTTATTCAAGTCTGTTCTAAGTGCTGAAAATAACATAAAAAATAAAGTGGTAATCACCAATGATTTTGTTCTCTTTCATTTAAGGATATATCCCATCATCCCTCAGTCCCAACATCAAGCCCGTTGCCTGGTTACCGCAAAATGATCTACTGTCCCATGAAAAGCTCAAACTGTTCGTGTCACACGTTGGCCAGAATAGCTTGTGCGAGGCAGGTTATCGTGGGGTTCCTGTGGTAGCTATACCATTGTATGCAGATCAGTTTGATAACGCTGTGCTTATTGAAAACAAAGGGTTTGGTTTGTCAGTAAACTTTCATGCACTCACCGCTGATCAGCTGTACAGCACGATCAAACGTGTTATTGAGGAACCTAGGTAATAGAGAAATACAGAAAGATTTTGAAAAACAATTAATAACTACTTGTACACGAAAACGAGTTGACATTCAATCGAGTGAAGTTTTGGTAAAAAAAATAAATAAGAAAAGACAAAATAGACGTGCGGGGAATGGGGCGAGAAGGTAGTATTTGTCAATCTTCAACTCGTTTTATCGGAGTTTTAGTTTCAAAGGATGGATTTTTAACCATAGATTTGGAATATTAATGATACATTTGTCTCTGGTTGTTTGAATGGTTGCTTGTTTGTTTGTTTCGTTGCCGTTTTTTTTTCTGTTCTTTCTTGTCTTTTTCTCTTATACGCAAATTGTAATCAAATCCTCTAGAAGTTTAACTATTTCTGTTTTTAACAAATTTTCGTTCTTGTTTCCTAGTTTCCGAGAAAACGCTCAACGCATTTCCCGGCTAATGAGTGACCGCGCTCGTAGCCCGGTCCAGGAGGCTGGTGACTGGATAGAGTACACCCTTCGACACGAGAGTCTTGCTCATCTACGTCCATACTCAGGTCAACTTACTTGGTACCAGTATTTCCTGGTCGATGTAGCAGTCTTCCTGGTCATGGTAGTTGTCATGGTGATTATGGTCATCAAGTACACAGTTCGATTGATGTGTTGGATGTGTTGTCGACGACAAAACAAACAGAAAACACAGTAAACGACACATCAGTTTAATAACAAACACAAATAAGTTGGTGATTTTTGTACAGTGATGGAATGGTTCTCAATTCAACAACAAAACAGAAAACTCGATACGAGCCAAGCTTCATAAACAACAAGCATATAATATTTAATAATCATCGGCACCATTATCATCATCATCATCCCTAGCTATACCACCACCACCACTAACATCATCATCATTATCACAACGATCATCATCTTTGTTATCACCACAGCCATTATCTTTTATATTTTAACTTATTTTCTCTATTTCAAAACAACCACATGATTTATCAAAGCATAATTTTTTGCATTTTTAGATGTTCTTGATTGAAATCTACATACAATGTAAATGTGATGACTGTATGATAAAAACGAGGAAGAAATTATCAATATCATTAAACAAGACAATTTGGAAACCACAATTTCCTAGTAAATATAAGTAAAAACTATTAAGAGAAGATTTCTGTAAATACCATGCAAACGCGGCAACACTCAAAAAATCGATTTTGCTCATATTTTAACCATAGGTAGCCCTTAACATGAAACAAATCATGATGCCTTTAGTTAAGAAAAATATTGCATATTTTACGAGAAAATCGCAAAAAAAGAACTTTCGTCAAATCGCTGCTCCGAGACGCTAATTTTTATGTCAACTTTGACGGCCCCGTATGGCAAAATTAATTACTTTAATGACTCCAAACTTTCATAATATTGTTTAATGGTATCTTAACATTAAACTCAAGCTTTTATAGAAATATTGAGTTACTTAAAGATATTATTTTATTTATTTTTCTATGTCATACTTTTCGCCTTAGAAAAAGTAGGGTAAAAACAAAAAAATATTTTACTATGTGCAGCACAAAATGTTTCAATAATACTCTGGTTTCTGAATGTTAAGGTATTGAATATATAACTGTGAAAAATTCAGCTTGGGTAAATGTAATTGAGCGAAGTTATTGAGCTGCGAACATTCGCAAAATCCTGCTTATTATGCATATTCTACTGTCGGCTAACACATTCAATTTGCCAAGTCGCGGACGTGATTTGCATAAATAATCACATTTTCTTTCTTTTTAGCAGCAAAATGCTATAAAATAAAATCAGTACAACCCAAGCAATGTTTACCTTTTATTTAGTTTAAAAAAATATTGCATGTTTTACGAGAAAAGTCTCGAAAAACAACATTTCGTCAAATCGCTGCTTCGATCGAGACGCTAATTTTTCTGTCAACTTTGACGGCCTCGTATGACAAAATTAACTACTTTACTGATTCCAAAACTTCTTAATATTGTTTATTGACATCTTAAGTTTAAAGTCAAGAATTTCCAAAAATATTTAGTTAATTGAAGATATTATTTAATTTATTTTTCTATGTGAAATGTTTTGCCTTGTTAAAAGTAGGGCAAAAACAAAAAAATATTTTACTATGTGCTACTCACAATTTTTCAATATAAATCCGTATTCGGAATGTTGAGGTATTAAATATATAACTGTGAAAAATTCAGTTTGGGTAAATGTTATTGAGCGAAGTTATTGAGCTGGGAACTTTTGCAAAAGTTTGCTTTCGCTGCATAGTCTACTGGATACCGTCTACCTGTCTACTGTCGGCTAACCTATCAGTCAATCAAGTCGAGAACATTTACATAAACAATCACGCTCTCCATTTTTTTCCTGCGAAAGTTCGGAGCTTAATAACTTCGCTAATTTACATTTATCCAAACTGAATTTTTCACAGTTATATATTTAATACCTTATCTTTCCAAATACTGATTTTTATTGAGAAAGTTTGAGTAGCACATAGTAAAATATTTTTTTGTTTTTGCCCTACTTTTAACAAGGCAAAACATTTCACATAGAAAAATAAATTAAATAATATCTTCAATTAACTAAATATTTTTGTAAATTCCTGACTTTAAACTTAAGATGTCAATAAACAATATTAAGAAGTTTTGGAATCAGTAAAGTAGTTAATTTTGTCATACGAGGCCGTCAAAGTTGACAGAAAAATTAGCGTCTCGACCGAAGCAGCGATTTGACGAAATGTTGTTTTTCAAGACTTTTCTCGTAAAACATGCAATATTTTTAAAACTAAATAAAAGGTAAACATTGCTTGGGTTGTACTGATTTTATTTTATAGCATTTTGCTGCTAAAAAGAAAGAAAATGTGATTATTTATGCAAATCACGTCCGCGACTTGGCAGATTGAATGTGTTAGCCGACAGTAGAATATGCATAATAAGCAAGATTTTGCAATAGTTCGCAGCTCAATAACTTCGCTCAATTACATTTACCCAAGCTGAATTTTTCACAGTTATATATTCAATACCTTAACATTCAGAAACCAGAGTATTATTGAAACATTTTGTGCTGCACATAGTAAAATATTTTTTTGTTTTTACCCTACTTTTTCTAAGGCGAAAAGTATGACATAGAAAAATAAATAAAATAATATCTTTAAGTAACTCAATATTTCTATAAAAGCTTGAGTTTAATGTTAAGATACCATTAAACAATATTATGAAAGTTTGGAGTCATTAAAGTAATTAATTTTGCCATACGGGGCCGTCAAAGTTGACATAAAAATTAGCGTCTCGGAGCAGCGATTTGACGAAATTTCTTTTTTTGCGATTTTCTCGTAAAATATGCAATATTTTTCTTAACGAAAGGCATCATGATTTGTTTCATGTTAAGGGCTACCTATGGTTAAAATATGAGCAAAATCGATTTTTTGAGTGTTGCCGCGTTTGCATGGTATTTACAGAAATCTTCTCTTAATTGTTTATCTCAATTTTGTACAGTTTTTCAGAAAATTGTCAACTCGAAATGAAAAAAAGGATTGAGAATTTGTTTGTTCAATTTTCCAGCTTAATTTGCTTGAAGTTTTTTGAAATCCTCACTAAATATTCTTGTATTAAGTAACATCATCAGAATTTCATAAAATAAATTATTCTGTAGAATATTTTATCTTTATTTGTGTGAATTTGTGAAACGCTTGACTCATAATGATGGCATGTTCATGTTGCATGTTTGGCTTTTAAACAAAATACTCCAGTTTGTGTTTATTCAAAAAGATTACAAAATGGATATGATTAAGTGGTAATAGAACTTCGTGTCGTGCAATTTTGGTCTGAAATCATACTTGTGATTAACAGATTGCACTCCCGCTACGCAGTCGTGCAATTTTGTAATCACTAGTATGATTTCAGACCAAATTGCACTCCACTCAGTTCTTACCATTATTAATACACCAGTATTATCCCTCTAGCAGCATGGTTGCTCAAACAATTGCACAGTGAACACGTCTTTATATCTGTAAGCTTGCACCTACTAAAGAATTTGATTGATTTACCATCTACATCATAATTTACATGCAGCTTCTTTCCGTACCCTCAATGTACGTACTTCCCGGTTAACGAAGGACCGACCACGCAGTACGTCGTGTTCCACCCCACTCCTCCCCTCAAATCACATAACAGACATCGTTTTTTTTCTCGTTCACCGTCTCTGTTCCTCCGCTCTAAGTATGATCTCTCAAACTTAACCCTCGTTTAAATCTCCCTATTGTATAGACCCCGATGTTTTTGATTATATTTTTTATACACAATCTTCGTCTCTGTACGGATATATCCTCTTTATTAAAAAAGGCCTCCTAATCCAGCAATATTCAATTGAAACTCCCTCTTATATACTGATTTCTTGGAATACATCCCTTTGTTATATACTATTTATAGTAACGACCAAAAAGACATTGTTATAGTAGCCGATTATTGTATTTATATAACATGATGAATTAAGATGTTACAATAATTCCATGTACTCTCATTACCACTCCTCACTCCACTCTTACGGCAATCGGCCGGATCATTATTTATATACACCTAATCCAAAAAACGTTGTCTGGTCCGCCGCACAGTCCTCGCGCCAAGACCATGAAAGATATTGGTTATATCTAATCAGTAATCAATTTATTTGCATGTTCACACGCTAGTGTGGTACTTTTTTCAACGAAATAGTGTTCTGTCTACTTTTATTTTCTTGTTTTATCACTCTCATCAAAATATACACTGTGTTTTCCTTCACGGTCTTGGCGCGAGGACTGTGCGGCGGAACCGACAACGTTTTTTGGATTAGGTGTATATAACAACAACACTCACTCTTTCATTGGTTCTAGTCGCGTTTGTAATTTTTGTTGGGTTGATTTTATCTTTTATCTTTTTTATTGTATTTTTTTTTTTTTTTTGAGAATTTAATTTAATTATTTGTTTGTGTGTGTGTTTTTTTTTTGTATATTTTGTTTGGACTATTTATTCAGCTACTAAATATGAACACGAGTCACGTGATCCATCATCAATCGGTCTTACGCCGAGAACGGCGAAGGATCGGCTCCGAGCGTGTGCTTCGGGCATCGTTGTGCTGTCTTCGGAAGAACAAGGCATCGTCGGAGACCAAGGTGAACATGCTCCTTGATCGACGAACGGGGTCCAAGAGCGTCACTGGGATCTCAATGTCATTGAGCCACTCACGGACGTATTTGAATTTGCCGTTGCGCCTGAGAAATAATATTAGAAAGTTGATTCATCATCACCATCATCATCGACATCGTCGTTTTCATCATCATCACCATCATCGTTGCCATCAACCACGACGTCATCACGACCACCATTATCAATATCCTAATCTTCACTATCGATCAATACCGCAATCATCATCACCATCACTAACACCACCATATAGTCATAATCATCATCATTAGCATCAGCATCACCAACACCATTTCTATACCACCATATAGCCATAATTATATGTCATCATCATCATCACCATCATCATCATCATCACCACCATTATGCATAATCACCACCAACACCATCATCATCATCATCATCAACCACGACGTTATCACGAACATTATTATCAATATCCTTATCTTCACCATCAACACCACAATCATCATCACCATTACTACCACCACCATAATTATAGTTATAATCATGATCATTAGCCTCACCATCACCATTACTATACCACCATCATATAGCCATAATAATAATAATCATCATCAGCAGCAGCAGCAGCAGCATCATTACCAACATCGTCATCACCATCATCCCCGTCTTCACCACAACCACCATCATCATGATTATCCTCACCACCATCCTTATCTCCATCGCCACTACCATCATCATCACCACCACCACCACCATTACCACCATCATCAACTCAATACCTTACCTCATTTCATCTTGGACAATCCTAATGACTACGTTCTCAGGGAGGTGGGAGTGTGACTCGATCACGATCTCCGCTCGGTCTTGACTACCCAATACCTTCATAAATATCGATCCGAACAGATCATCGGCAACCTCGTAAAGTTCCTCAAATGATCGGTAAACTCTCGCTACAGGTTCGTAAACAACTCGCTTGCGAACCTTTCTGAGACGATCGACACTTGCAGGAATGATTCTGTTCTGTGTCGTTAGGATAGATGTTGTAACAAACCACGTGAAAATCCGCCAAGAAAATCGAAAGATGGTTTGTAAGTTGATGCTGGATGCATTGGACCGGCCGTTCTTGACTGATGACTTGATATCAGAATATGTGGCTCGAGCTTTGTTAATTGATCTGTTGATGTCATCTTTGCGCCTCCTAAAGACATGATGGGAATATGAAATGCAACTTCAAAATGTATTGTCTCAGCCAAAACTGTAGAGTACACTTCATGCTCCAAGATAGTAATCAATGCAAGTATTACATAACAATTAAAGAGATGACAAAAAGTGTGTGTGATTTCATCCAAAATTAATAATTAATAATTATTATTAAATTAATAATTGTAATCACTAGTTTAGTTTTTACTCGTGTTGTTACTTACTTACATATTACTTACTTACTTACCTACTTACTTACTTGCTTACTTACATATGACTTACTTGCTTACTTACATATTACTTACTTACATATTACTTACTTACTTACATATTAATTAATTACTTACATATTACTTACATATTACTTACTTACTTACAAACATACATACATACTCACTCACTCACTCACTCACTCAATTACTCACTCAATTACTCACTTACTTACTTACTTACTTACTTACTTACTTACTTACTTACTTACTTACTTACTTACTTACTTACTTACTTACTTACTTACTTACTTACTACTTGTATGTTCAATATATAATTCCATACCTGATAGCTTGCATTGCCAGCCATGGATTACACACTATGTTAACCAATGAAAAAAATTTTCTCTTGATTGAGGCTATTGTCTCCATGATGAAGCGTACTGTTGACAGTAATTGATGCATTGCATTTGATTTGGTATCGGATAATAAAATGAATGATTAAATGAAAAACCGAATAAATGGATAAATGGATGGATGGATGGAGGTAAGAATAAATCAATGAATTAATTACAGTGCGAATCAAAAAACCGTAGGCAACTATATCTAGAAATATTTTAGAAATTGTTTATTGTTCGTTGACCAACTCAGAAACAACTATATCACCGCAAGAAGTTTGACTGATGTGTATAGTATCGTGATAAACCTTTTGTAGTCAGAGTTGTTTGCGAGTTGTTCAACGAACAATAAACGATTTCTAAACTATTTCTGGGTGCCCACGGTTTTTTTCGATTCGCACTGTAATGGTTATATGAATGGATGAAAAAAAATAACGGAATAAATCAGTAAAAGGTTTAATTATAAGGATGTGCGGATGGAAAGGTTGATGGATAGTTGAATTAATGAATGGTTGGAAATATGAATGAATGGACAAATGAATCAATGAATCTACTTTTAGGAATATGAATAAAGGAATGTGTGAAAAGAAAAGAATATACAAAGCAGGAAACTAATATTCAACATACCTATTTCAAGATACAAAATCACAAGACTGATCACAATCTGAACGCACAGATACATAAACAAACACGAACAGATCACCCACAAATACACCGACCCCATTGACAACCCGATAGGGAGAAGAATTGGAGTGGCGAAGATGACACCAAACAGCACTGGAGGTGCAATTAATGCAAAGTATACAACACCATGAACTATGATGAAGTATTTCACCCATGTAATTTGCCAGGCATTTTTAATAAAAGACACGGGTGATTTCTTAATCTTGGTGAAGAAGTTTTTGAAGACGTCCAGGAAATTGTTTTGGTTTTCCTCTTCGTCGCCTGTGCACAAGAAAACATAGTATTGTGTGAGCTGAACGTTTTGATAAAGTTTAATTGTTAAGATTTTAGATACATAGCAAAATGTATAGAAACTTAACAAACAAACAGACACACATACTTTACGAACAAACAAACAAACAAACAAACAAACAAAAACAAAAACAAAAACGTACAAACAAACAAACAAACAAACCCCATAAAAATTTCAAGGCAAGATATGATCGTTCTTGAAGTACTTTCTTCTTCATTACCAAATTTAATTTTTGGGCTTTGTTAAAGCTAGAACTGGATCTTAATTTTGCTAAATTTAAAATTTGTCACACGTGCACGAGACTCGCGCGCGGTGCCCGCAAAGATTCCAATATGATCCCGTGCGCGTTCTTAGAATTGAACGGTTCTCATTTACTAACTTAAGTTCACTATTCTTTTAGCCTACCTATTGACGGTTCATCCATATCTTGCAGTTGATTCTCCTGCATTTCAATATTTTATAAGTCGCTTTCACTGAAATTTTGCTTTGCTTTAGTTTTGAAGTAAATCAATTAAGTATTGTGACGTCACAAAATGGAAAATTAATTAGTTAATTGTTTATAGTAATTTTAATTACTATAAAATAGATACTATAAAATAAATAGAACAATTGTCTCTTGAAGATATTATAGATACGTTTTCATATTTTTATTTCATCGTTTCTTTTCTTTTAGCTTTCGATATTTCTAGCATAAAACCATAAAACTGAAATTATTTGAATTAAATGCTGCCCAGATGCCCGGGTTTCCTGTTTAGCTTTTGATTGGTTCCCAGTGAACAAGGAGTAACGTTCGTGACATGTGACACCAACAACTGTCGTTGTGTGACGAGATTAGTGTAATCAATGTTGCGTGACAAACAAGATGGCGTCTGTAGCATTACTTGTTCTCTCTCTTCTAACTCTTGCTACACCGTCTCTCTCGGCCAAGATCGTAGGTTTTCCTATGATGGGAGGCAGCCAGTACATCGGGATGAAGCGAATTGCTCAGGAACTGGTTACCCGAGGCCATCAAGTAGGTTGAAAAAATCAACTTTTAAAAACTAGTCCACACGAATCGATCGCGAGATATAATTTCATTTCTAGATCTGAAATTTTCTCGTTGTGCATATTTGGCCACTCGTCCACACGCATCTGGTTACTTTTTAATACAATGTGGGTTTTAAAAAAGAGGTGACTCGTTTTATTTATTAAGCTTGGGTGGTTTTTTTGTTTTTTGTTTGTTTTTTCCCAGCAACTTTTTCGCATCGACACATCGAATTGAAGGCTTTACTCATCTACACGCACGTATCTAGATAATTTTTAGATCTGTATAGCAATGTCAATGCATGTGAATGTATTCTCGTTGAGTAAAATTTATTAGAAAAGAATTTCCATATAGTCAAATTTGCAAAGACAATATTAAGAAATTATTGATACATATAAAGTTTTACAGATTCTATACATTTCTGCATGTTTTAATCGGCAATCAATATTGCATAATGTACGTTGTTTAATAAATTAGCCATTCGTTCTTTTTATCTAGCAAAAATAATGTAGGTTTTTATAGTTATTAGTAACACTTTAGTCATCTGTATTTAGTTAAATTTTCTCGTTTCTGCCTCACTGGCTTTTTCAGTTGACCAAAATTTGTACTTATAGTTATTACAGTTAGCGTGTACTAAATTAAGTTTTTTGATTAATTTATGTTAATTAGCTTGTACAAAATAAGTACTAAATAAATCATTGTCATTGTCATTGAAGAGATACTAGCTGTATAGATAAAAAGATCTACGGATTGGGACTGTGTTTGCTTACTAGTTCGGATGAGACCGTTTGTCACACATCACTTCATTTAAACTGAGGCACGAAAACAGGGCAAGACTATAACCCGAAACGGGAGAACGGGGGAACGGGGGAACGGGGGAACGGGGGAACGGGGGAACGGGGGAACGGGGGAACGGGGGAACGGGGGAACGGGGGAACGGGGGAACGGGGGAACGGGGGAACGGGGGAACGGGGGAACGGGAGAACGGGGGAACGGGGGAACGGGAGAACGGGGGAACGGGGGAACGGGGGAACGGGGGAACGGGGGAACGGGGGAACGAGGGAACGGGGGAACGGGGGAACGGGGGAACGGGGGAACGGGGGAACGAGGGAACGGGGGAACGAGGGAACGGGGGAACGGGGGAAAGGGGGAAAGGGGAAAGGGGAAAGGGGAAAGGGGAAAGGGGGGAATGGGGGAACGGGGGAAAGGGAGAACGGGGGAACGGGGGAACGGGGGAACGGGGGAACGGGGGAACGGGGGAACGGGGGAATGCAGTTTGATAACAAATATATAAACTTTTTTTGTTACTAACACATTGAAAATCCGTAATCAACAGTTTACTTTACTTGTGAGCAGTATACAGAATATCAAACAAGCTGATGGAATCACCCATCTCGTCTACAAAGTCCCCTTTGAGAAAGACTTAATGGAGACATTAGCAAGCCAAGTAACACAAGTAGGAATCAAGAGGCTTTTGTTCTCTCAAGCCAACAACACAATGCCAGTCGTTCAGAAAGTATTCTGTGAATCTGTTATCCAAGATAAAAACTTTCTGAAACCACTTGCAGACTTTGATCTTCTTATAATCGACGCTTCTATGCCTTGTGGACATATTCTTGCCGATTATTTGGAAATCAAGAAAGTTGAGTACTTTCCGACTTCACCAAGAATGCTCTCTTTTATAAGACCCTACGAAAACCTGTTTACAGTCTCGTACGTGCCACAATTGATGTCTTTTAATCCAATGAAGATGAGCTATTTTCAGCGTGTGAAAAATACGCTGATCTTTCTCGCTAGTAATGTCATCGGTCGTTTGGTATTGCTAAGGCCATTGGAGAATCTGAAAGTCAAATATGATATCAAGCCAGAGAAAAGTTTATTTGAATCAATGAGGGGTGATCATCTTCGGCTGTTTTTGTCAGACTTTGCCTTGGAGTATGCCTACCCAATACCACCTAGTAAGTAGTAATATTATGGTGATGATGGTTAAGATGATAATAAGCAATTATTGGATGAGGTTGAGCATGATATCGTAAATTATCAAGACCGAGGTCTGTGTTATCTGCCGAAGCCTCCTGGCTGAGGCAGATATATAATACTTGATATTTGATATTTTATAATATCTTGATATTTTATGATATCATGCGAAAACCGAATTCAATAATTGTTTTATTATACATTTTTTAAAGTAAAAGTACAATTATAATCAGGCAAAAGAGACAATAACAAGCAAATCTCGCTGACATTTTCACATCAACTCCTTGAGAACGGAGAGAGCCTGGGAACTTGACAGTGATAACTACAGATACTGCAATTATCACTGTCAAGTTCACATGCTACTCAGATTTAGCCGTGTGCTCTCAGCCAATCAGATTCAATGTAGTTAGTAAAATGTATAATAATCATTGTTATGATGATGATACAGGTGGTGATGATGCTGATGATGTTGGTGGTTATGATGATGGCAATGGGTGATGATAATGATAGTGATAGTAGTTATGATGGTTGTAGTGGTGGCAGTTGTGATGGTGATGATTGTGTTGGTGGAAATAATCATAGTTATTGTGAAGCCGGTGATTTTTGATAGCGCTGACCGATATGATAATAATAATAATAATTATCAATCATCATATAAAATAATTTTAATTTGATCGCCATCATTATCATCATCAGCATTATCATCATCATCATCAATATCACTGTCTCCAGTATTGACATGATTGTAAATTCATCTTCTTTGCAGACTTCAAAATGATTGGACCAGTCAATATTCAGCCCGTGAAACCCCTCCCCCCTGATCTTCAGCAGTTGATTGACAGTTCTGGTGATGACGGAGCCATCATTGTGTCCTTTGGATCCAACATTGCTTCGATGCTAGAAAAAGAAAAAGTTGACATCATGGCCGAGGCGTTTGGGAAACTGAAACAGAAAGTCATTTGGAAGTGGAAAGGTAGAGATACGTTAAATATCATTGATTCTTTACGATTCTTTATGCAACGTATCACAATCTTAATAATAATAATAATAATTTGCTTATAAAGCGCTTATTCAAGTCTGTTCTAAGTGCTGAAAATAACATAAAAAAATAAAGTGGTAATCACCAATGATTTTGTTTTCTTTCATTTAAGGATATATCCCATCATCCCTCAGTCCCAACATCAATCCCGTTGCATGGTTACCGCAAAATGATCTACTGTCCCATGAAAAGCTCAAACTGTTCGTGTCACACGTTGGCCAGAATAGCTTGTACGAGGCTGGTTATCGCGGGGTTCCTGTGGTGGCTATACCATTGTATGGTGACCAGTTCGATAACGCTCTGCTTATTGAAAACAAAGGATTTGGTTTGTCATGTAACTTCCATGAACTCACCGCTGACCAGCTGTACAGCACGATCAAACGTGTTATTGAGGAACCTAGGTAATAGAGAAATACAGAAAGATTTTGAAAAAAAAATTGATAACTACTTTCACACCAAAACTCCGGCGAAACGAGTTGACATTCAATCGAGTGAAGTTTTGGTAAAGAAAAAAGACGAAATAGAAGTGCGGGGAATGGGGCGGGAAGGCAGTATTTTTAAATTTTCAACTCGTAGTATCGGAGTTTTAGTTTAAAAGGATGGATTTTTAACCATAGATTTGGAGTATTAATGATAGATTTGTCTCTGGTTGTCTGAATGGTTGCTTGTTTGTTTGTTTCTATGCCGTTTTTCTGTTCTTTCTTTTCTTTTTCTCTTATACGCAACTGATTGTAATGAAAAATCCTCAAGCAGTTTAACTATTTCTGTTTTTAACAAATTTTCGTTCTTGTTTCCCAGTTTCCGTGAAAATGCTCAACGTATTTCCCGTCTAATGAGTGACCGCGCTCGTAGCCCAGTCCAAGAGGCTGGTGACTGGATAGAGTACACCCTTCGACACGAGAGTCTTGCTCATCTACGTCCATACTCGAGCCAACTCACCTGGTACCAGTATTTCCTGGTCGATGTAGCAGTCTTCCTGGTCATGGTAGTTGTCATGGTGATTATGGTAATCAAGTACACAGTTCGATTGATGTGTTGGATGTGTTGTCGACGACAAAACAAACAGAAAACCCAGTAAACGACACACCAGTTAAAGAACAAACACAAATAAGTTGGTGATTTTTGTGCAGCGATGGAATGGTTCTCAATTCAACAACAAAACAGAAAACTCGATACGAGCCAAGCTTTATAAACAACAAACATATAATATTTAATAATCATCACCATTATCATCATCATCATCATCCCTAGCTATATCACCACCACCACCACCACCACCACCACCATCATCATTATCACATGAAGCAATAAACGAGCAATTTCCGTGGTTTATCGGCGAAATAAACCACGCGGGATGTTGGGAGAACACGAAAAAAGGCCTAAGAAAATCTCGAACCTCCGGGCGATATTGACTATAGTAACATGTATATCGTAAAGCATCTGTTTTTGCAAGCTTATTTATTCAAGTGGATAATTTGTGTGCTAAACTTTGTCCGTTGGATGCCGTGTCATTCGCTTTGTTTGCATTGTTTAGAAATGTGAAATTTAACTTCACTTTCTTCACTGAACAGATATCTTACTCAGTTATCCTTTGACATCAATAACCTAATTAGGCTGCTTTTTTGTACATTTTTCTTGCTGTTTTGTAACGTCTACCTATTTTATGCCTCCAGCGTAACGTATTAAATGTACTCTTTCTTTTTAATTCAAAAACAAAACTGTCAAATATAAACTTTTTTGATCTTTTTTCGCTCTTATTCAACAATAAAAGTGACTTTTAGAACTACCTGTTCTGTTTATGTGATGCATTGAGTGTTTTTGTTGTTTTTAATTTGTTTATATCAGCTTTTTTAACAAAAAGAAAATATTTACTCGACATTTTGAACGCCAGGGAGCAAACAACAACTTTTTCTCTGTTCCTTCGAAACTCTCAAAACTGTGGTTTATCGGTGTAATAAACCACGGTTTTGAACCAATCAGAGCGCGCGTTAGAATCAAACTATATTATAAACGATCATCATCTTTGTTATCACCATGGCAACCATTATCTTTTATATTTTCAACATGGCAGCATCGATGTTGTATTTGTTCATTTCTCCCAGTGCCTTAACAACGTTTCCTTGGGATTTTCTATCACTACTGCTGTATTGCTTAAATTACCGCCTAAACTTCACCTAAAAACCGCGGTTCAAGCTAATTTATATTTGAATTCTCAGATATATCTTTATATCTAAAACTTCGCTTTAACGGCAATAAAGGCGCTGTTACAATGTGCACTACGGAACTCAGCAACTTGCAACGCCATTGCATGGTGTATCAGTGTATCAGTGTCTTTATATCTGTAAGCTTGCAACTACTAAAGAATTTGATTGATTTATCATCTACATCATAATTTACATGCAGCTTCTTTCCGTACCCTCAATGTACGTAGTTTCCCGGTTAACGAAGGACCGACCACGCAGTACCACCCCACCCCTCCCCTCAAATCACATAACAGACATCGTTTTTTACTCGTTCACCGTCTCTGTTCCTCCGCTCTAAGTATGATCTCTCAAACCCTCGTTTAAATCTCCCTATTGTATAGACCCCGATGTTTTTGATAATATTTTTTATACACAATCTTCGTCTCTGTACGTACATATCCTCTCTATTAAAGTAGGACCTCCCTAATCCAGCAATATTCAATTGAAACTCCCTCTTATATACTGATTTCTTGGAATACATCCCTTTGTTATATACTATTTATAGTAACGACCAAAAAGACATTGTTATAGTAGCCGATTATTGTATTTATATAACATGATGAATTAAGATGTTACAATAATTCCATGTACTCTCATTACCACTCCTCACTCCACTCTTCCGGCAATCGGCCGGATCATTATTTATATATATAACAACAACACTCACTCTTTCATTGGTTCTAGTCGCGTTTGTAATTTTTGTTGGGTTGATTTTATCTTTTATCTTTTTTATTGTATTTTTTTATTTTTTTGAGAATTTAATTTAATTATTTGTTTGTGTGTGTGTTTTTTTTTGTATATTTTGTTTGGGCTATTTATTCAGCTACTAAATATGAACACGAGTCACGTGATCCATCATCGATCGATCTTACGCCGAGAACGGCGAAGGATCGGCTCCGAGCGTGTGCTTCGGGCATCGTTGTGCTGTCTTCGGAAGAACAAGGCATCGTCGGAGACCAAGGTGAACATGCTCCTTGATCGACGAACGGGGTCCAAGAGCGTCACTGGGATCTCAATGTCATTGAGCCACTCACGGACGTATTTGAATTTGCCGTTGCGCCTGAGAAATAATATTAGAAAGTTGATTCATCATCACCATCATCATCGACATCGTCGTTTTCATCATCATCACCATCATCGTTGCCATCAACCACGACGTCATCACGACCACCATTATCAATATCCTAATCTTCACTATCAATCAATACCACTATCGATCAATACCGCAATCATCATCACCATTACTAACACCACCATATAGTCATAATCATCATCATTACCATCAGCATCACCAACACCATTTCTATACCACCATATAGCCATAATTATTTGTCATCATCATCACCATCATCATCATCACCACCACCATTATGCATAATCACCACCAACACCATCATCATCAACCACGACGTTATCACGAACATTATTATCAATATCCTTATCTTCACCATCAACACCACAATCATCATCACCATTACTACTACCACCATAATTATAGTTATAATCATCATCATTAGCATCACCATCACCATTACTATACCACCATCATATAGCCATAATAATAATCAGCAGCAGCAGCAGCAGCAGCAGCATCATTACCAACATCGTCATCACCATCATCCCCGTCTTCACCACAACCACCATCATCATGATTATCCTCACCACCATCCTTATCTCCATCGCCACTACCATCATCATCACCACCACCACCACCATTACCACCATCATCAACTCAATACCTTACCTCATTTCATCTTGGACAATCCTAATGACTACGTTCTCAGGGAGGCGGGAGTGTGACTCGATCACGATCTCCGCTCGGTCTTGACTACCCAATACCTTCATAAATATCGATCCGAACAGATCATCGGCAACCTCGTAAAGTTCCTCAAATGATCGGTAAACTCTCGCTACAGGTTCGTAAACAACTCGCTTGCGAACCTTTCTGAGACGATCAACACTTGCAGGAATGATTCTGTTCTGTGTCGTTAGGATAGATGTTGTAACAAACCACATGAAAATCCGCCAAGAAAATCGAAAGATGGTTTGTAAGTTGATGCTGGATGCATTGGACCGGCCGTTCTTGACTGATGACTTGATATCAGAATATGTGGCTCGAGCTTTGTTAATTGATCTGTTGATGTCATCTTTGCGCCTCCTAAAGACATGATGGGAATATGAAATGCAACTTCAAAATGTATTGTCTCAGCCAAAACTGTAGAGTACACTTCATGCTCCAAGATAGTAATCAATGCAAGTATTACATAACAATTAAAGAGATGACAAAAAGTGTGTGTGATTTCATCCAAAATTAATAATTCACTTACTTACATTCTCACACAATCATTAGTTTAGTTTTTACTCGTGTTGTTACTTACTTACTTACTTACTTACTTACTTACTTACTTACTTACTTACTTACTTACTTACTTACTTACTTACTTACTTACTTACTTACTTACTTACTTACTTACTTACTTACTTACTTACTTACTTACTTACTTACTTACTTACTTACTTACTTACTTACTTACTTACTTACTTACTTACTTACTTACTTACTTACTTACTTACTTACTTACTTACTTACTTACTTACTTACTTACTTACTTACTTACTTACTTACTTACTTACTTACTTACTTACTTACTTACTTACTTACTTACTTACTTACTTACTTACTTACTTACTTACTTACTTACTTACTTACTTACTTACTTACTTACTTACTTACTTACTTACTTACTTACTTACTTACTTACTTACTTACTTACTTACTTACTTACTTACTTACTTACTTACTTACTTACTTACTTACTTACTTACTTACTTACTTACTTACTTACTTACTTACTTATCCATACCTGATAGCTTGCATTGCCAGCCATGGATTACACACTATGTTAACCAATGAAAAAAATGTTCTCTTGATTGAGGCTATCGTCTCCATGATGGTGCGTACTGTTGATAGTAATGGATGCATTGTATTTAATTTGGTGTCGGATAATAAAATGAATGATTAAATGAAAAACCGAATAAATGGATAAATGGATGGATGGATGGAGGTAAGAATAAATCAATGAATTAATTACAGTGCGAATCAAAAAACCGTAGGCACCTATATCTAGAAATATTTTAGACTGAATCGTTTATTGTTCGTTGACCCTCTCAGAAACAACTATATCACCGCAAGAAGTTTGACTGATGTGTAGTATCATGATAAACTTGTTCAACGAACAATAAACGATTTCTAAAATATTTCTGGGTGCCCACGGTTTTTCGATTCGCACTGTAATGGTTATATGAATGGATGAAAGAAAATAACGGAATAAATCAGTAAAAGAATGAATAGAAGGATGTACGGATGGAAAGGTTGATGGATAGATGAATTAATGAATGGTTGGAAATATGAATGAATGGACAAATGAATCAATGAATCTACTTTTAGGAATATGAATAAAGGAATGTGTGGAAGAAGAAAAATATACAAAGCAGGAAACTAATATTCAACATACCTATTTCAAGATACAAAATCACAAGACTGATCACAATCTGAACGCACAGATACATAAACAAACACGAACAGATCACCCACAAATACACCGACCCCATTGACAACCCGATCGGGAGAAGAATTGGAGTGGCGAAGATGACACCAAACAGCACTGGAGGTGCAATTAATGCAAAGTATACAACACCATGAACTATGATGAAGTATTTCACCCATGTAATTTGCCAGGCATTTTTGATAAAAGACACGGGTGATTTCTTAATCTTGGTGAACAAGTTTCTGAAGACGTCCAGGAAATTGTATTGGTTTTCCTCTTCGTCGCCTGTGTACAGAAAAACATAGTATTGTGTGAGCAGAACGTTTTGATAAAGTTTAATTGTTAAGATTTTAGATACATAGCAAAATGTATAGAAACTCAACAAACAAACAGACACACATACTATACGAACAAACAAACAAACAAACAAACAAACAAACAAACAAACAAACAGACAAACAAACAAACAAACAAACAAACAAACAAACAAACAGACAAACAAACAAACAAACAAACAAACAAACAGACAAACAAACAAACAAACAAACAGACAAACAAACAAACAAACAAACAAACAGACAAACAAACAAACAAACAAACAAACAAACAGACAAACAAACAAACAAACAAACAGACAAACAAACAAACAAACAAACAAACAGACAAACAAACAAACAAACAAACAAACAAACAAACAGACAAACAAACAAACAAACAAACAGACACACATACTATACACCTTATTCCAAAATGGCGACCTTTTGTTCCATTGGCCCTTGATGCCTCACTCTCATGAAATTATTCTTTTGTCTTTGAGGTTGAGTGAATTTAAAACAAAAGAATAATTTCATGAGAACGAGACATCAAGGGCCAGTCAGCCATTTTGGAATAAGGTGTATACAAACAAACAAACAAACCCTATAAAAATTGAATTAAATATTAAATATTTTTTATTTTTTCATATAAAAATTTCAAGGCAAGATATCGTTCTTGAAGTACTTTGTTCTTCATTACCAAATTTAATTTTTGGGCTTTGTTAATCTCTTTGTTTTCTATATTGCACAGATATTCAAGAACAGTTAGAACTGCATCTTAATTTTGCTAAATTTAAAATTTGTCACACTTGCACGAGACTCGCGCGCTGTGCCCGCAAAGATTCCAATATGATCCCGTGCGCGTTCTTAGAATTGAACGGTTCTCATTTACTAACTTAAGTTACTATTCTTTTAGCCTACCTATTGACGGTTCATCCATATCTTGCAGTTGATTCTCCTGCATTTCAATATTTTACAAGTCGCTTTCACTGAAATTTTGCTTTGCTTTAGTCTTGAAGTAAATCAATTAAGAATGGTGACGTCACAAAGAGGAAAATTAATTAGTTAATATTTGTTTTAAAGTAATTTTAATTACTATTAAATAAATACTATAAAATAAATAGAACAATTGTCTCTTGAAGATAGTTTTTTCTTTTTCTTTTAGCTTTCGATATTTCTAGCATAAAATCATAAAACTGAAATTATTTAAATTAAATGATGCCCAGAAGCGCGGGTTTCCTGTTTAGCTTTTGATTGGTTCCCAGTCAACAGGGAGTAACGTTCGTGACACCAACAACTGTCGTTGTGTGACGAGATTAGTGTAATCAATGTTGCGTGACAAACAAGATGGCGTCTGTAGCATTACTTGTTCTCTCTCTTCTAACT
The DNA here is from genome assembly GCA_949775045.1 of Metridium senile. Taxonomy (NCBI): domain Eukaryota; kingdom Metazoa; phylum Cnidaria; class Anthozoa; order Actiniaria; family Metridiidae; genus Metridium; species Metridium senile. The sequence continues at coordinate 8,727,724 of OX459108.1, read as the reverse complement.
CTTGCTACACCGTCTCTCTCGGCCAAGATCGTAGGTTTTCCTATGATGGGAGGCAGCCAGTACATCGGGATGAAGCGAATTGGTCAGGAACTGGTTACCCGAGGCCATCAAGTAGGTTGAAAAAATCAACTTTTAAAAACCAGTCCACACGAATCGATCGCGAGATATAATTTCATTTCTAGATCTGAAATTTTCTCGTTGTGCATATTTGGCCACTCGTCCACACGCATCTGGTTACTTTTTAATACAATGTGGGTTTTAAAAAAGAGGTGACTCGTTTTATTTATTAAGCTTGAGTGTTTTTCTTTTTTTTTTTTTTTTTTCAGCAACTTTTTCGCATCGACACATCGAATTGAAGGCTTTACTCATCTACACGCACGTATCTAGATAATTTTTAGATCCGTATAGGAATTTCAATGCATGTGAATGTATTGTCGTTGAGTAAAATTTATTAGAAAAGAATTTCCATATAGTCAAATTTGCAAAGACAATATTAAGAAATTATTGCTACATATATAGTCACGTAGTCAATGTGTGCAAAGTTTTACAGATTCTATCCATTACTGCATGTTTTAATCGCCAATGAATGTTGCATCATGTTGTTTAATAAATTAGCCATTCGTTCTTTTTATCTACCAAAAATAATGTAGGTTTTTATAGTTATTATTAACACTTCAGTCGTCTGTATTTAGTTAAATTTTCTCTTTTCTGCCTCACTGCCTTTTTTGACCAAAATTTGTAATTAATTCAAATCCACTAGCTAACTGACCTGTTTCGACTTATGGTTATTACAGTTAGCGTGTACTAAATTAAGTTTTTTAATTAATTTATGTTAATTAGCTTGTACAAAATAAGTACTAAATAAATCATTGTCATTGTCATTGAAGAGATACTAGCTGTATAGATAAAAAGATCTACGGATTGGGACTGTGTTTGCTTACTAGTTCGGATGAGACCGTTTGTCACACATCACTTCATTTAAACTGAGGCACGAAAACAGGTCAAGACTATAACCCGAAACGGGGGAACGGGGGAATACAGTTTGATAACAAATATATAAACTTTTTTTGTTACTAACACATTGAAAATCCGTAATCAACAGTTTACTTTACTTGTGAGCAGTATACAGAATATCAAACAAGCTGATGGAATCACCCATCTCGTCTACAAAGTCCCCTTTGCGAAAGACGTAATGGAGACATTAGCAAGCCAAATAATTCAAGGATTCAAGGAGCTTTTGTTCTCTAAATCCAACATCACAATGCAGGTTATTCAGAAAGTATGCTGTGAATCTGTTATCCAAGATAAAAACTTTCTGAAACCACTGGCAGACTTTGATCTTCTTATAATCGACGCTTCTATGCCTTGTGGACATATTCTTGCCGATTATTTGGAAATCAAGAAAGTTGAGTACTTTCCGACCTCACCAAGAATGCTCTCTTTTATAAGAACCTACGAAAACCTGTTTACAGTCTCTTACGTACCACTATTGATGTCTTTTAATCAAATGAAGATGAGCTATTTTCAGCGTGTGGAAAATACGCTGCTCTTTGTCGCTAGTAATGTCTACGGTTGTTTGGTATTTGTCAGGCCATTGGAGAATCTGAAAGTCAAATATGATATCAAGCCAGAGAAGAGTATACTTGAATCAATTATGAGGGGTGATCATCTTCGTCTGATTTTGTCAGACTTTGCCTTGGAGTATGCCTACCCAATACCACCCAGTAAGTAGTCAAATTATGGTGCACTTGGTGATGAGTATGGGCATGATATTCGTTATTATGATGATGATACAGGTGGTGATGATGCTGATGATGTTGGTGGTTATGATGATGACAATGAGTAATGGTGATGATGATGATGATCATGATGATCATGATGATGATCATGATGATCATAATGATGTTGATGGGGATGATAATCGTTGTTATGATGATGATACAGGTGGTGATAACAGTGATGATGTTGGTGGTTATGATGATGGCAATGAGTGATGATAATGATAGTGATAGTAGTTATGATGATGATGGTGTTGGTGGTGTTGGTGGAAATGATCATAGTTATTGTGAAGCCGGTGATTTTTGAAAGCGCTGACTGATATGATAATAATAGTAATTATAAATCATCATATTTAAAATCATTTTAGCTTCATCGCCATCATTATCATCATCAACATTATCATCATCGTCAACAATATCACTGTCACCAGCATTGACATGATTGTAAATTCATCTTCTTTGCAGACTTCAAAATGATTGGACCAGTCAATATTCAGCCCGTGAAACCCCTCCCCCCTGATCTTCAGCAGTTGATTGACAGTTCTGGTGATGACGGAGCCATCATCGTGTCCTTTGGATCCAACATTGCTTCGATGCTAGCAAAAGAAAAAGTTGACATTATGGCCGAGGCGTTTGGGAGGCTGAAACAGAAAGTCATTTGGAGGCTGAAAGGTACAGATACGTTAAAATTCCTTGATTCTTTACGATTCTTTATACAACGTCACAATCTTAATAATAATAATAATAATAATAATAATTTGCTTATAAAGCGCTTATTCAAGTCTGTTCTAAGTGCTGAAAAATAACAAAAAAATAAAGTGGTAATCACCAATGATTTTGTTTTCTTTCATTTAAGGATATATCCCATCATCCCTCAGTCCCAACATCAAGCCCGTTGCCTGGTTACCGCAAAATGATCTACTGTCCCATGAAAAGCTCAAACTGTTCGTGTCACACGTTGGCCAGAATAGCTTGTACGAGGCAGGTTATCGTGGGGTTCCTGTGGTAGCTATACCATTGTATGCAGATCAGTTTGATAACGCTGTGCTTATTGAAAACAAAGGGTTTGGTTTGTCAGTAAACTTTCATGCACTCACCGCTGATCAGCTGTACAGCACGATCAAACGTGTTATTGAGGAACCTAGGTAATAGAGAAATATAGAAAGATTTTGAAAAAAAAATTGATAACTACTTGTACACGAAAACGAGTTGACATTCAATCGAGTGAAGTTTTGGTAAAAAAATAAATAAGAAAAGACGAAATAGACGTGCGGGGAATGGGGCGAGAAGGTAGTATTTGTCAATCTTCAACTCGTTTTATCGGAGTTTTAGTTTCAAAGGATGGATTTTTAACCATAGATTTGGAATATTAATGATAAATTTGTCTCTGGTTGTTTGAATGGTTGCTTGTTTATTTGTTTCGTTGCCGTTTTTTTCTGTTCTTTCTTTTCTTTTTCTCTTATACGCAAATTGTAATGAAAAATCCTCTAGAAGTTTAAGTATTTCTGTTTTTAACAAATTTTCGTTCTTGTTTCCTAGTTTCCGAGAAAACGCTCAACGCATTTCCCGGCTAATGAGTGACCGCGCTCGTAGCCCGGTCCAGGAGGCTGGTGACTGGATAGAGTACACCCTTCGACACGAGAGTCTTGCTCATCTACGTCCATACTCAGGTCAACTTACCTGGTACCAGTATTTCCTGGTCGATGTAGCAGTCTTCCTGGTCATGGTAGTTGTCATGGTGATTATGGTCATCAAGTACACAGTTCGATTGATGTGTTGGATGTGTTGTCGACGACAAAACAAACAGAAAACACAGTAAACGACACATCAGTTTAATAACAAACACAAATAAGTTGGTGATTTTTGTACAGTGATGGAATGGTTCTCAATTCAACAACAAAACAGAAAACTCAATACGAGCCAAGCTTCATAAACAACAAGCATATAATATTTAATAATCATCGGCACCATTATCATTATCATCATCATCATCCCTAGCTATACCACCACCACCACTAACATCATCATCATTATCACAACGATCATCATCTTTGTTATCACCACAGCCATTATCTTTTATATTTTAACTTATTTTCTCTATTTCAAAACAACCACATGATTTATCAAAGCATAATTTTTTGCATTTTTAGATGTTCTTGATTGAAATCTACATACAATGTAAATGTGATGACTGTATGATAAATACGAGGAAGAAATTATCAATATCATTAAACAAGACAATTTGGAAACCACAATTTCCTAGTAAATATAAGTAAAAACTATTAATTGTTTATCTCAATTTTGTACAGTTTTTCAGAAAATTGTCAACTCGAAATGAAAAAAAGGATTGAGAATATGTTTGTTCAATTTTCCAGCTTAATTTGCTTGAAGTTTTTTGAAATCCTCACTAAATATTCTTGTATTAAGTAACATCATCAGAATTTCATAAAATAAATTATTCTGTAGAATATTTTATCTTTGTGTGATTCTATATTTGTGTGAATTTGTGAAACGCTTGACTCATAATGATGGCATGTTCATGTTGCATGTTTGGCTTTTAAACAAAATACTCCAGTTTGTGTTTATTCAAAAAGATTACAAAATGGATATGATTAAGTGGTAATAGAACTTCGTGTCGTGCAATTTTGGTCTGAAATCATACTTGTGATTAACAAATTGCACTCCCGCTACGCAGTCGTGCAATTTTGTAATCACTCGTATGATTTCAGACCAAATTGCACTCCACTCAGTTCTCACCATTATTAATACACCAGTATTATCCCTCTAGCAGCATGGTTGCTCAAACAATTGCACAGTGAACACGTCTTTATATCTGTAAGCTTGCACCTACTAAAGAATTTGATTGATTTACCATCTACATCATAATTTACATGCAGCTTCTTTCCGTACCCTCAATGTACGTACTTCCCGGTTAACGAAGGACCGACCACGCAGTACGTCGTGTTCCACCCCACTCCTCCCCTCAAATCACATAACAGACGTTTTTTTTCTCGTTCACTGTCTCTGTTCCTCCGCTCTAAGTATGATCTCTCAAACCCTCGTTTAAATCTCCCTATTGTATAGAGCCCGATGTTTTTGATTATATTTTTTATACACAATCTTCGTCTCTGTACGGATATATCCTCTTTATTAAAAAAGGCCTCCCTAATCCAGCAATATTCAATTGAAACTCCCTCTTATATACTGATTTCTTGGAATACATCCCTTTGTTATATACTATTTATAGTAACGACCAAAAAGACATTGTTATAGTAGCCGATTATTGTATTTATATAACATGATGAATTAAGATGTTACAATAATTCCATGTACTCTCATTACCACTCCTCACTCCACTCTTCCGGCAATCGGCCGGATCATTATTTATATATATAACAACAACACTCACTCTTTCATTGGTTCTAGTCGCGTTTGTAATTTTTGTTGGGTTGATTTTATCTTTTTTATTGTATTTTTTTTTTTTTTGTTGAGAATTTAATTTAATTATTTGTTTGTGTGTGTGGTTTTTTTTTTGTATATTTTGTTTGGACTATTTATTCAGCTACTAAATATGAACACGAGTCACGTGATCCATCATCGATCGGTCTTACGCCGAGAACGGCGAAGGATCGGCTCCGAGCGTGTGCTTCGGGCATCGTTGTGCTGTCTTCGGAAGAACAAGGCATCGTCGGAGACCAAGGTGAACATGCTCCTTGATCGACGAACGGGGTCCAAGAGCGTCACTGGGATCTCAATGTCATTGAGCCACTCACGGACGTATTTGAATTTGCCGTTGCGCCTGAGAAATAATATTAGAAAGTTGATTCATCATCACCATCATCATCGACATCGTCGTTTTCATCATCATCACCATCATCGTTGCCATCAACCACGACGTCATCACGACCACCATTATCAATATCCTAATCTTCACTATCAATCAATACCACTATCGATCAATACCGCAATCATCATCACCATTACCACAGCATGAAAAGTCGCATTTACAGAGCTTTACGAAACGCGTTTTTTTGCGTAAAGTTCTCAAAAAATATACGCACCATTACGCGTGTCTGTAAAGATGGCGTTTAGATCGTAAAGACACGTTAAGCGACGTTTTTAAACGTAAAGTGTTAAAAAATATACGCGCCTTAACGAGTGTCTGTAAAGGTAGCGTTAAGATGGTAAAGACGTGTAAATGCCGTTTCTAACCGTAAAGTTTAAAAAAAAAGATTAATCCACAGTAAACGATGTGCAAAACACACTTTATTGGATAAAAGTTATCCACTATCTATTAAATATACTTTTAATATAAATCACAAAAGAGCAAAATGCAAGTATAATCAAATTGTATATGATTACAACATATCAAAGCTCGTGTATTAACGTTAACGATAAGACGTAGACATTATCACTTTGGCGCATTTGTCTTAACAAACGATATCAATATATTATATGTATCTTGAAGCGCGAATTGATGTATTCGTACTTATTTCAACGAAAATTGTCATTCTACTGTCCTAAGTATTCAGATTCTTTTTACAATTACTATAAGATTATTATATTATACAGTGTATAAGTTACTTCTGTTACTTCTCTTATTTCTTTAGAAACTAATTCTAGAGTTTTTTGTTTTGTTTCAAATTCAATAGACAGTTTTATAAAAAGCAATTAACTACTCTATCATGTCTATAGTTAAAAAATCTGACTATTTGTGGGCTAGATCAATCTATCAATAGGATATCAGTATTTTGTAGTCGAAAGTCCATTGACCAATCACACTCGAGTATTTCAGGTTGTGCCAAATTTGAATAATCACGTCACGCTCTAACGACATATTCCGCGTGGGCAAGCGTTTAGACAACAACAGATTTTAGGCGCTTGATGAAGATTCTTTTTCCATTCTAAATAAGCACATTTAGTTCTTCTAATTATCGTTAGTCGTATACAGAAGCTGTTAAGTATAAGAACAGTCAAAAGGGAAGAGCTAAATCTATGATTCAAGCGCTCTACTGGAAGGATATGAACACTCAAGGCTGATAACAAGGAGAACAAGACAACGGAGCGAAAGATTACAAAGGCAAAGTTGAAATTGGCCGTAACTTAAAGGATGGATGACTAGGTCACATATTAAACAAGAATACTGAATAATAGAAGGTTTACATTATTTCTTTCTAGTGTTTTAATGTCTATTTAGACTTGGTTACAGTTGAAAACTTGTTCGATAATACATTGCCGTTGAATGCTATGAAAATACCGCCAAAAAGTAGCTTTGTTTTATTACGGTTTTATGTCCAGGAAATATGTATGTTTCACCAGGATTTGCTTCGTGTTTATAAAATATAACTTGTATAACAAGAAGACTGGTTAATAGAAGGTTTTCAGTACTTCTTTCTAGTGTTTTAATGTCTATTTAGACTTGGTTACAGTTGAAAACTTGTTCGATAATACATTGCCGTTGAATGCTATGAAAATACCGCCAAAAAGTAGCTTTGTTTTATTACGGTTTTATGTCCAGGAAATATGTATGTTTCACCAGGATTTGCTTCGTGTTTATAAAATATAACTTGTATAACAAGAAGACTGTTTAATAGAAGATTTTCAGTACTTCTTTCTAGTGTTTTAATGTCTATTTAGACTTGGTTACAGTTGAAAACTTGTTCGATAATACATTGCCGTTGAATGCTATGAAAATACCGCCAAACAGTAGCTTTGTTTTATCACGGTTTTATGTCCAGTAAATTGTATGTTTCACCGGGATTTGCTTCGTGTTTATCAAATATAACTTGTATAAGACACGGGTGAGTCGCTGAGATGATATTTGAATGTTTTAATACCAATTTAGAAACGATTTAGACAAAAGCAAACTGCAAATAATGTTGCACCAAAAAAAACCACTAGTTTTTACAGTACAGAATTTATTATTTTATATAGTTATATTTATATTCTAATTTTACTACAGTATATAATTCTATAGGTATAGAGCAAATGCAGTTAAACCATGAAATGCAATCTAAGAAAGTACTAACAAATTGAGTATTACAACCTAAAGAGTATTACACAAGACACTCCATTATTCTTTGTTTTATTATTTATTCTGGGCAAACTGTAGCAAAAATTAGTCACTAAATAGTGACTATTTGTGATAATTTACTTAATATTATTTCATGGTTTAACTGCATTTGCTTTTGTATTAAGTTTGCAACTTGTTACTTTGTATAGTACTGTATAGATTATAAGACATTTTTAATAAATATTTGAAATTTAAAATAATTGATATTGGTCATGTTATATGGTTATTGTAGTGCACATTTACATGCTGCGTTGTTTTTGTGGATTAATTAGGCAATATTGTCGACATCTATTGCGTTTTTATCGAATTTATGCAATCTTTTTCATTTTTTTTTTTTTGCGTTTTTATGACTTTTATATATAGTTTTCTTGCGTTTTTATGGCCAGTACACAATCTTTACGATATAGTTTTCCTGCGTTTTTATGGCAAGTACGCAATCATTTCGACAGCGTTTTCTCGCGTATTTTTTGCATTTACGACATCTATCCGACAGCGTTTTAACGCGTAAATAATGGATATACGTTCTATACGAAGACGTTTTTAGGCGTATATATCATATTTACGGCATATATACGCCAGGCGTAAAGAACGTATATTCTAGATGTACAATATTTACGACTAGGCGTAAAGACAGCGTAAAGACGAAATATACGTCACTGTAAAGATGGTCGTAAATGCGCGTATATGTCTTCTTTACGGCATCTTTACATCATCATTACGGCTGCGTAAATTTGACTTTTCATGCTGTGTACTAACACCACCATATAGTCATAATCATCATCATTACCATCAGCATCACCAACACCATTTCTATACCACCATATAGCCATAATTATATGTCATCATCATCACCATCATCATCATCATCATCACCACCATTATGCATAATCAACACCAACACCATCATCATCATCAACCACGACGTTATCACGACCATTATTATCAATATCCTTATCTTCACCATCAACACCACAATCATCATCACCATTACTACCACCACCATAATTATACTTATAATCATCATCATTAGCATCACCATCACCATTACTATACCACCATCATATAGCCATAATAATAATAATCATCATCATCAGCAGCAGCATCATTACCAACATCGTCATCACCATCATCCCCGTCTTCACCACAACCACCATCATCATGATTAGCCTCACCACCATACTTATCTCCATCGACACTACCATCATCATCACCACCACCACCACCACCACCATTACCACCATCATCAACTCAATACCTTACCTCATTTCATCTTGGACAATCCTAATGACTACGTTCTCAGGGAGGCGGGAGTGTGACTCGATCACGATCTCCGCTCGCTCTTGACTACCCAATACCTTCATAAATATTGATCCGAACAGATCATCGGCAACCTCATAAAGTTCCTCAAATGATCGGTAAACTCTCGCTACAGGTTCGTAAACAACTCGCTTGCGAACCTTTCTGAGACGATCGACACTTGCAGGAATGATTCTGTTCTGTGTCGTTAGGATAGATGTTGTAACAAACCACATGAAAAGCCGCCAAGAAAATCGAAAGATGGTTTGTAAGTTGATGCAAGATGCATTGGACCTGCCGTTCTTGGCTGATGACTTGATGTCACAATATGTGGCTCGAGCTTTGTTGATTGATCTGTTGACGTCATCTTTGCGCTTCCTAAAGACAGTATCAAAAAATATGAAATACAACTTCAAACTTTATTGTCTCAGCCCAAACTGTAGAGTACGTACACTTCATGCTCCAAGATAGTAATCAATGCAAGTATTACATAACAATTAAAGAGATGACAAAAGGTGTTGCCTGCTTGCCTGCTTGCCTGCTTGCCTGCTTGCCTGCTTGCCTGCTTGCCTGCTTGCCTGCTTGCCTGCTTGCCTGCTTGCCTGCTTGCCTGCTTGCCTGCTTGCCTGCTTGCCTGCTTGCCTGCTTGCTTACTTGCTTACTTGCTTACTTACTTACTTACTTACTTACTTACTTACTTACTACTTGTATGTTCAATATATAATTCCATACCTGATAGCTTGCATTGCCAGCCATGGATTACACACTATGTTAACCAATGAAAAAAATGTTCTCTTGATTGAGGCTATCGTCTCCATGATGAAGCGTACTGTTGACAGTAATTGATGCATTGCATTTGATTTGGTGTCGGATAATAAAATGAATGATTAAATGAAAAACCGAATAAATGGATGGATGGATGGAGGTAAGAATAAATCAATGAATTAATTACAGTGCGAATCAAAAAACCGTAGGCAACTATATCTAGAAATATTTTAGAAATCGTTTATTGTTCGTTGACCAACTCAGAAACAACTATATCACCGCAAGAAGTTTGACTGATGTGTATAGTATCATGATAAACCTTTTGTAGTTAGAGTTGTTTGTGAGTTGTTCAACGAACAATAAACGATTTCTAAAATATTTCTGAGTGCCCACGGTTTTTCGATTCGCACTGTAATGGTTATATGAATGGATTAAAAAAAATAACGGAATAAATCAGTAAAAGAATGAATAGAAGGATGTGCGGATGGAAAGGTTGATGGATAGTTGAATTAATGAATGGTTGGAAATATGAATGAATGGACAAATGAATCAATGAATCTACTTTTAGGAATATGAATAAAGGAATGTGTGGAAGAAGAAAAATATACAAAGCAGGAAACTAATATTCAACATACCTATTTCAAGATACAAAATCACAAGACTGATCACAATCTGAACGCACAGATACATAATCAAACACGAACAGATCACCCACAAATAAATCGACCCCATTGACAACCCGATCGGGAGAAGAATTGGAGTGGCGAAGATGACACCAAACAGCACTGGAGGTGCAATTAATGCAAAGTATACAACACCATGAACTATGATGAAGTATTTCACCCATGTAATTTGCCAGGCATTTTTGATAAAAGACACGGGTGATTTCTTAATCTTGGTGAACAAGTTTCTGAAGACGTCCAGGAAATTGTATTGGTTTTCCTCTTCGTCGCCTGTGTACAGGAAAACATAGTGTTGTGTGAGCAGAACGTTTTGATAAAGTTTAATTGTTAAGATTTTAGATACATAGCAAAATGTATAGAAACTTAACAAACAAACAGACACACATACTATACAAACAAACAAACAAACAAACAAACAAACAAACAAACAAACAAACAAACAAACAAACAAACAAACAAACAAACAAACAAACAAACAAACAAACAAACAAACAAACCCCATAAAAATTTCAAGGCAAGATATGATCGTTCTTGAAGTACTTTTTTCTTCATTACCAAATTTAATTTTTGGGCTTTGTTAATCTCTTTCGCACAGATATTCAAGAAAAGCTAGAACTGCATGATCTTAATTTTGCTAAATTTAGAATTTGTCACACGTCCACGAGACTTGCGCGCGGTGACCGCAAAGATTCCAATATGATCCCGTGTGCGTTCTTAGAATCCAACGGTTCTGATTTACTACTTTAAGTTACTATTCTTTTAGCCTACCTATTGACGGTTCATCCATATCTTGCAGTTGATTCTCCTGCATTTCAATGTTCTATAAGTCGCTTTCGCTGAAATTTTGCTTTGCTTTAGTCTTGAAGTAAATCAGTTAAGTATTGTGACGTCACAAAGAGGAAAATTAATTAGTTAATTCCTTATAGTAATTAATAACTAGAACAATTGTCTCTTGAAGGTATTGTAGATACGTTTTCATATTTTTATTTCAAAGTTTATTTTCTTTAAGCTTTTGATATTTCTAGCATAAAATCTGAAATTGAAATTCTTTTAATAAAATGTTGCCCAGATGCACGGGTTTCCTGTTTAGCTTTTGATTGGTTCCCAGTGAACAAGGAGTAACGTTCGTGACATGTGACACCAACAGCTGTCGTTGTGTGACAAGATTAGTGTAGTCAATGTTGTGTGACAAACAAGATGGCGTCCTTGATATTGTTTGTTCTCTCTCTTCTAACTCTTGCTACACCGTCTCTCTCTGCCAAGATCGTAGGTTTTCCTATGATGGGAGGCAGCCAGTACATCGGGATGAAGCGAATGGGTCAGGAACTGGTTACCCGAGGTCATCAAGTAGGTTGAAAAAAGTTACTTTTAAAAAACCAGTCCACACGTATCGGGATATAATTTCATTCTAGATCTGAACTTTTCTCTTTGTGCATTGGCCGCTCGTCTACACGTCTCTGGTTATTTTTGAATACAATGTAGCGCTTTAAAAAAGAGGTGACCCGTATATTAGGTTTGACTGTTTTTCTCAGTTTTTATCTGCAACTTTTTCGAATCAACATATCGGATTAACCTTTACTCGTGTACACGCATGTATATCTAGATATTTGTAGATCCGTACAGCAATTTTGCAAACTCAAAAAGAACGCATGTGAATGTAATCTCATTGAGTAAAAGTTTTTAGAAAGAAATTTCCGGATAGTCAAATTTACAAAGAAGAAATTAAGAATTTATTGATATGAATATATATTACGTATGTGTGCTCTATTTATGCATGTTTTAATCGTCAATGAATATTGCATCATGTTATTGAATACATTAGTTATTATTTTGCTCTTATATACTAATTACAATATATTATACATTATATTATACATTTTACATTTTTTTTTTCTTTTTCTTTTTCTTTTTATATTCGTTTGTATGTTTGTATGAGTGCTTTTATTATATATGTTTTATAGAATATAGAAATTGAGCATGGAGGCTAAATAAACTGGGAAGTTATCGAGTTAGCCTCCATTGAGGCTATAATTATTATTAAGACTTTAGACGTCGTCGGTAATTAGTTAAAGAGTTGCTAACTGTACATATAGGAAAAAAGGTTTGCGAATTTAGTGATGAATGTTTGCTTATCAATAGTTAGCCTGTGTACATAGTTGGACAGTTTGTTACACATCACAGGCCCGGGGAGGGTACTCCCTTATATTTACTATACGGGGACGTTCCGCCAAATAGGGTATGTTTTTTTGCCTTGGCTTCTTGAATAGGGTATACAAGCCTAATTTGTCTTAAATTGCCTTACCTAGGGTATACAATTTCCCCCTTGAGTCTTGGATAGGGTCTACTTTTTACCAATTTGTCTTGAAGTAGGGTACCGTACATATTTTTAGGATTCTGCTGTCTTAAATAGGGTCAGGGTTTAGAGGTACCAGCGGAACGTCCCCGTCAGAAACTGGGTCAAGTATATAACCCAAGACGGGGGGACTGGGGGAAGGTACGACGGGGGACGGGGTGAGTGAGGGATAATAATCTATTATATGTGTTTCAGGGGTTAAAAATGGTAGTTTCGAAAAAAGCCGATTTTTTAACCTGTTTTTAACAATACAGGTTAACAACTATTTTACCACATTTGATACTTTTCTCGCTTTCTGATTGGTCGAGAAGCCGTGGTAAATAAGAGTACATACCACGGTTGCTATTTTGCTCATTTTAATGTGGTAAAAAAAAAATTCACGATAGTTTCTTGTGGTATGTCCTCTTATTTACCATAGTTGGCGCCATCTCATGGTCTTAATTGTTGTGGATCCACTCGATTTCGTCTCGTGGATCCACAACAATTTAGACGCTTCGATGACGCCAACCGTGGTAAATAAGAGGACATACCACGCGAAACTATCGTAAATTTCTTAAATCATCAGTATATAAACACAGAAGTTCATAACCATTATGAGCTTCTGATAAACGTTTTTGTTACTAACACATTGAAAATCTGTAATCTACAGTTTACTTTACTTGTGAGCAGTATACAGAATATAAAACACGCTGATGGAATCACCCATCTCGTCTACAAAGTCCCCGTCGAGAAGGACGTGTTAGAAAAGCAAATTTCACGAGCAATAAATAATGGAATGATCAAAGAATTGTTGTTCTCTAAATCGAATCTCACAATGCCCGGCCTTCTGAAATTGTTCTGTGAAACTGTTATCCAAGAAAAAAACTTGCTGAAGCCACTGGAAGACTTTGATCTTCTTATAATGGACTCTTCTATGCCTTGTGGACATATCCTTGCCGAATATTTAGAAATCAAGAAAGTTGAGTACTGTCCAGTTACGCCAAGAATGCTATCTTTTGTAAACCCCTACGAAAACCTGTTTACAGCCTCGTACGTGCCACAAATGATGTCTTTTAATCCTGTGAAGATGGGCTACTGTCAGCGTGTAAAAAATACGATGATCTTTCTCATTAGTAATGTCATGGCTCGTATGATAATGTTCAGGCCATTGGAGAATCTGAAAGTCAAATATGATATCAAGCCAGAGAAGAGTTTATTTGAATCAATGAGAGGTGATCATCTTCGGCTGATTTTGTCAGACTTTGCCTTGGAGTATGCCTACCCAATCCCACCTAGTAAGTAGTGACAATGTTGTTTGTGGTGGTGGTATGTCAAGGGCGGATCCAGGGGATCCCCCTGTCAAATTTAAGTTCAAATATTTTTTCAAATATGTTGCTTGACGGAATTGGGCTTCCTGTGGTAAAATGCACCCTCTCCCCCCCCCCCCCCCCCCCCTTTTTTTGGAAAATCCTGGATCTGCCCTTGTATGTAGATGGCTGTAAATGATGATAACACCTTCTAATATGAAAATTATCATAATAATGAATTGAAATAGCGTGGGGTTCAATTCCAGCCAAGGGCATAATAATGATATTTTTCTCATGTATCTGAATTTCACTTATACACCGAATGCATTTCAGTTCATTATTCACTTCAATTCTGCGTTTGCATTTACGGTGTTTAAATTTACCTAAGAGATTAATATCGCCCTGGGGACCCCCACAGTTGCCCTATACTACATTGTTCTGCTGCGTATCCAGCATGGTTGGTCCTTGTGGTGTAGTAATAACATGTCGGACGAAAAAACAGAAACTGTAAGGTTCAATTCCCGCCAAGTGCATATGATATTTTTCTCATGTATCTGCCGGATAATCATAATGATAATCTTAAACCATCATTATCATTAATATACAAGGTCACATATTGAACTGTCCTCTCTAAAATGTTCAACTTAGCGGGCCAAACTTCAAAGACGCTGACCACAAATGCATTTACCGCCTTACTTCTACTATTGATTCTGATAATGACAACTGATAATTAATGACTTTGTGTATGTGCCTTAAGGAATAGAAAATGCGCGCGTGTTCCATGTGCAGTTATAAAGCAAGCGGGGATTTGCAGAACACGAGAGTTCTTCTGTAAATCCCCAAGTGCTTTATAACTGCATACAACACAGAAAGCAAGTTTTCTATTTCTTTTATAAAATACAAATTCATCAACATGCAAACTCGCGTGCGCATGCTGTGTGCAGTTATAAAGCACGCGGGAATTTACAAAACACGAGCGTTCTTCTGTAAATCGTCAAGTGCTTGATAAGTGCATAAACATGATTATAGACTAATCTCCATTACAGACTTCAAAATGGTTGGGCCAGTCAACATTCAGCCCGTGAAACCCCTACCCACTGATCTCCAGCATTTGATTGACAGTTCTGGTGATGACGGAGCCATCATTGTGTCCTTTGGATCCAACGTTGCTTCGATGCTAACAAAAGAAAAAGTTGACACCATGGCCGAGGCGTTTGGGAGACTGAAACAGAAAGTCATTTGGAGGCTGAAAGGTACGGATATGATACGCTTAATGTTCCTGATATATGTATCAAAACTTAATAGTCCCTATTTACTTTTGATATTTTGATTTGAAAACATCTTCAAGTTTCTTCTCTGCTTGCATTGTGTTACGTGGACTCCAATACTTGGTGAGAGACAACAATTGGGGAGAGATATGATATACTTCTCTTCCTTGACAACTAACTCAGTTTTATATTTTTCCAATTAAGGATATATCCCATCATCCCTCAGTCCCAACATCAAGCCGGTTGCCTGGTTACCGCAGAATGACCTACTGTCCCATGAAAAGCTCAAACTGTTCGTGACTCATGCTGGTCAGAATAGCTTGTATGAGGCTGGTTATCGTG
Organism: Metridium senile; assembly: GCA_949775045.1. Lineage (NCBI taxonomy): Eukaryota > Metazoa > Cnidaria > Anthozoa > Actiniaria > Metridiidae > Metridium > Metridium senile. Next base: position 8,711,880 of record OX459108.1, on the reverse strand, counting down.
GGGTTCCTGTGGTGGCTATACCATTGTTTGCAGATCAGTTTGATAACGCCCTGCTTATTGAAAACAAAGGGTTTGGTTTGACATGTAACTTCCATGCACTTACCGCTGACCAGCTGTACAGCACTATCAAACGTGTTATGGATGATCCCAGGTAATAGAGAAATACAGTTCTAGAAAAGGTTTTAAAATAATGGATGTCTACTTTTACACGGAAACGAGTTGACATTTAATCAAGTGAGGTTTTGGTAAAAAAAAAATAAGAAATAAGAAAAGACAAAATAGACTTGGTAATAAAGGCAGGTAAAATAGGTAATAAAGAAATTCAGAAAGGTTTTGAAAATATTAGACAACAGTCCCTTCTGACTCTTTTCATTCTACGATTCAGAAAATGAGTAGGGTCTGGGTACGAGTATTAGTTCGAACGAGTAACAAAGAATTCATGGCGGCCATGTTTGTGGCCATGGGCAAGGACAAAAGAAAGAATTTAGATAACAAAGGATTTCAGTTCCCTTGAGAGTAAAGCTTCATTGCATGTTTTGACCACAAACATGGCTGCCATGCATCTTGAAATCCCTCTCTAGGTCTAGCGAGAGGGAGTCATTTCCTGTGCGGCCATCTCTAGCTCAATCTTCTAAGGAGTTTTAATAAAATATTTATTTGAATACATTTTAGTTATTATTACAAGCAGTCTAATTGCTTTTGGTTTTAACAAATTTTCGTTCTTGTTTCCTAGTTTCCGAGAGAACGCTCAACGTATTTCCCGTCTAATGAGTGACCGCGCTCGTACCCCGGTCCAGGAGGCTGGTGACTGGATAGAGTACGCCCTTCGACACGAAAGTCTTGCACATCTACGTCCATACTCGGGTCAACTTACCTGGTACCAGTATTTCCTGGTCGATGTAGCAGTCTTCCTGGTCATGGTAGTTGTCATGGTGATTATGGTCATCAAGTACACTGTTCGATTGATGTGTTGGATGTGCTGTCGACGGCAAAACAAACAGAAAACACAGTAAACCAACCAACCAACCAACCAACCAACCAACCAACCAACCAACCAACCAACCAACCAACCAACCAACCAACCAACCAACCAACCAACCAACCAACCAACCAACCAACCAACCAACCGACCAACCGACCAACCGACCAACCGACCAACCGACCAACCGACCAACCGACCAACCGACCAACCGACCAACCGACCAACCGACCAACCGACCAACCGACCAACCGACCAACCGACCAACCGACCGACCGACCGACCGACCGACCGACCGACCGACCGACCGACCGACCGACCGACCGACCGACCAACCGACCAACCGACCAACCGACCAACCGACCAACCGACCAACCGACCAACCGACCAACCGACCAACCGACCAACCGACCAACCGACCAACCGACCAACCGACCAACCGACCAACCGACCAACCGACCAACCGACCAACCGACCAACCGACCAACCGACCAACCGACCAACCGACCAACCGACCAACCGACCAACCGACCAACCGACCAACCGACCAACCGACCAACCGACCAACCGACCAACCGACCAACCGACCAACCGACCAACCGACCAACCGACCAACCGACCAACCGACCAACCGACCAACCGACCAACCGACCAACCGACCAACCGACCAACCGACCAACCGACCAACCGACCAACCGACCAACCGACCAACCGACCAACCGACCAACCGACCAACCGACCAACCGACCAACCGACCAACCGACCAACCGACCAACCGACCAACCGACCAACCGACCAACCGACCAACCGACCAACCGACCAACCGACCAACCGACCAACCGACCAACCGACCAACCGACCAACCGACCAACCGACCAACCGACCAACCGACCAACCGACCAACCGACCAACCGACCAACCGACCAACCGACCAACCGACCAACCGACCAACCGACCAACCGACCAACCGACCAACCGACCAACCGACCAACCGACCAACCGACCAACCGACCAACCGACCAACCGACCAACCGACCAACCGACCAACCGACCAACCGACCAACCGACCAACCGACCAACCGACCAACCGACCAACCGACCAACCGACCAACCGACCAACCGACCAACCGACCAACCGACCAACCGACCAACCGACCAACCGACCAACCGACCAACCGACCAACCGACCAACCGACCAACCGACCAACCGACCAACCGACCAACCGACCAACCGACCAACCGACCAACCGACCAACCGACCAACCGACCAACCGACCAACCGACCAACCGACCAACCGACCAACCGACCAACCGACCAACCGACCAACCGACCAACCGACCAACCGACCAACCGACCAACCGACCAACCGACCAACCGACCAACCGACCAACCGACCAACCGACCAACCGACCAACCGACCAACCGACCAACCGACCAACCGACCAACCGACCAACCGACCAACCGACCAACCGACCAACCGACCAACCGACCAACCGACCAACCGACCAACCGACCAACCGACCAACCGACCAACCGACCAACCGACCAACCGACCAACCGACCAACCGACCAACCGACCAACCGACCAACCGACCAACCGACCAACCGACCAACCGACCAACCGACCAACCGACCAACCGACCAACCGACCAACCGACCAACCGACCAACCGACCAACCGACCAACCGACCAACCGACCAACCGACCAACCGACCAACCGACCAACCGACCAACCGACCAACCGACCAACCGACCAACCGACCAACCGACCAACCGACCAACCGACCAACCGACCAACCGACCAACCGACCAACCGACCAACCGACCAACCAACCAAGCCCGGCACTAATAACGGCTGCGAGGCTGCTGATATTTTTATATAAATATGTGTGTCATCATCTACCACTGCAACAATTTGTTATGGTCATATAACACAAAAACGTGCAACTGAACAAAATATATTTGGAATAAGTTCATAACAAGGGAAGAAATACCAACATCCTTTGCATGCTTCGGAGCGTGGACTGTAGCTTTGATTGCGACAACGATTTTTGAAATAGGTGCATTTTATATCATTTTATAAAGCGCACGTTGACTAATCATCTAAGGCAATAAACGCAAACACATCAACCAAATAAAATAAGTGTTTTTATGATTTTTTCAAACTTTTCTTAATAAATATTCAATCTAGATGTGATCATTGAAAATTATATTCTTGTTGTGGAAATGTAACAGAATAGAGGTATGGATGGATTGATCAATGGATGGATGGATTGACGTATGTTGAATGGCAAATAAATAAAAAGGACCAAAAGTAATTAAATACAAGATAAATTAGATGAGCTAAACAACGAAGAATGTAAATCAAACGTTGTAACTTGTGAGTAAAGGCCAAAAGATTGTGAGTTTTACATTCAATGCTCCAGTTTTGCGTTACCCAGCTCCACTATAGATTTGACAAAAGGCGCATTTAAACAGGCTCGATTTGTTGTAAAAATATTCACAAATTCCAAGCAATGCACGCAACAATGCTATATCCAATTGAGGTTAATCACTGTGCAAATGCGTCTTTGTATAGATAGATAGATAGATAATTTGTTTAATCAAACCTCTTGCAGCTAATGGCTGAATTACAGGTAGGGTCAGATAATTAATTTAAAATACACTGTTTAACAACTACGACTAGAATGATTAATATATAAATAAATAAATAAATCCCCCGCCCTCCCACTACATTATAAATTGTCAAACGCTTGCGCATATTTATTTATCCCCCCGCCCTATTATAATTCATCTAATGCTCGCGCGTATTTATGGGTGACAAAATCCCCAAACCGGTTAGTGGCAGTAGCCTTAAGGTGTGATGAAGGCTTAATTGATCGTCTGGAATAGCGGTTATATCTTTCTTTGCAATCTAGTTGATTATATACATATATGATTTGCATTTGATTATATACATATAGATATTTGCGCTATATATTAAGTAATAAAGATTATTATTTGTACAAACAGTACAGCGGTGTCAGATAACACAAAACTGGACTGATTTGCCGATTTTTCCAATACACCACAGGAAGTCCGCAATTGAACTATGACAACTCTGGCTTCCATCGGGCTCCCTGTGTTTCGTGACACGTGCCTGTTCAGAACATCGACAAGCATTTGGCTGTACAGATTGCATTTCGTTTCTTTGGGAATTCTTCCAAAATGTCGAACGGTCCTTTGTGTAGAGTCCTTTCTATCCAAAGCCATGTAGTTTCTGGATATGTCGGCAATAAGTCTGCGACGTTTCCACTTCAGGTGAGGGATATTTATAGTTTTATAACCTTTACAAGAATTTCGCATACATTTTCCTCCTCGACCAGGCCAGCTAGAGGTCGCTTCGCTCGCTTGCAAAAGAGTGAAACTCTTTTACAGCTAGTAAAACATTACAAACTTTCTTTCTTTCTATCGTAGATTGTATTGAAAAAAACTCTGCATACTTAAGAAAGTAAATTTTAACCTACAAATCGATCACAATAGTTGTAAAAATTCAACATTAACTTAAGTTAATTAAGCTAAATATGATCAAAATCAAAACGAAGGTAAATAAAAAATATGACATTCTATTTGAGGTTTTTACATCGAAATCGGGTTCAAACTCTTTTTGTATGATATTTGATATTTATTTGATGTGATATTACGCAAGATAGCCCACTATTTACCCACAGGTAGCCCATGAGTCACAAGATATATAAAATTATGTTTATGATGAATTTTAGGAAAAGTGTTCCCTCTTTTCTAATAAACTAAAGGCACTCGTCTTTCTGAATGAAATGGTAATTTTCGTAGTTGTTTTGTTGAGAGTTGATAGGACTACCATTATGGCTCAAAGACATTTGTATAAATTAATATAGGGGAGGGGAACAGCGATTAAAATATCCTTACTCCAAAATTTTATACCATTTTTCTCCCTCCTCCCTGATTTTCTTTGTTCTTTCTAAATAAAAGCTATCGAGGCTATTCATTAGAGTGCAAATGATACAAATTTGAACTATTTAGTAGTTTGTATCAGAGATAAGCTGTTCACATAAAATTGGCCAAAATAATATTACAATCAGTCCAATAAGACCTTAAAATACAAGTTGGTTTGACTGTAGCCTGATTTTGGTTTGATTTATTCAGACGTTTCGATCTACACAAGTTTAGACCTTCATCAGTGATCACTTATGATGGTCTAAGTGTAGATTGAAGCATCTGAATAAATTAAACCAAATCAGGTCAGAGTCAAACCAATTTGTATTTTAATATGAATTCTGGCTGCAAATTCAACATTTTTACAATAAGACCTTATTGTTCAATAGTTAATAAGGTAAAATCAACCTTCTCCCTCCTCCCTTTATATTTTAATTCTCCCTCCTCCCTCTATTTTGACTATTTTCTCCCTCCTCCCTGTTAAAATATTTTCACTGTTTCTCCCTCCTCCCTGATCCGTTCCTCTCCTCTCTTAATAGCTAGCCAAACATCCCCTCTATAGCTCTGTTTAGTGATTGGACCTGCACATCCAACCTTACCATAGCACTAAGAATGGGAGTAGTTTTACTGGAATTTTCCAAACGTTCTTCATAGACATTATAAAAGAACACAAAAACACTGAGATATTTCTATAGATTAGATCGCCTTCTGTGACTCTGTGCCTGGGCTTACTTCATTTTACCCAGTAAATTGAATATTATTCTTTTGTTTAGGTATTGGGTTTTGAAGTTGATACAGCAAATTCTGTACAATTATCCAATCACACAGGTAAAAAAATCATGAATTATCATAGATTAGTAGAGATATATGATAGTCTAGTGGTTATAGCAGATCAAATTCTGGGTTTGATTCCTGACCCGGGCAATATTATATAACATTGTGTCCTTGGGCAAGACAATTCACTCAACTTCTCAGATAAGGACGTAAAAGCTGGAGGTCCAATATGCCTACACTCTTAACCTGTAATATAAGGTGGATGTTAAATATCCTGTTATGCCTTTTCTAAAGAGTAGGGGATTAATTGTCTCCCTGTACAACAGTCAGGCCTCGTAGGCATTCACCATCCACACTCATGATTGTAAACTTATAGAGTGCAAACAATATAACCGTGAAACACAAAAACTAATTAGTCGAAAATTAGTAGAAATTAGTGAAAAATAGTCGAAGTGTGAATAGACTAAATTTAGTGTGCACGTCCAATCAGGCAAGTGTCCTAGCTAGCGCACAATACGCATTCGCGGTTCAGTGATCACACTAAATTAACAATAGACTAATTTAGTGAAATTTAGCAAAATTAGTTTTTGTTTATGTTTCACGGTTATATTGTTTGCACTCTAGTCTATTAAGTCTATTACTGTAGATTTGTTAAGTACTATGATATTTGTATTGGATATATTATAGGTAAAGGCCTGGGCAAACAGCTTCAAAATTTTACTTCAACATCTGTTTGATTTTGTTGAAGCCATTTTGCCACCTCCTTTAACATTGTTGAAACATGTTGAATCGATGTTGAATTGATGTTGAAAGAGTTTAAAGGCTTGTGCAAATGGCTTAAACATTGTCATTCAACAAAATTGAATGTTTGTTGAAGCAAATGTCAAAACCGTTTGCCAACAGGCCTTCAGTAAGGCTTATTATTATTATGATTAGTATAAATACCAAGTTGATTATAGGAAACCCTGGTAGTTGTTCAAGAACTTCAGAATAATTTTCTATGGTATATTTGTAATGGTGCTACACCTAATTGCAATATAACATTGTCATATAAAAAAGAAAATTACAAAACAGGAATTAATTAAGACAAAAGCAGATTACTCAAGCTGAACTTCTTCTTTTGTCTTTTAATTAATTCCTATTTTGTAATTTTCTTTTTATATGACAATGTTATTGCAATTAGGTAAGTCAACATTTTTTACGGTGTTACAAATCTCATTATATTACCTATCATTTATAGCAAACACCGACAAAGCCTATACTAGTTTACTCGCTAGTTTCCATGTATATAGCTAATGCTTATTGTTATTATAAGCAGGTTATAAGCACTTTAAAGGCCAAGTACTGAATGCCAATGAACTCAAGGTATTATTTGAAGGCTTGAAGCTCAACGATATTCACCATTATTCTCATTTATTAACTGGTGAGTTAAGCTGATGTTACACGCGACGATATTCAGCGACAATTTTTCGCGATACTGGTTGATAATTTCTAATGCATGTTACACGAGCCGTTTTTTCGCGCAATATTCCTACAAATTCAACATGTTACACAGGACAATTTTTCCCGATTTCTGTGATGGCAACATCGTCCCCAGCTCCCAAGCAGCACGTTCATGACATCAGATCGATCCCGAACTGCATTCTGGGTAGGTGTTGCACGAAAAATCAACGACAAAGCTGTTACACGCACCAACTTGCTGAATATTCGTCATTTCACATTGCAAGTTTTTGAAGTTGAATCAAAAACTCGCAACGTGTTGCCGTATCCGAATATCTGCGTATGTGGCATGTAACACGCATCAATTTGTTGCTCAACGGCGTATCGTGAAATATTTTCGCTGAAAATCGTTGCGTGTAACATCACCTTTAAATGATGATAGTGATGATATGATGATCACTAATGTGAGGAGGATAAATGATGTTGATGGTGATTAATTTGATGGTGTAATAAAGAAAGTTGACGTGATAAGCATGATTATTATAGAGAGAATAAATGATGATTATGATGGTGGTGATGATGATAAGCATGATGAGGAGGAGGAGGAGGATAAATGATGATTATGATGGCGGTGATGATGGTGATGATTATAATGATGATGGTGATTATAATGATGGTGGTGATTATATAATGAAAGGTGATGATGATGAGGAGGAGGAGGAGAATAAATGATGATTATGATGGCGGTAATGATGGTGGTGATTATAATGATGGTGGTAATTATATAATGAAAGGTGATGATGAGGAGGAGGAGGAGGAGAATAAATGATGATTATGATGGCGGTAATGATGGTGGTGATTATAATGATGGTGGTAATTATATAATGAAAGGTGATGATGATGATGAGGAGGAGGAGAATAAATGATGATTATGATGGCGCTAATGATGGTGGTGATTATAATGATGGTGGTAATTATATAATGAAAGGTGATGATGATAAGCATGATGAGGAGGAGGAGGATAAATTATGATAATGATGGTGATTATTATAATGAAAGGTGATGATGATAAGGAGGAGGAGGATAAATGATGATAATGATATGATGATGATGATTATTACAAAAGGTGATGATGATAAGCATGATGATGATGATCATAATTATGATGATGACTATGATGATGATCATCATCATAATTATGATGATGACGATGGTGATGATGATGATAAGGAGGATAAATGATGATTATGATAGTGGTGATTAAAGGTGATGATGATCAGGATCAAGGAGGGTACATTTTGTGATTTTAATGACATATGTATATGCTTTTATATAATGTATGGAATTATTGTTTTATAACTATGTTTCTGTTTCATATTCCACAGGATATGTAGGATCCAAGTCATTTTTAGAAGAAGTTTCAAAAGTAGTTGATGAGCTACGGGAGGTCAATCCTAACCTTGTTTATGGTAATAACAGAAAAAAAATAAAGTAATCTCCAATATTGATAAATAATATTGTCTCTCGTAAAATTCATCACAGCAGTGACTATATACTGACCTTTTCATTCATTCATTTATTTTCTATATATCTATTTGTTTTGTATGTTTTAATATTTGCTTGCATGTCTAGTGTATGTTTTGTTTGCTTACAAGTTTGTATGTTTTGTTTGCTTGTTTGTATATTTTGTTTGCTTGTTTGTATATTTTGTTTGCTTGTTTGTATGTTTTGTTTGCTTGTTTGTATGTTTTGTTTGCTTGTTTGACGTATGTTTTGTTTGCTTGTTTGTATATTTTGTTTGCTTGTTTGTATGTTTTGTTTGCTTGTTTGTATGTTTTGTTTGCTTGTTTGTATATTTTGTTTGCTTGTTTGTATGTTTTGTTTGCTTGTTTGTATGTTTTGTTTGCTTGTCTGTATGTTTTGTTTGCTTGTTTGTATATTTTGTTTGCTTGTTTGTATGTTTTGTTTGCTTGTTTGTATGTTTTGTTTGCTTGTTTGTATATTTTGTTTGCATGTTTGAATGTTTTGTTTGCTTGTTTGTATGTTTTGTTTGCTTGTTTGTATATTTTGTTTGCTTGTTTGTATATTTTGTTTGCTTGTTTGTATATTTTGTTTGCTTGTTTGTATGTTTTGTTTGCTTGTTTGTATGTTTTGTTTGCTTGTCTGTATGTTTTGTTTGCTTATTTGTATGTTTTGTTTGCTTGTCTGTATGTTTTGTTTGCTTGTTTGTATATTTTGTTTGCTTGTTTGTATATTTTGTTTGCTTGTTTGTATGTTTTGTTTGCTTGTTTGTATGTTTTGTTTGCTTGTCTGTATGTTTTGTTTGCTTATTTGTATGTTTTGTTTGCTTGTCTGTATGTTTTGTTTGCTTGTTTGTATATTTTGTTTGCTTGTTTGTATGTTTTGTTTGCTTGTTTGTATGTTTTGTTTGCTTGTTTGTATATTTTGTTTGCTTGTTTGAATGTTTTGTTTGCTTGTTTGTATGTTTTGTTTGCTTGTTTGTATATTTTGTTTGCTTGTTTGTATATTTTGTTTGCTTGTCTGTATGTTTTGTTTGCTTACATGTTTGCTTGTTTGTATGTTTTGTTTGCTTGTTTGTATATTTTGTTTGCTTGTTTGTATATTTTGTTTGCTTGTTTGTATATTTTGTTTGCTTGTCTGTATGTTTTGTTTGCTTACATGTTTGCTTGTTTGTATGTTTTGCTTGTTTGTATTTGTTTCTTTATTAATTTACCTGACTGTTTGTTGTTTGACATAATTTTTATGTTTGTGTATTTTGCTTTTTTGTTAATTTTTTCATTCATGTATAATTTGATTTTTTTATTTATTTATTTTTAGTCTGCGACCCTGTGATGGGAGATAATGGAAAATTTGTAAGTAAAAACATGGCTGTTTCAATCTTTTAGCTGGACACGTGTGCCCTACAAATTGGGGAGACCCACACTCACATTCACTACCTCTATGTTAAATATCATGGCCACATAGTTAGTCATGAATAGATCTCAGGTTAAGGTGGCTCGACTGAGTATTTTTGAAGGGCCACCGTCGCTGTTTGATCGCAAAGTACGTCGCGCGTAGTAAAATTATTTCAAATTATTTTCCATGGCGAGTTCAGGCATAGACTGAAGTTTGTTCTAATGTTTCAAATATTGCAATCGGAACTAGCAATAATTTTTTATGATAGAAAAGTAGTTTTGACAAATACGACAATTTTAGGCGAAATAGAGTTTTCTATAAAACCGCATTGGTTGTTTCACAAACTTCAGATCAAGGTCTTCGTTGTTGCTGAAAACAAAAGATTTATATGGAGGCATTTTTGAATAAAACGCTTTTAAACATTTACACAACAAATAAATTAAATTAATCAAGCATCCATTTCACTTGATCAAAAAACATCACTACAAAAGCTCAGAAAAAGTTGCTTTTGGTCTCATTTGGTCAACAAATGTCTTAGGTATCCGTCTGGCGAACATGAACGAAATCACTTCAGGCTATTAGATTTTTCGTTTGGTGAGATATAACTGCGCTTTTTCTTCTTTTGTCTAATATTGCACACATTTTTACAAAATATTTCAAAACTTAACATTTCCTTGATGAATTTTTTTTTTACCGCAGCATTGGCTTTTTGAAATAGTTACTCATCGATCTCTGCAGTTTTATGACCATTGATAGATCGGAAGATATCAAAAATAATTTTCAAAATAGGTAAACTTTTCGACCGCTTACTCAAGGCTCGAATTGTTTGGTTGTCCGAGATCGCTATTGTCTACATTTTTTACTTAAGTTGTGAATTCCGATATGCATTGTCACCTCACAAACAACACTTGACTACAGTTCGTTTATAGCCAAGCTACTCCGAATGTGATCGTTTGAATATGATATTATAATGATAAAGGACAGTAATGCAATTCCAGCTGATATGCTGTACTTCGATTCTTTGCCCTGTGATTTTTCGCTTTTTATCAAGTTTAGTTAGAGGCATGTTATTCGAAGTACTGCATATCAGCTGGAATTGCGTTACAAGCACCCATCGTAACCGTCCTTTGTCAATATAATCTAATATTCAAACGATCACACTCGGAGCTGCTCGGCTAACGAATGGTAGTCAAGTGTTGTTTGTGAGGTGACAATGCATATCGGAATTCACAACTTGAGTAAAAAATATAGACAATAGCGATCTCGGACAACCAAAACAATGCGAGCCTTGAGTAAGCGGTCGAAATGTTTACCTATTTTGAAAATTATTTTCGATATCTTCCAATCTATCAATGGTCATAAAACTGCAGGGCTCGACGAGTAACTATTTCAAAAAGCCAATGCTGCGGTAAGAAAAAAATTCATCAAAGAAATTTTAAGTTTTGAAATATTTTGTAAAAATGTGTGCAATATTAGACAAAAGAAGAAAAAGCGCAGTTATATCTCACCAAACGAAAAATCATGTATGTCCTAATAGCCTGAAGTGATTTCGTTCATGTTCGCCAGACGGATAACTAAGACAATTGTTGACCAAATGAGACCAAAAGCAACTTTTTCTGAGCTTTTGTAGGGATGTTTTTGATCAAGTGAAATGGATGCTTGATTAATTTAATTTATTTGTTGTGTAAATATTTAAAAGCGTTTTATAAAAAAAAATACTCAGTCGAGCCACCTTAAGATTTGAGGGCTGTCTTTACAAACTTCTATGATTTATAATTATACATTATTTTATTATTATAATGATAATTTGCTGTGATATTAATTGCTTCTTGTAAATCAATGTTATATAGAATTGTTTTCGTGAGCCTATGAAACAAAGTGTATTAGTGAAAGTGTGATAATTAAATAACAACAAAAGAACACAATGCAATGGTACCAATGCCATAAAGGTGCATTAAAGAGTAATACACTAAAGTGTGTTTCATGGGTTAATGAAAACGGCTCTATTTATTTATTTATTTATTTATTTATTTATTTATTTATTTATTTATTTATTTATTTATTTATTTATTTATTTATTTATTTATTTATTTATTTATTTATTTATTTATTTATTTATTTATTTATTTATTTATTTATTTATTTATTTATTTATTTATAATTTTATTTATTTAGCATTTTCATTCATAGGAAGGCAGGGACACCACAACAGCTTATGCCAATTACTGTGGGCCCTGTTGTATGCTGAGACCTGAATATTAATGAGTGATATGTACACTAAAGTGTGCTTCGATTCATGGGTTAATTAAAACGGCTCTAACTGTGCTTTCATGTTTGTAGTATGTACCTGAAGACTTGTTACCAATATATAGAGATGTCCTTGTACCAAAAGCTGACATTGTTACTCCTAACCAGTTTGAGACTGAGTAAGTTAATTGAAATGATTTTCTTATCAATTGTTTAATATGTATTCATCAGCACTATCTACTGTTTCCTTATAAAATAACTATTTGAAATCATGTATTTTGATTGGTTGAGGCGCGTGCTTTATGAGAGCACACAGCACGTGCGTTTGCATGTTGATCAATTTGTATTTTATAAAAGAAATAAAAAACTTGCTTTATGTGCTGTATGCAGTTATAAAGCACTTGGGGATTGTCAGAACACTCGAGAAGTGTTGAGAAGCACTCTGCTTTGCGTCATGCTTCTCTTAACACTTCTCTCGTGTTCTGACAACCCCGCATGCTTTATAACTGCACACAGCACGCGCGCGCGTTTTCTATTCCTTCAATAATAATTGTGTTGAAATCACAATCATAACACCATTCATGAACATTATCATCATAAAATTTAACAAATTTGCGATGGTTTTGGCACTGTAAATAAGAGGACAATAATAGACGACTTTCATAAATGGCCGTCACTAATTATCATAATTTTTTAAATTAATGTTTTAAGAAAAAGAAGGCTATCATATGATAGACATTCAACACAACAATAACTTATGAAAGTTTGAAAAACAACGATTAAATTTGCAAGAAGCTATAAGAGTTTGAAAAATCAGAAAAATACCAAAACAAGGCGTCAAAGGCCTTGGCAGAAAATTACATACAAATCTCTACATTTTTCATTGAGCATAACTTCTTTGGTATTTTAGCCAGAGCATCAAAACCTTCTAAACATGGGTATTTTAGGTGGTTCTTTGACAGTGCTATACAATACAGTATAGTGGTCTATACAATAATATTATTGAAGTGTGACCTCTGAAGTTTGATAGTTTGAAACTAGCATTTTGTTGACCTTCAATGAAAAGGCTATAGGAACAATTTTGACCAAGTGATCCAAGGATAGATCAATCACTGAATAGTGAAACAGTAAATTTCGTAACCTGCTAGAAGATTGTCTACTTTTTAAGTGCATTTTGTTGTACTACATGTAGCTACCCTACCAGCAGGGAGTGAGATTTACTGTTCGATTTACCAGTGCTCAGGTCATTCAGTGATCGATTGATCAAGCACCATTTTGGATCTGACTCTGTCAAACTCATTCCTAGAATTCTGATTAACGGCAGACAAAATGCTAGTTTGCAAATGAGACATCAATTTTTGGAGGTTGCACTTCAACAAAACTTTGCAATTTTGTTATGGATTTGGTGTATTTAATTGACATTTAAAATACTAAATGTTGTTTCTACTATGTGTCAGGATGTTAACAGGAATCAAAATATCAACAGAAAAGGATGCATTTAAGGTAATAAATCACAACTTAATAGTCCACTTGGGATATCTAGGTTAAGTAGTCATACACAATAGTAATACTAATAGTCCTTTTCACAGTACCGCCTCAGTGACCACAAATAATAGTTTCAAGTCGAGGTTCAAGTTGATACGCAAAGCAAAACTATAATTTGTCATGCGCAGCAACTCGAACCTCAACTTGGAACTATTATTTGTGGTCACTGTGGCGGAATTGAAAAGGACTATTGTTTCCTAGGGTATTGTTTCATATATTTGTGTATGATCATTCAACCAAAATACAGAAAGTTGGCTAGTCTACATTTGCCTTCTAAGCTAAAACCCCACATATACCTATTAGTTAAGGAATATAAAACGGCACATGTGTCTATAATACTGTGATATAGAAATGCTTGGAGTTGTAGAGCAAGAGAGAAGTCGCAAAGAAAGACAATGTGTAGCCAAGTGTATCTTTGACTTCTAAAGTGCTATAGACCCTTTTAATAAGTCCTGAAGTGTTGTGTTTTCCGCGCTTGACGTCAAATTTATTCTTTTGAAATTTGTATAATATGAAAGGAATTGAAAAGTATAAATTTGACGTCAAGCGTGGAAAACACAACACTTTGGGACTTATTAAAAGGGTCTATACAGCTTACAGATTTTTTATATCACAATATATAGACACATAAAGTGGATGTTTTATATTGCTTTTATAAAATATTTTTGAACTTTTTTGCTGAGCATGTCTCTGTCTGTCCTCTGATATAAACATGGCAGCCAGCCAATCAGAGCATGTCTATAATATCTCCAATATTTTATAAATAACATATAACAATGTTCAAATTGTGTACTTTAAATTTTATACATTTTTGGCTTGAAATATGGTCAAGCATGCACCTCGCGTAAATAGTACAATTACAGTGATAGAAGTTCTATTTAAATAGACATATCAAGTTGTGTTAACCCTTTTGTAGGCAATGAAAGTACTCCATGACAAAGGGACAAAAACTGTGGTTATTACAAGCTCTGAGCTGAAGAATCATACATTAGTAGCACTTGGCAGCTCTTATAGAGGTAATTAATATAATAGTGATGTTGGAGATGATGACGAATATTGTTTTCGTTGAAGAGAAATCCCCGAAGTTTGATGTCTTGTTTGCAATCTAGCATTTTGTCAGCTATCCATCAAAACACTAGAATTGAGTTTGACCAACATATCCAAAATGGCTCTTGACCAATCGATCGTTGGATAATGGTAAATTGAGCTGTAAATGTCATTCCTAGCTAGAGTAGGACTATCTTTTATGCACTACTTTTTACAACTGTGTGGCTCAGTTCGGTGGAAGAAGTGTTTAATGCTTAACTGTTTAATGACTGTAGCAATGAATGAGATATTAACTCTTGATTTACCTGTATTGAACGATCAATCAATCAAGCGTTTTTTTGGTTTATTTTGAATGATGGCCAACAAAAATCTAGTTTGCAAACAAGACATCAAACTTCGGAGGCTGCACTTCAACTAAAACAGTAACAAAATATGCATAATTTACAAGTATACAATAATAATAATAATAATAATAATAATAATAATAATAATAATAATAGTAATAATAATAATAATAATAATAATAATTATAATTATAATTATAATTATAATAATAATTTAATTCTTAACGCATAATTACACGGTCTCAATGCTTTTTACAATGTAAAATAAATAGAATATATATATCATTAAAAAAGTAAATAAATAAAATCAGAATATTATATAAATAAAAATCAATTAATAATGGAATATAAAACGAACTTGATGTGTCCATTAGGCTAATGTCAATTGTCAATTGTAATATTATACAATCCATATTTCATCAAGGTTATATGTGTTTGTATTTAGATGGTAAACATGTGTGCATCAGGATGGAGATCCCAAAGTTAGATGTCATATTCACTGGTACTGGAGACCTCTTTGCTAGTCTATTACTAGCATGGGCGTACAAACATCCTGACAACTTGAAACTAGCTTGTGAGAAAACAATGTCTACAGTGCAGACAATACTGAAAAGAACTGTGGATTATGCAAGCCAGAAGGCTAAAGGTGAGAAATACAGGATGGTGATGGTGATGATGGTGGTGATGGTGGTGATGATGATGGTGATGATGGTGATGATGATGGTGATGGTGATGGTGATGATGGTGATGATGATGGTGATGATGGTGATGATGATGGTGGTGGTGATGATCATGGTGATGGTAATCATGATTAATACTCTTGTTGATTATTGTAATGGTGACGATGGAGGTGATGGTGGTGATAATGATGATGATTATAATTATGATAGTGATGCTGCTGCTGCTGCTGATGATGATGGAAGTGGTGATGATGTTCAATGAAGCATGATGATAGTTATGATGATGGTGGTGGTAATGGTAATCATGATTTTAAAATACTCTTGTTGATTATAATGCTGACAATGATGATGAAGGTGGTGGTGATAATGATTATAATGATAGTTATGATGATGATGATAGTTATGATGATGATGACTATGGAAGTGGTGATGCATGTTCAATGATGATTGTGAAATGACAATAGCATGCAATGACCATAAATTGAATAATAATCATTATTACATAAGAATTATGATGATGATAATGACAGCAACAATCATTATGATAATGATAATGATAATGCATTTATATAGTGCACTTTCTATGTGTATATATTCAAATGCGCTTTACACTTTATAGTTAGCTGTTAGTAATTAGTATATATTAGTGTAAGTTTAGGCATTTCACTGAGGATGGTCGTGACCTGCGTCCTCAGTCGTTCTTTTACGTCCCCCCGATTAATGGTTAGTGTGTGAGTGGTGAGACGGGACCTCCTTTTTAACGTCCTTATCCGAGAGGACGCAAAGCCTAACAATTATAAACCGAAATAAATACAAAGTTATAACATTCTCCTCAATTATGACCCTGAGTGATGGTCCGGCTAGGATTTGAACCCGGCCTCCCAGTTAACAGGCCGTGCTCTCCCAACTGAGCTAACCCGTTAATCGGTACGATCATGATAGTAATGATTTTAATTGATTTTAATTGGTAATGGCCATTTTAGTTCTAACAATCACATTGGGATCATATCAAGCTTTCAGACTATTACAGGGTGAATCAAAAACTGTGGGTATCCTGTAATATTTCAGAAATTGTGCAATAATTATTGAGCAGCCTGAAACAACTCTCTAACTGCAAGACGTTTGACTGATTTGTAGACAGATAAACTTTGTGTAGTTAGAGGGTTGTAGTTTCACATTGTTCAAAAATAATAAACAGTCACTGAAATATTTCTGTGTGCCCATGGTTGTTCGATTCACACATTAATTCAGCATTATCATTATCTTCTGTGTTTTCTTTTCCAGTGAATGACAATTCAGACAGCAAATTCAGCCCAGCACAAGTAGAGTTAAAACTAGTACAAAGCTTAGATGATATAAGAGAAGCCAAAATTATCTACAAAGCTGAAGAAGTACCGTGTTAACTAGGTATATAGTGTATATAATAGTGTAAACAATTTAATTAAATAACCGCTGATAGGTATTAGGCTATATTAATAATTATGATAAAAATAGTTCTAAAGCACAATTGTGATGATTGTGATGATAATGTTTCAAGGTGATGGGTTAATGATAATGATGGGTATGATTTTACCAATAATGCTGATGATAATGATTATTATGATTAGGGGTGGTGGTGATGATGATGATGATGATGATGATGATTAGTGGTGGTGATGATAGTGATGGTGATGATAGCGATGGTGATGGTGATGATAATGATGACTGATTATAGTGATGATGGTGATGATGAGGATAATGATTAAAGTGATGGTGATGATAAATATGATGATGGGTATGATTTTAGCCATGTGGCTGATGATTATTAGTGATTTGTGATGGTTATGATTGTAGTGATGGTGGTGGTGATGATTATAATGATAATGATTGTAGTGATGGTGATGATTATGATTGTAGTGATGGTGGTGGTGATGATTATAATGATAATGATTGTAGTGATGGTGATGATTATGATTGTAGTGATGGTGGTGGTGATGATTATAATGATAATGATTGTAGTGATGGTGATGATTATGATTGTAGTGCTGGTGGTGGTGATGATAATGATGATTATGATTGTGGTGTTAGTGGTGGTGGTGATGATGTTAATGGTAATAATGGAGATGATTATAATAATGTAAATATCATAATAATTATGATAATAATTATGGTATTATCTTCCATCAACACCACAAAATAATGACAGTGACCATTTAATCTCAGTTTGGGTCTTACTTAAGAGTGTCATATACATATTTTGGTATAATGTTTTGCTGTTTTTTTGTTTTTTTTAAAATCTTGTTTTTCTTTTACATTGCATAAAAAATTTGTATTCACAAAACATTCCTATACAGAATGAGATTGAATGATATTTTTTTTATCCAAAAAAATCCATAACAAATTATGTAGGAGATATTTAAGAGAGAAAAAAAATATATAAAAGTTGATCAAATTTCATATTCTCATATTCTCCATAATTAATATTTTAAAATATTTCTGTGAGAGTTTACGTTTTGATCACGATTCTATAAACTAGGAACTATCTAGATTAGCTGTAAGGTGGTTGATGCTATTATATCCACAGGGAGCCCAAGCATATCTTGTCTTTCTTGGCAATATGGCAACTACCAGTATACACCTCATTCAAAAAAGGTTGTCGGAGCGATTGACGATTGCACGACCGAAAGGGACTGTGCAGGTAATACGAATTTCTTCTCATTCGTTTCTAAATTACCCAAACAATGCCTCCGCCGTTCAGCGAAACCTTCGAGACACCCATCTAAGGTCATCATTGAACGGTATTTGGGTAATTTAGAATGGAATAAGAAGAAATTGGTATTACCTACAGTCCCTTTCGGTCGTGCAATCGCCGTTCGCCCCGTCAACCTTTTTTGAATTAGGTAAACACCTAATTGCAAGAAGGTTGTACTGACTTTTGTAATTTAGTGGGAAAGGAGTTAATTAAAAGACAGAAGAAGAAGACTCAAGCTGAGCTATTTCTTTGTCATTCCTGTATTTGTAAAGCACTAATGTTATTTTTTTCATGTGACAGCATTCTTGCAACTAGGTGTGTACCTATTTTAAAAGGTTGTCATAGGCGATAGGAAATAGGTCATTCCAAGATCCAAGAATAGCTGGAATAACATGTTTCTGTTTCTTATTCTCGCCAAGAACACGGAGGCTAGTGTTGAGATATTCCGTGTTGTTTGTAGTCCACGAAACCATAGTTGTATGAATGACCTATCGCTTATCACCTTCGCTAAGGTGATTACAACCTTTTTGAAATAGGTGTTTAGGATTAAGAGGTTCCAACCCTGTTGAGGCACTGCTTAACTTTTTTTTCTGCCTTATTTTTGGAAGTAAAAAATACAAAAAGTGCTTTAAAAATTAAACTTTATTGATTATTTAGTATAAAGTGGTTGTTTCAAATAAAAATTAGGAAGAAAGAAAGTTGAGCAGTGCCTCTTGTTTGAATTATTTGCATAAGATTCGGCACGTGTGAGATGCGACGTTTGAACTAGGCCTAAGGGGCTGTTTATATGATAGCGAGTTGTCCCTACCAGCCGGGATAACTCTATTGTTTTGTGTTCTCCGGGGAGTTCAAGACGATAGAGTTATCCCGGCTAACAGGGACAACTCGCTTCCATATAGACAGGCCCTAAGATTAAAATACCAACATCCTGTGCAGCCTCAGTAATTGGTTGACTGTGGCTTTGGCTGCAACAAGGATTTTTAGAATGGCTGTATTTATATAATTGTAATCTTGGGTCATATATTAAACGGTTTTTAGATATTTTAAAAGTCGACTTTGTAAATCTATTTCTATAGATTGATAGATGTTTATTTCTTCGCTATTATGTAGGTCGCGCCCGCAATGCATTATTCTCCAGGAATATCAGTTGATTGTCGTTGTCTTGTTGCTCAAAAACTTTCATTGTGAAAGTACTTTTGTGGGGTTAACCCTTTTGTGGCATATGAGTTCCACTAAAACAATATATAATGAAACAAGATTGTGAAAATTGTGATAGATAAAAAATTACGGATTAAATTATTGTGACGTAAGCCGTTTTCACACTAGAAAACGGACGAATATGACGGACAAGTCGTCTGGTATGAAGACGCGGGACGAACACAATTTGAGACGAAAAAGTCGTCTGATCCTGTTGAATTCACATTCAGACGAACAAAATTTACAGACGATTCGTCATCAAGACGATTTGTACGTCCGTTTCAAGTGTCAAAAAGGCCATTTGTAGCAATTGCGGTTTTCCTTAGAAAACGTAAGCAATTTAAAGTTTTCGCTCGTAGCAGTTCGTAAAGCATGACATTTCGACTTCATCTGTGGCACCTGCAGTCTTCAGGTTTATTAGTAAGATATACATCGTGAACCGTTACGGTTTAGAAACTTTTTACACGTGAACTGAAACAGTAAACTCCAAGTTTGCTAATGATATTGATTATAATTGTATGATGGCTGATATTATTATCGTTACAGTGTGACGCGCGGTACCGTGGCC
This sequence comes from Metridium senile, assembly GCA_949775045.1. Lineage (NCBI taxonomy): Eukaryota > Metazoa > Cnidaria > Anthozoa > Actiniaria > Metridiidae > Metridium > Metridium senile. The sequence continues at coordinate 8,691,456 of OX459108.1, read as the reverse complement.
ACCCAAGAAACGTTTGAGAAAGTTTGGCAATCAGCGTGCGAGAATTTGTATTTTTGATTGACAGGATCGTCTGCGCATAAACAGATTATCGAAAGTAGGGAACCTATTTCAGACAAAGTGGCGAAGATGAGCGAGGTTTTTATGTGGTTATGAACTTTCTCAAAAGTTTCTTGGGTGGCCACGGTACCGCGCGCGTCACACTGTTATAATGTGCTCCGTCGTACCTCAGTGATCTGATAACAATCAAAAGGCCAGTGAGGAAGCTGCGTTCCAACAGTGACAATACTACAGTCTTAACATCTGAACTGTATAGAACAGAAACGTATGGTAAACGTGCGTTTTCTACAGCGGCACCAAGGCTGTGGAATCAACTCCCGCCTTGCGTCAAAACCTGTGCCAACACAGAACATTTTAAAAATCAACTGAAAACCTATTTATTCAACTCAAACATCCTTTGAAATTAATTACTGGTACATCTGTATGAGCATTACTTATTTGTAAATATCTATTTATATCAATTTATGTCTTCCTATATTTATATCAACATGTATTTTTATATCAATTGTAAGGGCATCGAGAATTATTGGGATGCACTAGAAATAAATTATTATTATTATTATTATTATTATAATGATAAAGAATTGAGGAGCATTCGGTGTACAAGTGAAATACAGATACATGAAAAAAATATAATTTGCACATGGCGGGAATAGACCTCTTTACCTTCCTTGTTTGTTGTCCCATTTCAGATCACGTGATGCTACCCTTGGGAATTGTTTCTTTCACATTTATAATTAAATTATAACACGTTCATCATAAAATAACAATTCTCAAGGAATGACACGTGGTCTGAAATGGGCAATTTGCATACGGAGGTAAAAAGGTCTATTGAATCCCACGGTGTTCAAATTTACCTTAGATATTAAAAAATCGCCCTGGGCCCCCACAGTTGCCCTGTACCAAAATTTTTCCAGCTGTGTATCCTTGTGGTGTAGTGGTAACACGTCGGACTAAAAAGCCGAAACTGGGTTCAAGTCCCGCCAAATGATATTTTTCTCATGTTTCAGTTAATATAATAAACCTTATTAGATGTCTTGGTTGTACAAATGTCCAAAAATAGCGATGGTGGTCGTGTTCTTTTGATAACAGGAGACCATAACGATGATGGGGTGTAAAATAGAAATCACTTTTACATTTTTTTAATTCTTCTTATCACTAGAATTGTCTGTTGTATAATTAGTGTCCGTTCCAGTTTCTTTTTGTGTTATCGGCCGTAAAAGGTTTCGTCTATTATACGAATCAGTAGGAGGATCTTTGCACATCCTGCCTCGATCTCCTGAAGACAAGCCTTGTTGTCGCTCGTCTAAAGTCCGGCAAAAACATGATATAGATGGTAGGACTTAGAGACGAATTGACAATAGGAAAAAAATAGAAAAATACATAGGAAAGCAACATCCAATCAAAACACTGAGTGAAGTGTACAGGTTTTAGTATTCCAAGGAAAGTTAGACATTGCAAAAAACCGAAAATTAGGTTGGGAAGGTAACAGCTCGCATACAAGAGCAGCGAGCATAAGACCATTCGCACGATCCGCGCCATTCTTTTTGCTCGAGCGTTTCTTTGCTTTTTTGCCAAGAAAGCTTCAATCTGTTGTGATTTTGAAATCCTACGTAGAGAAATTAAACTAAGAATTAGAATAACGCCGAAAGAAACGACGAGGAAAGAATCCTGAATCATTTGCATGACAACAAACATAAACCGAGCATTTTCGTACAAGTTAATGCAGTCTTCGTAGTTCGAGTAGTTTGAACCGGAGTCTGCGACCTTTAACCAGTAAAGATAATAGCCAGATAAAGCCATTGGAATTATCCAAGTGAAAACTATCACAACAACACATTGTTTAATAGAACGCAACCGCATTCTTCGGGTATTCAGACGTGTAATTCTAAAACGTTCAATGCTGATGATAAGAAGAGTGACCAAAGACACCATTTCTGGAATTAGGTAGAGATACTGTCTTGTAGTGCAGAAAACATCACGTAAGGCAACGGCAGCATTATCATACGAATTATTTTTAAAATTCAAACGAACAATGACATGGGCTTTCATGAAAATCACCAAAGTATCAGACACGGCCATGTTGATGATCAAATGATGCAGGTTTTTTCTTACAGTGTATTTAACAGCGAGTAAGATGACAAAGATGTTACATAAAACTCCAAGGCTACCAACAAGTAGAGACGTTGTGATTTTTACATTCCGTGTTGATTGTGCTTCCGAATTGTTCAAGAAACATGAGCTGTGGTTTAGACTTTGATTTGTTACGATGGAAATTCCTGAAGTATTCATCATTGATACAAGCTTTAAGATTATTATGGAGATAAATGTTTTTCCAAAATATCTTTTAACTTCCAATTCAAACTTGTTGTTTTTACAGTTGTTGTTATTTTGGACACTGGCAGTTTTTTGACGTGGCGGCGTTTTCTTTTAAATTATATATTACTGCCGTCTGCTAAAATAATAAAAAACAATTGAGCTAATTGCCCTATTTCATTATGACGTCACGGTGTGTTTTGGTGGGGGATAGAATCGCTGAAAACAATGGTAATTTCAACTAAAACTTTTTTCTCTTTGAAAATTGAGCTTCAAATTATCTAATTTTTATGTATGTTATGTGTCTATGTTTATACTTTCATATTTATGGCATTTTGTTGTCATTTCTTTCCTATCTGTTTGTAAATGCAATTTTATCGTGTATTCTTGTATTGTTATGAATCTGTCCCCCACTGGCGACCATGATCCTTAGCGTTAGAACAATAGAATGTTTTGATGTGACGTCATAGTGAAATAGGACAATTAAGTCATAAAATATGTTTGTTTTCTATCAAAACCTCCAGAAAAGTCTATGTGTTTAAATCGAGAACAATTGTCCAATTTGAAAGTAAAATATCCAACTGAGAGAACCCGAGCCAAAATAATTGATCAGCGATTTTCTTTTTTTTTCCATTTCGTATGACTTGTTATCCCTTTTTTTCTCTCAGTGGTGTAAACTCTTTGAGTTGATGACTTATTTAATTGAATTCCCACAAATTTTATTAAAAGGAAAACAATTAACAACTTAGTGTGAATTATTACTAGGAGAGCGACCAATGCAGCTGGAAATCTTTATTTTTATTCTTATTCTTAATTTAGTCGAAAGGTCGTTATTTATTGCTTCAAAAAAGGAAAAAGTAAGGGAAATGCGTTCTATTTTTTTTTAAGAACATGACATTTGCATCGTGTATTTTGCTCGAAAATTTAACAGTTATATGCAAATATTTGCAAGCAATGTAAGCGAGTAATTAAATCAAGGCTTTCGGGTAAAAACAAAAACTTGGCTGGGACTAGAAACCCCAATATGAAATCCATTGTAAATCGCTAAATTTGAGCTAGCCTTTCAGATTTATTTCTTTTTATTTACTAACATTTTTTTTTCCTAGGAAAAATTTTTTACAGTATAGTTTTCTTTGAATATACATAACAATAGAAAAATATCCGATTGTGAACTAGTGTTACACCAGAAACTCATAGGGGGTTGAAACGTACACCATATACCAATGCTCCGACATATTCAGATATGCAATTGCAAATTAGAGGTTTTAATACCATATTTTGTATCTGCAGCAAGAAGGCATGAATAAATATAATAATGATAATGATGATAATAATAATAATAATGGCTAGTTCTTATATAGCGCATTTCCAGAGCTGCTTAATGGCATGCGCTTTCTCAACGTGTTCGAGTTGAAGGTATATCAAGGCGCATTAAGCTGCCACCATACAACCCATGTCTGAACACGGAGTTCTTTTACGTCCCTCAATAGTTGTTAAGTTGTGTTTTGTTTTGTTTTTTGTTTTTTTTTGAGAGACGGGACCTCCATTTTACGTCGCTATCCGAGAGGACGTGAAGTTCTAACCATTTGTAGATTTTAAAGAAACAAAGGCAGCAACTTCTTCTCAATTGTTTAAAGACCCTGAGAATGGTCCGGCCGGGGTTTGCACCCAGAACTTCCGCACAGTAATCCGAAGCTCTATCCACTGAGCTAATCGGTCGGCGGTTAAATTGAAAAATTTGAATATGCTGGAGCATAAATCAAAAGAATGTATGGTGTTTGCACGTTTCATCTCAATTTAATGTGAGTTTCTGGTTATACACTGACTCAGTGGTAGAATTATCGGGGATGTCCGTCGTATGTCTCAGGGATAAAAATTAGCGATTTGAAAAAAATAACCAAATCATTTCAATTTGCTGGAGTAATAGATCAAAAAAAATGTATACGTATGGTGGCCATGGTAACTGCAGGTTTCAACCCACTTTGATATAAGTTTTTGTATTAAAAATGAAATTTCGATTTTCAACATTTCTTGATATCTTTTTATAGGGTATTGAAAAAAGAAAGTGTCTATCACTTTTCGTTTACATATAGCCGCGCCTTTTCGTTCTGTCTTACTGTGGCATCTGATAATTCTCCACAAACACCCCAACCCCACTGTTATATTTAACATCCCCCTTCATATCATAGAAAAAAACATGGTTCTAAATGCTCCTCATTTATAATGGACTAATACCATGGCACCTTGATTAAATATCCCCTCTGCCTTGGAAGGTTTAGTTTAGGTCCTTCGGCATGTGGCTTCCCACTAAACTATTATTGGCTTTGGAGACATTGACTAATAACCCACAGTGCAAGGGCCGGGGCACGGCAGTCTGTTGTTTTTAAAGAACCAAGTGCAACCACCTGTCCTTACAGCTTACGTAACGTTTTAAAAACGGTTGCCCTTTCTTTCCTAAAGACAAACTTTTCAAAGAAAAGTAACAGCTTATAATTAAGTGGAGCCAAGCTATGGAACTCCTTACCATTTGAGAAATTGCGGCTCATTGTCTTTTTTGCCGCTGTCCTAACAAAATCCCATGTTTAGAATAAAGTTTAGAATATACATATAACTAGTTCTCCTTTATGAACATTTTATTATAGCAATTAATAAAGATTGTTATATCATTGTATAGTTTGTCACGCCTCTTGGAAAATAGTATTGATATATTTAATAGGCTTGCGCACCTAAATACTGTTGATCACATCACATCACAGAGCTGTGGTAATATTTATAAAAAATACCACAGGTTTTATCTCTGCTCTTTGACAAATTTACCTACAACCAAGGCTAAGAAAATGAAGAACTTGAACCTTTTCTTTAACTTAAATATCAGAAATATAAATAACAAGACTATATAAATAGAACCATTTTAACTTGCAGTGCGAATCGAAAAACCGAAGGCACCCAGACATATTTTAGAAATTGTTTATTGTTCGTTGAACAACTCACAAACAACTCTAACTACAAAAGATGTATCATACTACATATCAGTCAAACTTCTTGCGGTGATATAGTTGTTTCTGAGTTGTTCAACGAATAATAAACGATTTCTAAAATATTTCTAGGTGCCCACGGTTTTGTGATAAATTGATCCTAAGTTGCAACAAAGATAATTTCAAAAATTTCGATATATTTTAGGGTATAGTATCGAAAAACAGTGTTATTTTTTCCCGCCCTTTTTCGTTTTCTATTCTTGTGTGCTATCTCTTAAATAACTGTAAAAAAATTATCAGTGTCATGCCTTTTAAAAGGTACTTATGTTATATCTTAAGGGTGTCCCTCACCCAGGGAAAAAAATACAGAGTAATTATGAAATATCATGCCAATCGCCCATTCAAAGTGTTAACAACACAGCGGTCAAACGACTACGCATGTGCGAAAAAGAAAAAAGTAAAATGATCCAGCACACAAATCTGACATTCATACGAATTCTATAAAAACGATGGAGTAGACGATTTCATCGCTTTTTTTTTTCAAAATATAAAGAAAAATACAAAAGTATAAATTAATGGTATTTTACTATATTCGTGTACACGAAAATTCAATCTTATATACTCAGGAAATTTCTTATAAATCGACTTTAAACATATATATTTACAATGGTAAATTTACCGCTGTGAAAATTGTGTCACGCATGCGTAGTCGTTTGACCGCTGTGTTATTAGTATTAACCGTACATCATTTTTTGCCCCAGTTCCCTGTCTGTTTTTGTTGGTTGACAGCAGCTTTAGTCTTAGCGTATCGTTCCTCAGAACCTTTAATCTCCCCTAGTTTCCCCATGTAAAAATCAGTGAATGCTTGTTCTATCTGTTCCATAGTGTTCATCACAAACGGACCTCGTCGTGCGATGGGCTCGTTTAAAGGCACGCCTGCTATTAGTAGGATATGTATGTCCTGGTTCGTCAGCGCCTTGATTTTGAATGAAGAGCCTTTGCCTAGCACGACGACCTGTTTGTAAGATTATTAGGATTATTATAAATCATAATGAAACTATTGAAAATAGTCATGATCAGTGCAGTTGTTGTGAATATTTTATTATCAACATTTTCAGTATTATCGACATCATCAACATCATTATACTTATGATCATCATTGTTATCATTGTTGTATTATCATGACCATAATCATCACAAATCATCAGCATCATAATCATCACTATCATCATTGTTGTATTATCATGACCATAATCATCATAAATCATCAACATCATAATCATCACTGTCGTCATTGTTGTATTATCATGACCATAGTCATCACAAATCATCAACATCATAATCATCACTGTCATCATTGTTGTATTATCATTACCATAGTCATCACTATCATCATTGTTGTATTATCATTACCATAGTCATCACTATCATCATTGTTGTATTATCATTACCATAGTCATCACTATCATCATTGTTGTATTATCATTACCATAGTCATCACAAATCATCAACATCATAATCATCACTGTCATCATTGTTGTATTATCATGACCATAATCATCATAAATCATCAACATCATAATCATCACAATCATCATTGTTGTATTATCATTACCATAATCATCACTATCATCATTGTTGTATTATCATTACCATAGTCATCACTATCATCATTGTTGTATTATCATTACCATAGTCATCACTATCATCATTGTTGTATTATCATTACCATAATCATCACTATCATCATTGTTGTATTATCATTACCATAGTCATCACTATCATCATTGTTGTATTATCATTACCATAGTCATCACTATCATCATTGTTGTATTATCATTACCATAGTCATCACAAATCATCAACATCATAATCATCACTGTCATCATTGTTGTATTATCATGACCATAATCATCATAAATCATCAACATCATAATCATCACAATCATCATTGTTGTATTATCATTACCATAATCATCACTATCATCATTGTTGTATTATCATTACCATAATCATCACTATCATCATTGTTGTATTATCATTACCATAGTCATCACTATCATCATTGTTGTATTATCATTACCATAGTCATCACTATCATCATTGTTGTATTATCATTACCATAGTCATCACAAATCATCAACATCATAATCATCACTGTCATCATTGTTGTATTATCATGACCATAATCATCATAAATCATCAACATCATAATCATCACAATCATCATTGTTGTATTATCATTACCATAATCATCACTGTCATCATTGTTGTATTATCATTATCATAATCATCACAAATCATCATCATAATCAACTCTATCATGCAGCAACATCAATTCCATCAACATCACTAAGATCATAATCATCACCATCATCATTGTTCTATTCATTTGTCATAACCATAATCACCATCATCAACATTATCAGCATCATCACTTGTATCAACATCATTATGATCCTTAAGGGTAGATCCAGGGGAGGATTGTGTGACTAGTAACTTCCCCCCCCCCCCCCCCACCTCCCCCTTGGAGATGAAAACTAATAAACATAACAAATAGGATAAGAATCAAAACAAGACTTTGTGATGCCAAGTGAACAGCCACCCCCTTCTAAATAGTTCCCTGATGGATCCTGAGGCCACCAGTTGATATTCATTCATTACCTGTCCCATAACAGCAGATATCTCATCAGATCCAAGCTTCCCCTCTCCTCTCCAAACATATGCAAAGCCATTATATTGCTCTGGTACGTCTTGAATGAATTCACCACCCTCCTTGACATGGATATCTAAAAACATCATTGGTGATCGTGTTTCTATTGTGGCTTTAGAACCCAGGCTTTCCCCTGCAATTACTTTTACTGATGTCTTCCCATCTGAAAGTTAACAAAAACTAATCAACTTTGAAGTTCAAGTATATTCAATAATGTCCAATAATTATAACATGTGAGTTCAAGTTTAATAAATATTAAAAAAAAAACAAGCAATAAGGCGTTTAATTTAATGAAAAAAAACACTAGGATTTAGTACTTAGTACTGTATTCGTTAATTGTAATTGTTTAAATAATAAAGGGTAATCGGACTCTATTGTTAGGGTAGAGGGATACATTTTGTGTGTTTGTAAATGAATTGTGAAATGAGCACATATGTGGTCTAATACACGAATAGATCGATATAGTGTAATGGTAAACCAAGTTTAACATAACTCATCAGGGGCTTAGATGTCAAACTGTTGTCATTATGGTAGATCACAAACGTGTTTCATACTCCAAGGCCTTAGAGCTTAAGCTTCGAGGCCTTGAAGTTATGAAACGCATTTGTCATCCACCATAATGACAACAGTTTAACATCTTAAAAAATTCATGAATAATTAATGAGACATTTTCAAAAGAAATCATGACCATGACGAGTGTTGTAAATCTGATACAACACTAGTGTTGTATATCCTGATTTGCATAAGTTTTAACTGGTAATTTTACGGCAAAATCTATTTTAATCTTGAAAATTTTGGTAAAATATGAAAGAGCTAACCTAGACATTTTTTAAGTAGTTTACAACATTCGCGTCCGTGTTGTATCGGCGATACAATCGCGCGCCTTCGGCTTGCGATTGTATCTGCCGATACAACACGGCCGCTCATGTTGTAAACACTACTTAACCCTGAAGAGTAATGTTAAACTGGGTTTACAAACCCTTACAACCAAAATTCATGTTCTAGTATATATATATATATGTTTATGAGCTCATACCATATTTATCTAGTACCTTTAAATTTAACCTACACTCATCCCATTACTATCATCTCCTTCCCTTCAGCGATGGAGTCCGATTACCCATTTATCCACAAACAATAACGATGTACTGTTTATCATTAAAATAAACATATTAAAAAAAAGTTATTGATTTAAACAGTCCAGATCCAATTACAGCTTATGTAAATGTGGGTCACAAACAAAAAACCACAGGGAGTCAATCTCAAAACACAGGAAACCTGTATAACTAGCAAAACAGAGGAAACATATATATAGGAAATTTTCTAAAGAAAATACATATAATCAAAATGAAAAAACTCACCTTGGCTTTTGGCAACAGGTATATTTTCCGGTGGTGTGTCCTGGTAACGAGGCTTAACAAACTTATCCTTGGCTGGCAAATTTACCCAGAGTTGAAAACCTTCACTTTGACCACCTCTCTCTAAAAAACTGTCTGACGGCATTTCTGAGTGTACCACGCCAGACCCTGCTGTCATCCATTGCACCCAGCCTTCTTTGAGTGTGCCATTGTTGCCAGCACTGTCTTTATGTTGCATTTCCCCTTGAAAGAAAAATATACAGTAGCCTTTTAGGTCTTTTAGTATAACATATATGCCAAAAATGTTATTATTGAAATCGATCCATAAATAATTTGCTTACATTTTTATGAGTTATTACCCATTAGGAGTAATACCCTAGATAGCATAATATATTTAATAATATAGTATGAAAATACATGGTTTGCATAATTGTAAAAACGGTAATTATATTAAAACAGACATTATATCAGTAATCAACTAAAATAAAACTTAAAGACAATAATTACATATCAGAAAGAAAAAGAATAATTTTTATAATATAAGACAGAACGCTTATTTCACGACATTTCGATGTCGCTGACATCATTTTCAAGTAGAAACGTCGTGAAATAAGCGTTCTGTCTTATATTATAAAAATTTGTCCAAAAGCTACTCTTTTGAAAAAGAATAATAATGCAAATAATGCAGCTGTCGTGAACTTTATGCGATATTCAATGGGGAGTCATAGATGAGCCATTGTTTATAAATTTCCGCATGCAGGTAATATGCGAATATTAAGCAATTAATGGATGAGGTTGAAATCCTGGGGGGGGTACTCCCATATATTTACTATACGGGATGATCCGCTGAACAGGGTATGGTTTTTCGAGCTTTCTGTCATAAACAGGGTATGGTTTTTTGAGTTTTCTGTCATGAACAGGGTATATATTTACCCCATTTCCTTTTTTTTTTTTCATAATCAGGTATGGTAATTAGGTAATATGATGAGCAGCGCGGGCTTTCATCTTTTGGGAAATTCAGCACGTTTTCGCGGCATAAACATGGTCCTAAACTGTCATAAACAGGGTCCCATTTTTATCACTTGTCATAAACAGGGTATAAGAATTTGTTTTTTTCTGTCATAAACATGGTAACCGTTTTAGGATCCCAGCGGAACACCCCTACCCAAATCGTAGTGGAGTACCCCCCCCGGGGTTGAAATGCATGAGCATGATATCGAAAATTATCAACATCGAATGTTATTGATTTCCAATATTATTGTTCGGTACCGTTTTCATCGATCAGTATGTGACAGTATGTGCAAATTAATGCAATGTGTCAAATGATGTGTGTTATTAGATCTAAAGCTCAAACAATTATTTTTTGTTTTATACAATGTTCAGTGAATGGTTTCAAGCCAGGTGTTCGTATGTTAATTAATAAATCGATTAATATCGGGAATCGAATTAGGGTGGCAGTGGTGGCCTAGGGGTGAGAGCGCTGGCCTCTCACCGCTGTGGTCCAGGTTCGAGTCCCGGCTCGGGCATGGATTATATTTGAGTTGAGTTTGTTTGATGTGTTCTTCTCTCCTATGCCACAAGGGTTTTTCTCCGTGTTATCCGGTTTTCCTCCCTCAGCAAAAATGAACATGTGAGCCGAGTTGTGTGCAAAATATTAAACGTAGAGGTAGTCGATTTATAAGTACGTTCTCAATATAACATAGAAACATATAAACATACCATCTATTAAGTAAGTAACGGTTTCAAATCCACGGTGAGGATGGTCTGGAGAACCCACAGCTTCTCCTGGAGCATAGTTAATCGGTCCTAGATGGTCGAGCATAAGAAATGGATCGCAGATCGATATTTTGTCACCAATCGGCCTGCGAACTAGAAATCCACCTCCTTCTCTCATCTGTTTGGATGTCTCTAGCCTGGAGACTGTCCTGGGTGACATATTTTATGATTTAACCAAGAAAAAACCTTTAAAAATGAGAGTAATTTTGTCGCCTGTCAAACTTCGACTACGTTTGTTTATAGATACATCCCTGACTCACAATCCTTTGCGCTTGACAATGATTCAGCAAAAAAAGGCTTTTGAGTGGGGTAGGGTAGGGCCGGCCAGGTGTAAAACCATGGAAAATAGTTTTGGTGCTCACGCATAAAGAATATATATTTATTATGCGACTTTTACGTAATTTTACCTTATAAGGAGAAGAGAACTCGAAAAATATGAAGCCATATTTATCGAGTTCTGTCCCGGTTAAACCGGTTTTGAACTCGACAAAATGTAAGTTGCTTATTGTCCAATAAGATTAAAGGCACTTTGTTGGTTTTTTGGTGTTTACGTTTTTTATGATATGGCGCGAGAACTTTGGAAAAACTCATAAAATTGGCTCTAAAAAGCCAAAACAAAACAAAAAACATTTTTATCATAGAGTCGTATAATAAATAACTTATTTGTGATTTTCCCCGTAATAGGTACGGGCGGACATTTTACTCTTTATTCCACAGGCAGCGCAACTATTCTATCTGAGGATTTTTTTTTTAACCGCGCGCCGAGCGCCATATTCGAATAAATATCTTTTGTTAGGATCTCGTTGAGGATTTTTTTTAATTATGACAATAAAGTTATTTTTAACCGCGCGCCGAGCGAAAAACATGTGGCTTTTTGCAAGCAATTTTTCGGTCGCGCGGAATCGCACGTACGATAAAAAAATCGAAGAAAGTAGTATCTTGACACAGGCAGCCCAACTATTGTCTTTGAGGATTTTTTTTAATGACAATAAAGTTATTTTCAACCGCGCGCCGAGCGAAATACATATTGAGAGCGCGGGTGGGGTTCCTGTGGTGTATTTGTTTGAAAGCTCGCGGATGGGATTCCTGTGGCTTTTTTTGCAAGCAATTTTTCGGTCGCGCGGAATCGCACGTACGACAAAAAGATCGAAGAAAGTAGTATCTTGATACAAGGTCTGAAACTCGATGGCGTGGATGGATAGATGTGCGCCGCAGGTTGTGGTGACGGCGAAGACTCAGCGACGAGCGCCGAGAAGGACGCGAGAAGCAATCGACTGACTCGCCAAAGAAAAACTTTTATATTCAAACTTTTCTTTTGAAACAAGTTTTATTTTCTTATACGGATTTTCACTAAGTAAACCTCTAACAAAAACAAACAGCCAGTGTGTGAAATTTCTTTCCAAGTTTATTGAAATGCTAAACACATATATAGTTAATATATTTTACAATGTGAAAAAATTTGTTCAAAGTGTATTTAATCAAATCTGTAAAGATGTTTTAGCTTTTATAGTTTTTCGAAAATAGTTTATAAAATACAAATATAAACGCTTCACACTTTCATAACAAATGTATTATTGTTTGAACCGCTAAACTAACTAAAGTTTTCACGAAATTAAAGTTGAACTTTTTTGATCCAACTGAATCAAGTGGAAAACTTCGCAAAGCGGCCATCACAAATTCATTGTTTAGTTCGGGTTTTAGTTGGTTTGAACAAGATAATATTATTCGTTTTGACATAAAAACTTCAGCTCCAATAATTACCTGTACACACCAGGCTACTAGAAAAGCTTTCCCTCGTTATTTTTTGTTATGGTGAAGAGCATCGTTGACTTCAAAAGCAATTCTCAGTGACACTTGAATTAATCAGGTGTTTTGAATGAAAACTCAAATCACTGTAGGTAGCCAGCCACTGCAGTGCAAATCACGATCTTTTTGACTCTTGATTCACCATCCCATGATTTTTCACAATAAAATACATTCTCTTGTTTTCTTTCTTTGAGTTTTAAGTCATTTTAACAATGCAAAAGTTAAATGCAAGACTGTAATCAACACCTTTTTTCGGCTGTATCGGTGAATGAGCGTGAATGGACACGGGTGAAAAACGCACTGCGCACGCTCGGAAGACGGTCGTGTTTACAATAAAACCATTGGAGATTTACCGGCGTTTGGTAAATCTTAAAAGTTAAGAAAGTTCGTGGAAAGTTAGTGCTTATATTTCCCTAACACATTACATTAGTTGTTTTCTTTCCCTTGTCAAATAATACAAGAGAAATTCGCTTAATATATAACCACAAGAAAACACGAAACCCTTCGTAAAATCTTCAGTTATTCTTTGGTTTTCCTTACGCATGCGCCGTGCGTTTTTCACCCGTGTCGCGTGAATGTGGTCTCGATCGATATTTTCACGATCGCTCCACGATTGCTCCACGATTGTAAAATTTCCGAAATCCGTCACCACAACCTGCGGCGCACCTCGGTTCCATGCTGCCTTTTTTAAAAATTTATTTTAACCCCTTTGCTGAAGTCGGAGATGATCATACTTTTTACTGTAGTTGAAGATCAAAATAAAGTTTATATATTCGAAAAAAAATTAAAATTTTCTCCCATGGCTGATTTACTACGCGCGAAACTAAATTTGTCACGTGACCGAGTTTCATACCTTGTCGAAATACCTCTCTCTTCAACACCGCGCGACTTTGACGAAAAATTGCTTGCAAAAAAACACAGGAATCCCATCCGCAAGCTTTGAAACAAATACACCACAGGAACCCCACCCGCCCGCTCAATATGTATTTCGCTCGGCGCGCGGTTAAAAATAACTTTTTTGTCATTAAAAAAAAATCCTCAAAGACAATAGTTGGGCTGCCTGTGATCTTGATACAAGGTCTGAAACTTGATGGCGTGGATGGATAGATGTGCGCCCCAGCTTGCTAGGGCACGGAAATCTCACGGAAATTCAACGTACGACGAGCGCCGTTGGGCTGCCTGTGGCCTGACTTCCGGGACGTCCACGTTGCACTGCAGTTCGTGAAAATGATATTTGCGAAAAAAATTGTTTTCATGAAATGTATTTTATAAAAAGTTAATAAATGGTATGTTTTTCCGACTTTCAACATGTATGTGTCGTTTTATTTCCACTAGAAGCAATATTTCGACTTAAAATAAGCGCTTTTATAGAAATTCCTACTAGGAGTTTCATCCCTTGTCACATATATATTATCACAAGGGGTGAACAAGTTACCAAGCAACGGCTGCCACAGGAAGCCCAACAAATATCACGAGCAGTAATCGACACAGGAAGCCCAAGCGACAAACAATTGCATTCGCGCGCGTTTTTCATCTATTTTATTCATAATTATCGATTGATTAGGGGTCCCTGTGCCTCAAGTAAAACAATATTTGCTTTATAAATGAACAAAAACCTTTTGACTGGATAATAAATAACTTATTAAACAGTTTGATGTGTAATATGGCTGGATATTTTACTCTTTAACTTGCATTTTGACTCGCCCGGAGGCTCGTGAAAATACAGCGTTTCACTCGTAAAATATTCAGCCATATTACACATCAAACTGTCTAATAAGATATATATTTATATCTTATTTGTGATTTTTCCCGTAATACGGGCGGATATTTTACGAGTTGTGAATGTATTTTTCCGTAGACTGCGAACAGTCCCTTCTTTTCCCTCCAGATTCCGAGGAAAACGAGAGAAAAATGAGCATTTAAATAAAACACGGACGAGCGGGGATTGGGGGCGAAGGTTTCCTCTCCCCTCCTCCCCTCCCCAACTCGCCCCCAATCCCCGCTCGCTCGTTTTATTAAAGTTAAAATTTTCTGAATTCGGAGGGAAAAGTAGGGACTGCTCGCAGTCTAATTTTTCCGAGTCCCTCCGGGGACGAGGAAAAATGCGAATAACCACAGGCAGCCCAACTATTCTATTTGAGGATTTTTTTGTAATGACAATGAAGTTATTTTTAAGCTCATTAATACCTGTTTTCAAATTGACTGGAGATTTAGTTTATGTTCCAAGACTCTAGAAAAGTAATTTGATGATTAAAAATGTTGTCTTTGATTGAAAAATTTCCGTTAAGTCGTTAAAACAGTCGTTAAAATTTTGCAAGTTATTTGGATACCTGTGGATACCGTGACCGTGGTGAAGATATAGGAAAAAGCCGCCCGCTCGCGGAAGCAATCAAATTGCAGGATTGGGTAGGATACCGAAAAAAAATAAATAAACTGATTTAAACTCAGATCGGAAGAAACGTACTGTTTCAATTCAAAATGCGCGCGCGACACTGATTACCGTTGAATATGGCTCCCTGACTACACGCGCATAGACTTGTGCAACAAAATAAAGAATGCGTGGAATGTGTGGATTGGAATGCAAAGAATGCTTGGAATATTAGAAAAGAATAATTGGAATGTTAAGAATGCGAGAATGACGTACTGAAAGGTATTCCGGGTTTTTTTTTCTTCAAATATTCAATTTGCGCACGTAGCCGCGTTCTAGAAGTGTACAGCGCGCGAGATTTTGTTCGTTACTCACATGTAATAAAAATTCGCGCGCCTATCTTTCTAGAGGTATAGTTCTAGAAAAGTGATACAGATCTATTTTCTAATATTGATAACAACAAGACCTTTACAAAATGTTAATATGTAGATATCATCATCGTTTACACCTGGGCTCAAATCATTCAATCTCATAATTTACAAAAGACCTTGGTGTTACTGTGTCAAGTGACCTAACATGGAACATGCACATCGAGAATATGTGTACGAAGGCGAAAAAGACCCTAGGACTGGTGAAGAGAACTTGCGGAAGACACATCAAAGAGGTGGCAACGAGGAAGACTTTGTATTGCTCGCTGGTAAGACCGCAGCTTGAGTACGCCTCCAGTGTATGTTCACCATACACTGTGAAACACATCAAGCTAATTGAAGATACTCAACGTAGGGCAACAAAGTTTATTCTGAACTATCCAGAAGACATGTGCTACACCGACAGACTCCGCGTACTCGAACTCCAACCTTTAGAGCATAAAAGGAACATCACTGACCTTATTCTCCTATACAAGATAAGAAATAACTCAATTGACACTGACCTCAAACAGCACCTGCTACCTTCTGCATCCTCCTACAACACAAGGAGCTTTGACAGTAATAGCTACATTCAGCCTCATCACCACAAGCAAATCTACTACAGAGCCACCTTCCTCCCAAGAACAGTTGGTCTCTGGAATAAGCTTCCAACTGAAGCTAAGTCAATGAAATTGAAACTATTGCAATTATTTAAGAAGCATGCAATTTGCCACTACAGTCGAAGCTCCATTAGCGGACGCTCCACTAAGCGGACAGTTCTAGTTACGGACAGCTTTCAAAAACCCCGTTTTTTCTTCCATATAAACACTGTATTCACACTTTCCATTTAGCGGACATTCTCTTAAGCGGACGCGGACACCTTAAGCGAATCCCAATTGACCTTTTCTATTGTTTTCAAGCTCCCTTAAGCGGACACTCGAAATAGAAATATGAAATAAAGTGAATTCAACAAAAAAAATATTCTTAAATTTTCACATAATGCCTTACATAGTCGTTCTAAAGCTGAAAACGATATGAATTTTCTTATTGATGCAAAAAGACTTTATAGTTTCCATTGAGTAAGATTTCTTATCTCGTGTTAGACTTGTGTTACACCAGACCATAATTATCTATTAGAACAGTTGTTAAAATATTGATTATTTGAATAAATCGCTTAATCATTGAGCCAGACTATTCTTTGTCTTTAATTGCTATTACTGTTCTTTAGAAATGCTTTTGTAAGCGCAAAACAAGACTATTTTACGTTATTTAGCCGTTTTAAGAACCCTTTCCATTAGGTGGACAGCTCTACTTACGGACACTTTTTTCGTTTCCCAAAGGTGTTCGCTTAATGGAGCATCGACTGTATCACAATCAACTGTCACAGTAGATCGTCACAGTACAAACCTTACTAGCTCTTTACTTGACCATTGAACCTTGTTTTATAGACCATAAACTTAGACTTATTAATATACATATATATCTTTTTTATTTTATCTATAGGGGAAGTTTATTAATCATTAACTGCTTCTCGTTTTATTTTATTATAACTACATTATATATATTGTGACAAATAAATAAATAAAAAAAAAGTAAACCCCGTTGTTTTGACGTCGCGAACGCGCGCGGGCGTGACAGCAAGAAGCGGGAAAATTGCCTCGAGCAATCACTTACTGTTAGGGAGATATTTTGTAAAACAGGTCACGTGACCATATTTTTACATAAAATCCCCTTAAAACTTCCTACCAGTAAGTGATAACCAAACTCTCCAAGCACAGTTCTGTGGAGACTTTGGTGAGAAGTACATTTAATGTATAAGTTTGTTTTACCTATTCAAACTCGCGACCGTATTTTCAAATTAAAAACGAAATCCTTTTTCCATCTAAACTGGTCCCGTGACCGCCCCTAAGTCAAAATTAAAACTTTAGACACAGCAGCAGCCCGAAATCTATCAATACACCAATTTTTATTAAAATCAGATGAGTTTTGTGGCAATGACAAATAAAAACGTTTTTTCGTGAAACACTGGCTAGAACCAGGCCTTAACATACTTGAGAAAGTGACATTGATGGTATACATTGTTGGAGTGTCGACCCTAAAATATAATATAAAGAAATATAAAACGGCGCGCGTGTCTATGTACTGTAATATAAACACGCTGGGAGATGTAGAGCACGAGAGAAGCAAGCTTAGAAACACGAGCGCAGCGTGTTTATATCACAGTACATAGACACAAGCGGCCGTTTTATATTTCTTTTATGAAATTTTTTCGCAAAAAATGCAGAGAAAACGTTTCTACCGAATGTTCGTAAACACGTTAGAATCAGCCAATCAGAGTGCACGATATATGTGAACAATCAGTTGAACAAACACGCATGACAAGAAATTTACAAGCTTGTAGATTTACTTTTTTGAAATCAGTTTTATTAGACAAAAGTGCAAAAGTCAAACTGTTTATTGACAAATAATAAGGAAATAATCATTGTTCGTTGCTAAAGTCAACTTATCTCCAAAAGATGGAGGAAATTTAAGTACAAAAATAGAGTTTTTAGAGTGAATTGAATTTTTTTACCTTCGAAAATCGAGATGCCCCATTTTGTTTGATATTTTGTAGACGACGATGTCGATGTTTCCACCACTTTATCAAGCTGCTCGTCGGTCAATGTAACAAAACGGCCTTTTTTTGCAACCGAGGCTTGCTCAGAGGGCTCTTGTACAACTTCTTGACTTCCAAAACAGTCAAAGTCAAAAGAAAAAATAGGATAATCGTGAAAAAAGTCGTCGGGGATATTGAAAATGTTTTCGTCCATTTTCAGGCTTTTGCGGACAGTATTGCGACAGCATTCGTCATTTTCATTCTCTGTCCTCTCATATAGACATGACAATCAACCAATCAGAGCGCGCGTTAGATACCAAAAATTTTATAATATGGAATTTAATGTCGCAAAGTGCAAAGTACAGTAAACACCCGCATATAAGAACAAATGGATTAAGAACACCAGGCTGAAATTTGGCCAATAAAGTACCATATAAATAAGAACAATATATATAAGATATATAAGAACCAAAATCAGCCTGAACCGAAAATCATTTGTTCTTATATGCGGGTATTTACTGTTAGTATTACCAAGTATTACATATGTCCGAAAAAGGAGGTAGATCTATTCTTTTAAATCGATATAATCTTTGTAATGAAGATCTTCATCAAGTAACGCACACTAAAGATCTTGGCGTCACCGTCGCAAGTGACCTAACTTGGACAAAACATATAGAGGAGACATGCGCAAAAGCCAACCGATCACTTGGCCTTATAAAAAGAATATGCGGCAGGGTCATCACTGACCAGAAAACTAGGGGCCATTTATACTCCACACTAATAAGACCACAACTAGAGTACGCTTCAAGTGTATGGTCACCAAATGCAAATGTTGCTAAACATCGAAGACTTATAGAGAACGTCCAACGCAGAGCTAAAAAGTTCACCCTCAACTATCCTGAAGACCTGACATACAATGAAAGACTCTTTATTCTTGAGATGCAGCCTTTGGAATCCAGACGACAGATAGCTGATCTAGTTCTACTGTATAAAATTCGAAATGACCTTATACAAACTGACCTTAAACAACATCTTCTTCCTTCTACTAATCCAAACTTTAACTCTCGCAGCTTTGATGGAAACAACTACACTGTCTTGAACACTCATAAACTGAAAACTACTTCCAACATTTATTTTTACCAAGAACTGTAAAGCTTTGGAATAGTCTTCTAGGACATTTTAAAAAACAAATTTAACATTATCCAAATTCAAGAAACTTATTTTAGGTTATTTTAATGAGAAATTATCAACTTATTTACCTCCATAATAATATACATATATATATATCATTAGCAAATGTAATATTCATAATTTTAACCCTTTTTAATAGTGTATTTTTACAGTAATTCTTGTTTAGCTTAGTATTCAGTTTGATGCATTCGTTAGTATTTTTTGCAATTTATATTTTAATTAACATTTATATTTCTATTATATATTTTTTACGTAGGAGTAGGATATTCAATTGGGGCGTAAGCTCTGTTTCCCACTCCCGTCGCATCTATATATCCTTTTTTTATTATTAATAGTATTATTTTTGTAATTGTATTAGTAATACATTCTCACTGGCCATTGTCCCTCGGTCGATGATTAAGATATGGGAACAATAGGACTCCATTGTTCTAGGCTAAACAATGGAAATAGATCCGGAGGGACAAAATGCCGAGGCAATATAAGTAGGAAAAGTGGGCGGGAGGGTGGGGGAAAAACACTCGAGTGTACTTTCTTTCTCAACACCACAGGATTATTCCCCTTAACATCCATCTGCCCCTTTCATCCTACTATCCGGTTTGATGTTGTTTGTCTCGCTAGTTTGGGCAACTAAGAATGAACTAACACCAAATGCATTGTTTATATAGTCTTGCATATCATTAACCATCTCCCTTGGGAGTAGATGATCAGTGAGAATAGTGTGACAAATAAACTAAACTAAAGTTGTAAAATTCATTAATAATTCATAAGCTTTCCAGCCAATCCGATATGAGGAATCAGATCACATGAACACCCTTGTAAAGCCCATACAAACTTAAAGCACAATGAACATGTAAATTAGATACAACCACTAGTGACTTGTATCTGAAATGTAAATTAGATACAACCACTAGTGACTTGTATCTGAAATGCAAATTAGATACAATCACTACTGCTTGTATCTAGCCAACATTAAAAGTGTAAACTATACGGCAAGTAAACTCAAATTTAATTCACAATTTAGTTCACGTTACATAAAATCAATTACTCATCCAAAATTTGAAACGTAAGGCGCACTTAATTCAGGAAAATCTATAGTGGCTAGCAGTTCATCTGATATTTCATCAAAAATAGGATCACAAATTTCCTCGGCCGATTTTTCTTTGTTTACTACCAAAGAATAAGATGCAGTAATAAGGGTGCTGCTAAAACATTACTTACAAATTGTTCCTGTTCTTTACTTTGCATGGAAAGATTTCGAAAAATTCATCTGCTCTGCTCCTTTGCCAGTCCGAAAAAATCGATCTTAACAGCTTCAACAACCATCTTGGGTGTTTTAGATACAGTACTTTTCACTAAACTTTTCCCAGCATTACATTCAGCCATCTTGCACAAAAGTCAAAAGCGAATTGAACACTCCAAGCATTCGAAGCTCAAAATTTGCATAAGCTTACAGTGAAAACAAAACAAAGCGTGCAAAAACTAGAAAGTATTGTTCTACTCTAAACAATGGGTCGAAGACTAAAAGTACATTCCAGTCATCCACATACATTTCAATGTATGTACATTTTCTTTGTTACCCCGATAACATAATAAGCTAAGGCGTACAGCAATTAGATCATTGCATTCACATTGTATTAACCTCACTGGCATAACAAAGGATTTATGGATTTCACAAGTAATTTACAACATTCGCGTCCGTGTTGCTATATACAATCACGCGCCTTCGGCTTGTGATTGTATATGCCGATACAACACGGCCGCTCATGTTGTAAACATTACATAAAATATGAGCGGGAGACCTTTATGGGCATTTAAAAGGGCGAGGCACAAACGAGCAACATTTCTCTTGAATAGGATATGGATTTTTTTTCGAGTGTTTTAAATAGGGTCAGGTTATCCCCCGGGGTATATGTTAACTAGCACATAAATGTCATATTTAATCAAGTTGGTTCAATCAAGAGAGTATGAAGTCATGAACGACTTCAGTTTCAATTGTTTTTTGTCCGGCAAATCTTGAAATTCATCAATCGTTGGAAAACCTGATTTTTGCAGAACAAAATTGACTTCTGTAAGTTGCTCAGTGTTGAACTCGCGCACTCTGGTTTTCGAGATCTTTTCTCTTGCTAGATGTGTTCCTCTATGAGAATCTTTCTCAAGAGCCTTGACAGCTTTGGTGATATACTGCTTAGGTATGTCGAGAAAGGCGAACAGCTTGGATGTTGTGCGCTCGGGATCTTTCAAAAGGTCATCGTATTTGATCGGGTAGATATCTATGCCTTCGTGCTTGTATTCGATATAGCAAGCGATGCTGAACACCCAAACCAACGTTGCGAAACCACACAAACTGAGAATTTTAAGAAGTCGGTCAATCGGGATTAGCTGGTAATCGCTGGTGTGTGGTATGGGCAGGAATATGTTCCGGGGCTCGCGTGACAGTGGCAGAGTATGGAACGTGGACAAATACGAACAAATGGTTTGTTTCGGGTGACGGTACATATACACGTGTGTGATGTACTTGCAGCAGGTATTTATCTTTTTGATCAGCTCTGCACACAACGGTCTTGTTTTAATAACAATCCTGTCGATTTTCTTGTAGTTGTCGTTGTCCTTGCACTGTACTCGCACTATGCTATGAAGAAGTTGGACTACTTGTTCGTCATTTATCTTTCCCATCCTATAGTCTAGCGCTGTTTGGATTAAAGTACCCGATGTCATCACAATAGTGTTTGGAATGGCTTCAAACATCTGTGCAAGGATTGTTGAGCCACAACGACCAGTGTTTGACACAAGCACAATTTGCGCTCTTGGATCGCCTAATTCATCGGCAAGCCTATGAAACGATGTGATTGGCATCACAACAATGTGTGTAGCAAATCTGAACTGTGACAAATACATGAAAGGGTTCAAATCAGAGCTGTAAACATCCACTTCTGGAGGAAGAACAGCAAAGAATGCCTGTTCTGTTGTTACAGTCAACAAAGTAATATGGTCTTTACAAACATCTTTAGGATGGACATATCCAGAATGAAACAGGAGAAAGTGTTCTGGTGAAGAAGGTTGAGAGTCTAGGTACTTGGCTCTGAAAGTAATTTTCAGGATCTGTGCAGAGGACTCATAGTGGGTCCTTGCCTTCAATTTTTCCTCTTTCCAACCAAAAGCAAATGAGAACCCAAGAACTGAAGAAATTAGGAGATTGACGATGTACATCAACCATTGCAGACCTCTGAGGACAATCACCTTCACCATCGTCATGTTTTACTGGAAAACAAGCATGAAACAATTAGGTGTGCTGTAAATGTACACCTATTTCAAAAATCGTTGACGCAGCTGAAGCTACAGTCCACACTCTAAAGCCTGCAAAGGATGTCGGTTACATGGACTTAATTTGTGATTTATTGCACGTTATTTAAAGAAATATTTGTATTTATATCTACGACAACAACATCTCGTTTTTGGTCAGTGATATAAATCAAACACGTACAACCAAAATATGTTATGAATAAATTGATGATAAGAGAAGAAAAACCAACATCGGATTGGTTGTACGATATTTTTGACTAGTGAAGACCCGTATGACCAATAGCAATTCTCTGAATTGCGAAAGGACGATTTTTGTCTGATAGAATTTTTTAGCGTAAATCTCAGTATGTAAATAACACACATTTGATAATTTTCTCGCTTTCTGATTGGTCGAGAGCCGTGGTAAATAAGAGTACATACCACGGTTGCTATTTTGCTCATTTTGTAATGTGTTAAAAAAAATATTCACGATAGTTTCTTGTAGTATGTCCTCTTATTTACCATGGTTGGCGCCGTCTCATCGTCTAAATTGTTGTGGACGGCACTCGACTTGGCGCCAACCGTGGTAAATAAGAGGACATACCACAAGAAACTATCGTAAATTTGTTAAAGTGCACCTGACGCCCTTCATGATATTTTGCAAATCTGTTGTACATGAGGTGTATAATAAGTGTACTTAATATTTCTTGACGTCGACCTCTCCTTTTTGAGATATGAGCATTTGAAATCTGAAAATGATTGGAAGATTTTGAAAAAAATTATTTGTGCAAGCCAAAATCGCCACACAAGTCTTTGCATTTTTACCAAAAAAATGTCCTGCACAAGGCTGCTGCCGAGTAAAAATTATTGCACCAACTAGATCTTCCACTTTAGTTCTTGGTTCTTGTGACTATTATTACGGCTAATTTCAACGGGCCAACTGGCGTATGAATTCTCTCTAGCTCAAACTAAGCGAAACAAAGATGATATCTAGCATTTCGAATTAAAGGTTTTTTCAAATTTTTATTCACCTTTTGCCTAAAACAAAACCCGCAGTGAAACGCTGTAAACACATTTTTGCGATCCAAAGTTTATCATGAGCTCAAGCTGTTTTGTCATGCATGAGTTATTATCATGAGTTCCATGATAATGGGACAGCCCTATTTTAAAGTCAGTGTCTATTAGTCGTGTTTATGTAACTGATAACCTGTATGATGCAAATCTTCCAATTCTTCGCTTTAATATTTATAACGAAAGTTGTTAAAGTGGATTTGTGATATGTGCTTATTGATTCCTGCCAGGGAAAACCCGCACGTACGAAAAGTAGCCTGATTTTCAGAGCGGGCCTGGGTCCTACGCCAAACGATAGCGTAGGACCCAGGCCCGCTCTGACAATCAGGCTAACGAAAAGTCGCTGTACTGTAATCATATTTTCTATGTTATTTTACTTGGACGAACTCCGTAGAGGTAACACAGATATACTGTAATTGAACATTGTTTGATATGGGGAGGGGGACAGGTGACGACTTGTCATTTTATTTATAGAATGTCTTGCCGTGTGACCTCTACGGCAAAATACAAAACAAGCACCCAAATTATCAGCGAATTAAGAAATCAGTAGAAAAAAAACGTTATTTTTATTGTTGCTTACATATTTAAATTAAGTAAATTAAATGAAAACGGCAGAAATAGTCGTGGGAAAACAACTGGCCGGTATGAATCCATTAATCCTTGTCACAATTCCATTAACAAATGGTTCGAAATGCTAGATATCATCTTTGTTTCGCTTAGTTTGAGCTAGGGAAAATTCATACGCCAGTTGGCCCGTTAAAATTAGTAATAATAGTCACAAGAACCAAGAACTAAAGTGTATTTAGTTAAATGGCAAAGAATTTAAGAATCGTCAGTTACCTATTAATTATATAATCATTCATTCATTCATTCATTCATTCATTCATTCATTCATTCATTCATTCATTCATTCATTCATTCATTCATTTTGAAAAAAATTTAAAATAATATAATATATAGCACATATGGCTATATCGGTTATTAATTACATTGAGTTGTATTGAATTATTACATGTTTAGAGCCTGATATGATTTTTACTCACTCGTTTTTTGTATCATATCGCGAACGAGCGTTTTTTAAAAAATAAACACTTATAAACCAGTAGCCCTCACTTGGTTGCTTATCTTTGTGTAATTATTTCATAACTGAATATTAACAACAATGTCTCATATAGTAGCAGTATAGATAATTTTATTGTCAAGATTTTTTATGATTTAGTTCGGTGCCAGATTCCGTATTTTCTTTTATCTGCACTGGGTTCATTTGCGGGCCGGCTATAGTGGGTTCATTTGCGGGCCTGGGATCATTTGCAGGCCTGTACAACTCACCAAGGGAGCACGGCAGACTGTTGTTTGTGGTTTGGATATATTCGATCTTTTTCGGGTGACACTCGTACATTACTCGTCCCTACGGGACTCGCTCGGCAATGATAGTTGTGCCCGCATTTTTACTGGTCAGTCGATTGACGAAATAAGCCATTTATGCAATTTAAAACTTTGAAAAGATGGTTGTAATTTAAAACCTTCAAAAGAACGAATATATCCAAACTACAAACAACAGTCTGCCGTGCTCCCTTGCTTCGTCTCAAGTCAGCGGGAAGTTCCGAGGTGAACAATAGATTACGTGGCGTCAACCGATAGTTTGTTCTGACATTGCAAAGCTAGATAGTCACATTTTACAGAAATATTGTTATAAATACTTACTAAAGTATTCTATTACAATAGCATTATCAGTTATTGATCACAGATCATGATTTCGGGACCATTATCGGTTGACGGTTGAAGTCTGCAATTTGAAACTTACAAGAATTCGATTCATTTATGCAAATTTCAAAACAAATTTCAAATCAAGTTTGGAAGAAGATAGGAACGCTTCTGAAGGTTTGGCTGTATTATATAAACATAAATTATAACTAGGTAAAACGAACAAATATTCGGAGCAACTTAAAAACGTGCAAGCCAGTCAGGCGCATCACATTGTTCCCAACTTTATCTATGATTACGTTATAGCTACCGATTGTTACTTACTTGGTCTCTTCTTGTCCACAATTGTCGAAGGCACTACTGTCCCTTATTCTACTTCTTTACAACTATCAGGCCACCTTTTATACACTCTTCGCCGTTCTTACTATTATTGCACAACCTTCTCGGTCGAAGATTTTGCAACAATTGATCATGTGTCAAATTCCCCCATAGCAACAGACCTTTAGCGGGCAAGCTTTTCAGACAGTCCTTGACAACTACATTTCTGTGTCACGCTAATATATATATTTTTACATCACTTGTGTGAATCCTCGCGCGCTGATTGGTTGATTTACCGTGATCAATAAGAGGACAGACACACTGTGCTTACGCCATCATGTCACACAACACTCGTGCGGAATTGAGGGAAAGTTTGTCATCGACAAAGTTTTTTCATCGAAAAAGGATTTTAAAAACAAGCTTATGGATAAACTATCAACAGTCCGGATCAGTCACCAAATTTGGCTACCGTGGTTTGTTGTCTAAAAGGATTATGACGTCATTATTCCGGTGGCTCATTTCACCCGCCGTAACATTCTGTTTTGGGGGTTTTGAAGATATTTCATCAATATCTTTGCGAGATTAACATATACCATGTTGAAGAGTATTATTCAGAGTACAGTTTCAGCTGGTTACCGGAGTGATGAAGCAAAGTGATGGCAAACGGTGAGTAGATTTACTAACCACATTGGTACTTCAAAGCAACATTTCAAACCCCAGTTTCCTAAATACATTGCCTACGTTCTCTCCATATGATTTTTTTGGTTCTACGAAAAAAATATAGAGAAATTCAGAAGATATTCATCTTCCATTGTGCGAAGTCTCAACATGGGCCGGTCTATAGAACGGTGGGCCGCTTTGATTTTGTCTCTGATTATCCAATTTGCCTAAGTAATCTATACGCGTACTGCACCTTACATGTTTACGTTTAAGAGTTCGCTCTATCGGTCGCTAAAGGCTGTGTTTTATTTGTCAATTGGCTTCGCAGCTAGTGTGAAGCTGTTCAAGAGTATTTCGTGAATGCTACATGCTATATATATCACTATGTAGAACTATGGAGTATAACTTCTGCTATAGAGATTTGACACTTGAATCAGTGCAGGCATGTGTATATTTTGTCTGTTAATTAAGTTTTAATTTAACCAATATGTTTCTGCTTGCTCTCTTTCAGAAAGTCAAAGCTCACATTATGAATATCTTGAAGACCGTTGTCGAATATGTAGATCAAACGTACGTGACGATTCCAGAAAAGTCAAAGCTTCTGTTTTGAAGACTGAATGTGATGACATCTGTAATCTAAACTGAATTTATGTCTCCCTGATGTACACCCGCCGTTGCTAT
Organism: Metridium senile; assembly: GCA_949775045.1. Classification (NCBI taxonomy): domain Eukaryota; kingdom Metazoa; phylum Cnidaria; class Anthozoa; order Actiniaria; family Metridiidae; genus Metridium; species Metridium senile. The sequence continues at coordinate 8,664,180 of OX459108.1, read as the reverse complement.
GTCACAAATGCAGAAAAATAGCACAGAGATCACTTAAGGCGAAAGGAAATGGCAAGAGTTTTACTTCATATAAAGTCCCTGTTGTATGGGGAAAGCATAACGTGACTCTGATTGCCCTTGTACTAGCTCCACAGACTCTGACAGTGATTACAAATGTGTTGATTACAAATGTCTTAATTTTTACACAGAGAATCAGAAAACAATATCAGTTACTTGAATAAAACAATACAATATAAAACAATCTCTAAGAACGACTATTTATTTATTATTTATTTGTTTTAAATGGTTACCTTCAGGCAGTCCCAAACATTCTATTTCTTGTAGTTTAAACTGTTTTCTTGTACAAAGGAAATATAGACTAAAGCGTAAACAGAAGATACTCGGAACCGTATTTCATACAAACAGTTCATGTGGGTTTCCATTTCAAGAGCAGAATGTCAAAATGTCTTAATATTATAAACGCATATAACCTTACTAAACTTTCACTCGATATATACATCGCGTTCTGAAATACGATGTCGTTGCATGCAAAGACAAAGTGAGATACAAATGGAAATTTGAAGATCTGACGTAAGAATACTTCAGTTATGGAATAATTTGCATGTTTCTCACATCCGTTGTCATGAAGAAGATGATCAAACTTCTTCTCAGTCGTAAACAATTTCGGGCGCCATTTAGATTTTAGTTGTGGGCCGGTTAGCGTTCATGTAGGTGTGACGTCATAAACTAAAAACGTGCTCTGATTGGCTGTTCTACTGTTTTGGTTTCTCAAATACCACAACAAACCACGGTAGCCAAATTTGGTGACTGATCCGGACTGATCAATGGAAATTACTTTTCTGTAAGTAGGAAATTTTAATAAATGTAACTATGCTGTCATAGAGTTGTTGTCGTTTAAATTTTATGCGTTTTTCAGTCTTTTCGACAAATTTTCACTTTCAATCAAATCGGTAGTCTTTTGAAGAAAAACGTGCCCAAAATTACATTTTGGACGAGCAACACCATTCTTTCAGGGCTGATTTGAAAAGCGTAGAATGTTTTACAAAGGATAGAGATATCAAGTATTGTGTAATCATCTATATCAGTCCGGATCAGTCACCAAATTTGGCTACCGTGGTTTGTTGTGGTATTTGAGAAACCAAAACAGTAGAACAGCCAATCAGAGCACGTTTTTAGTTTATGACGTCACACCTAAATGAACGCTAACCGGCCCACAACTAAAATCTAAATGGCGCCCGAAATTGTTTACGACTGAGAAGAAGTTTGATCATATTATTCCATAACTGAAGTATTCTTACTTCAGATCTTCAAATTTCCATTTGTATCTCACTTTGTCTTTGCATGCAACGACATCGCAAACCTGAATTCGATAGATTGATCTAGATATTTCAGAACGCGATGTATATATCGAGTGAAAGTTTAGTAAGGTTATATGCGTTTATAATATTAAGACATTTTGACATTCTGCTCTTGAAATGGAAACCCACATGAACTGTTTGTATGAAATACGGTTCCGAGTATCTTCTGTTTACGCCGCTTTAGTCTATATTTCCTTTGTACAAGAAAACAGTTTAAACTACAAGAAATAGAATGTTTGGGACTGCCTGAAGGTAACCATTTAAAACAAATAAATAATAAATAAATTGTCGTTCTTAGAGATTGTTTTATATTGTATTGTTTTATTCAAGTAACTGATATTGTTTTCTGATTCTCTGTGTAAAAATTAAGACATTTGTAATCAACACATTTGTTATCACTGTCAGAGTCTGTCAAGCTAGTATCTAATGGTACTTTGACCTTCCTTTATTTTAGCACAAGGGCAATCAGAGTCACGTTATGCTTTCCCCATACAACAGGGACTTTATATGAAGTAAAACTCTTGCCATTTCCTTTCGCCTTACGTGATCTCTGTGCTATTTTTCGGCATTTGTGACATAGAAACGGCGGGTGTACATCAGGGAGACATAAATTAGATTACAGATGTCATCACATTCAGTCTTCAAAACAGAAGCTTTGACTTTTCTGGAATCGTCACGTACGTTTGATCTACATATTCGACAACGGTCTTCAAGATATTCATAATGTGAGCTTTGACTTTCTGAAAGAGAGCAAGCAGAAACATATTGGTTAAATTAAAACTTAATTAACAGACAAAATATACACATGCCTGCATTCAAGTGTCAAATCTTTATAGCAGAAGTTATACTCCATAGTTCTTCATAGTGATATATTGAACAGCTTCACACTAGCTGCGAAGCCAATTGATAAATAAAACACAGCCTTTAGCGACCGATAGAGCGAACTCTTAAACGTAAACATGTAAGGTGCAGTACGCGTATATTACTTAGGCAAATTGTATACCCGGAGACAAAATCAAAGCGGCCCACCGTTCTATAGACCGGCCCATGTTGAGACTTCGCACAATGGAAGATGAATATCTTCTGAATTTCTCTATATTTTTTTCGTAGAACCAAAAAAATCATATGGAGAGAACGTAGACAATGTATTTAGGAAACTGGGGTTTGAAATGTTGCTTTGAAGTACCAATGTGGTTAGTAAATCTACTCACCGTTTGCCATCACTTTGCTTCATCACTCCGGTAATAAGCTGAAACTGTACTCTGAATAATACTCTTCAACATGGTATATGTTAATCTCGCAAAGATATTGATGAAATATCCTCAAAACCCCCAAAACAGAATGTTACGGCGGGTGAAATGAGCCACCGGAATAATGACGTCATAATCCTTTTAGACAACAAACCACGGTAGCCAAATTTGGTGACTGATCCGGACTGTATATGATCAGTTTTTATGCATTTTTATGCAATTTTTATGAAAGGGTGAAACCTGAACCCAGCTAATCGGCCATGTTTGACGTTCTTGTACTTTTTTAACTTCACTTAGCTCTCTAAAGACAAACAGTACACTGTATTTCTGTATGAAAATAGGCTTATATCTTTTTTTCCGGCTGAAAAAAGATCCCTTTCGTAAATTGTGTGATTTTCCGTAGCTTGAAAGAAACCATTGAGTTCGGTGCGTGACAAATTCGTCAGTTTTCGTCATTTAACTGACATTTTACCTTTTGTATATTTATTTTAATTTGTGTTGTAAAAAAAAACTTTGCAGTGAAACCCCTCGCTACGCTCGTGGTTCCACTTGAGTTTTGAACATTTTATGACGTCAAGAGTGTGTCAATAAGAGGACAGACAACTCAAAACCATGTGCAATTTGTTAAATGTAAACGAGACAATGTAACAAAGTCAGGGTGAAGTAAGAGTAAAAGTGAGTTGTTATACAACAAATACGTGTTTTGAATTTTAAATTTACATTCAATTTATGCATTTTATAATTTATTTATTATTGAAATGATTTTATTCATTATTCCGAGTCCTGGTTTTACAACATGCCTGATTCATGTACACGCGGTCAAACGGCAAAAACAATCATCGACTATCATGTGAAATTTGAGCATGATCAAACGCTATGATAGTCCATGATAGTCCATGATAGTGCATGATAGTTGGTGGTCAAACGCACATGATAGTTGGAACTATCATCAACTATCATGAACTATCATTGCAGTTTGACCGAGGCTTAATGCTTTTGAAGATCTATGCCTTGTAGGCCCCTCAATATCTCATTGATAAACTCACTGAAACACTTTTTAAAGAGTTTTCGCATATTTAAAATACCAGAAACTATTCCTTACTGCCTAAACCTCGAACAAACAGCCTAATAAAACATTTTTCTACAACTTCAATTAATCTCCTAAATAATGTGAACATTGATCCATTCTGAAACATCAAGAATGCCTGCAAGGCATACCTGTCGTACTCTGATGAAATCGTAAAATTACGACTGAACTTCAAAGTTTCTCGTATTTTTTAAATATACATATTTCTAGGCGCTAGCGTCTGATGTTTCTTGTTCAATCTTGATCTATTCCGTTCACATATAATGAAAATAATTATCATTTAAATCAAACATTTGTAGAGATTCTATTGTTCATATTCTCGATCGTGATTGAATAATTATGTTTTGGTGGTTCGCACTATAATAATAACTGACCCATAACTAGTCTAGACATTTTCACGGACAAATGAAAATCATAATAACTCGAAAATTACTTAAATTTGTAAGCGAAGAGAAACGAACTCCCTTGTTAAAACATTTTAACTCTTTGAGCTTTGGAACACAGTTAAATGAGCAAGGACAATCGTTCTATTGAAATGCTAAACTATAATCACAACTAATCAACATGCTAATTCAGTATATTATACTCCTGGGACACGTCAGTCCTGTGGTTTCAACACCACCCAGGAAATGAAATACAATAATTATAATCTTTTACTACACTATGATTTTCAGCAATCGATCTGACGAAATATTATAATAACAATAGTCGTTAGTCTTTTTCTAACTATTTACTGTATAAAAGACAAATTAATGGAAACTAGCGTGTAAACTAGTATAGGCTAGCTGCGTCGGTGTTTGATATAAACGATAGTTAGCCGACGAAGGGCCAAAGCTCGAAACGTTAGTAAAGTTAAGTCAACTATTTTAACGGTGTATATAAGACACACATAAAACATTTCGACCGTTTTTTTGTGCTTCGAGCGGAGTTAATAGAGGGGAATGTAAAAGATCATAAAAGTCATAAACGGCATCATGCAATGGCTTACCAATATGAGCTCTTCAAAACAAAAGCGAGGCTGCAGCTGACTTAAAGAAGACCTGTTCGAGCCTTACTGCGGTTTCGAAAAGACTAGTTTGAACACTGATGTTTTGTCGAAGTAAAAGGAAAAGCATTTATAGCTTCGGTAGTTTCTTTAGCTGGTCAGTGCAGTCTCCCTCTTCTCAAATAAATCAATACTCCCTTCTACGGTTATCTAAAGCTACTCAAAACTTTGCAGAAGTTAGTAGGAAGACAAATGCAAAATAAAATGTACCTTGTTTGAACTCTGATGTTTACGACGAGGTCTCAGGCCAAGAGGATGAATATATGGATTTGAACTTTACAATGTAAAGTATATAGGCGAGACTCAGTATAAACTTATCCGAGCAATTAGAAATGCTCTCAGTGAAGAAACAGAGATAATGTGCTTTACTGGTAGAGCTGACTTACAAAACACACCATGCATTCATAATGTTTTAGCCTGCGGGCCGGGAAAATAGATATTGTAATGTAAATGAGCAATGATTGAATAGACCATTTCACAGTTCCGACCGCGAATAATAATTCCAAGTCGAGGTTCGCGTTGCCACACATAGCAAAACTATAATTTATCACGCACAGCAACTCCAACCTTAACTTGGAACTATCATTTCGTGGTCACTGAACGGAACTGTGAAAAGGGCTATTGCAAAACAGTTTGATACGCATGGCATGAGTTTCAGACGATTGTAATAACAGCTACAACAATACATGAACGTAGTTTACAGCGGAAATCGTTGCATCGCGACCAGCCATGTAAACCCACAGGGAGCCCAAGCTCATCACTTGTGATCTTTTACAGTAAATGTATGGAGTCGAGAGATATCCTTTCGCTGTGCCTCAAATATACAATAATACAAACTTTTTTTTACGTAGATAGTTGTGTATAATTGTTTTCTAGTCTGTGACCGAGTTTAAGCTCAATTAGAGCGATTTTGACGAAAATACCCCAGAAAGACAAAGAAGAAGACAAGGGTGGAAACAAATCGAGCCGAGCCGAGCCGATCGATCTTACTTCTCACCTAAATTCGAGTGCTAAATGAAACTCTACACTAATTCGAACCACATAATGAGAAAGACTGATAAATTTTCTAAATATATATGTAGGTTGAGTCAAAATCGGTTATGGTTAGCCGGAGTAAGGATTCGAATAAAACACGAAAAGTTCGAACGAAAACCACCGAAAACATCCGTTCGACTAGTACCTAGGACACCAAACAGCTCCCGGGTCCCCTAAGTCAAGTTTTTGACATGTTCAAAAAAAATTCATCAGCTTCATCTTCAATATGAAGTAGTCCTTTACTTTTGTACTGTCTGTCTTCTGTTGCTCCTAGGCAGTACAGAAGCAAACATGCCTATTTCAGGTGGTTCTTTCATATGAGCGTGCTAAAATATTGAAATATCTGTTTACTTGAAAAATCATTTTCCGGTACATATTATGGTATTTATGACAGTAGTCTATAGTAATTTATTTTTAAGACGGATAATATAAAGCTATTATTATTATTCAAATATGTTTATTTTTCTATTTCAGAATGACAACCAGTCAGTTAATGATGCCTCTCTATAGTGTAGTGATATTCATATTAACAACGTCCATCGTACTATATGCTCATGGAGATGATATTGTTGAAAACATGCAAGCATTGTTCACGGCTATAGAGCTATAGAAGGTGAGTTGACTCAAATAGATGCAGTTCTATGCACCAGCCAGAAATATTTCCGAATTTCACAGGCTTAAAAAATAGACGGTTTTTCTTGTAATGGATTGATATTATTTTAATGTTCGTTGCTAGAAAGACTGTATTCAACCCGTCCGACTAAAAGCCAATATCTATCGGGTTTTTCAGTGATGTGCAGATGTCCTCCCATATATATTTTTGCTTTTTTCTGATAAACAAGAAAGAAATCATTGCCTTTACTTCGTAGCCGGTATGGGCGCCATATTGTTGCTTCGCCTGTCACGCAATGATTGGCTGAGCGTGCAAATCTAAAAATAGCTCGCTCCCTTTTCTGATAGGGTATAGGTTTATTGTCAAGATGGACACTTCTGGTTATGAACTTTTGACGCTAGTGGTGAGCAAGGACTTGTATTTAGTCTTTTTATCAGTGGTCAGTCGCTCTAACCACTGTGCTACTGATGAACCCTAGTGGTGAGAAAGGACTGGTTTTTAGTATTTTTGTCAAGTATGTTAAGGTCTGGCTTTTTCCTTGTGAAAAGACCCCCGCCAAGAATTAAGATTGTGGCTTCGTACTTTCAAGATATTCGTTAGTTTTCAATGATGATATCTGACGACTGCAAACTCATGTCCGAAAACACGAATGTTCCATTCAAATTGCATACTGGTATCTAACCCATCCTGGATGAAGGCCGCGTCTTCATGCTAAACAACCAGTCTATTGAACAAAAGCCTTTTGTTATTCCTTGAGGGCGCGGGAGGTCTTCCTGTGGTGTATTTGTTTGAATGCGCGCGGATGGGATTCCTGTGGCTATTTGCAAGCGATGTTCTCGAAAAATCGCGTGGTGTCGAACAGGGTAGTATTTTGACAAGGTATTAGGTTCGGTAACGTGACAAATTTATTTTCGCTTTTTGCTTCAAAACCATGCTAATTCTTATGTGATAATTAATCGTTTTGAAAACAACTTGTGTTAAAAAGCAACAACATCTAAATAGTACATAAGTGTTAATATGTGATCACGTGAATAGAAACTATTTGCATTAAAATGTAGCTAAAGTGTACGAAGTTGATTAACACATATGTATATGGTAATTAAATTGACTTATATTATAGCCTCGTTTTCATGCAATTAGATTCAATTCACGTGACCCAACCCCTAAAAATACTTGGATGTTTGTTGGTAATACAAGCTTGTTTCGAGATGATTCATGAGAATTAGCATGGTTTTTAAGCACAAAACGTTCGTACCTCGTTTCCATGCTGGAGGTCAAATGGTCAATATTGACGGCCATCTAGCAAGTTTACAGGTTGTCAACAAAGTTTTTATTGTTCCTTAGGGATATCTTAACATATCTAGATAGGTGGCTTGCTTAATTTCTTCATCCAAGTCCCACGGGATTACATTTGCTGCTTGACTAATAGTCTAATTCATTATTATTATTTTTGTAATTGTACCATTGTACCATTGTGACAAAAAATAAATAAACTAAACTAAATATAACTAATAATACTAGTTCAGTTTGATATAAATTTGATACAATGATATAATGACAAAAATAATAATTGTTCTGGCTTGAAATCTTGTCCTTCCGTAGTCACTCAACAAAGCTTCAGTTTTGCATGGTGGCTGTTGGTTCAAGTAAGTGACTCTAGTATAGAAAAGACATCCAGGGATAGCACCGAGACTGCGCTGTGTGCTATCGAGCGATTTTATTTAATTTGGACCCGCCGTGTAATGTGAAGTGATGTCGTATCACTTTACGAGTGAAATCATATCATATCATTTCACAGCAGATATAGTTTTTATTCACCGCTTTATCACATGGATATCTAACCTTAATGTTTAATAAGTGAAAGTGGTTACCCATAACATCTAATGTTCCCCAAGGATCTATACTGGGACCACTCCTCTTCCTTGTCTACGCCAACGATATGCCTGAATATGTCAAAGATGGCTCTAAGTTTGCTCTTTTTGCAGACGATTCAAAGCTTTATAATGTCATTGAATCTGAATCAAGTCAGCGCACCCTTCAAAGTGACATTGATGGTATACATTGTTGGAGTGTCGACTCTAATATGGAATTTAATGTCGCAAAGTGCAAAGTACAGTAAACACCCGCATATCAGAACAAATGGATAAAGAACACCAGGCTGAAATTTGGCCAACAAAGTACCATATAAATAAGAACAATATATAAGATATATAAGAACCAAAATCAGCCTGAACCGAAAATCTTGTGTTCTTATATGCGGGTGTTTACTGTATTACATATGTCCGAAAAAGTAGGTAGATCTATTCTTTTAAATCGATATAACCTTGATAATGAAGATCTTCATCAAGTAACGCACACTAAAGATATTGGCGTCACCGTCACAAGTGACCTAACTTGGACAAAACATATAGAGAAGGCACGCGGAAAAGCCAACCGATCACTTGGCCTTATAAAAAGAATATGCGGCAGGGTCACCACTGACCAGAAAACTAGGGGTCATTTTTACTCCACACTAGTAAGACCACAACTAGAGTATGCTTCAAGTGTATGGTCACCAAATGCAAATGTTGCTAAACATATCGAAGACTTATAGAGAACGTCCAACGCAGAGCTACAAAGTTCACCCTCAACTATCCTGAAGACCTGACATACAATGAAAGACTCTTTATACTTGAGATGCAGCATTTGGAATACAGACGACAGATGGCTTATCTAGTTCTACTGTACAAAATTCGAAATGACCTTAAACAGCATCTTCTTCCTTCTACTAATCCAAACTTTAACTCTCGCAGCTTTGATGGAAATAACTACACTGTCTTGAACATGCATATATATATATATATATATCATTAGCAAATATAATATTATTAATTTTAACCCTTTTCAATAGTGTATTTTTACAGTAATTCTTGTTTAGCTTAGTATTCAGTTTGATGCATTAGTTAGTATTTTTTGCAATTTATATTTTAATTAACATTTATATTTTTATTATATATTTTTTTTACGTAGGAGTAGGATATTCAATTGGGGCGTAAGCTCTGTTTCCCACTCCCGTCACATCTATATATCCTTTTTTATTATTAATAGTATTATTTTTGTAATTGTATTAGTGTGACAAATAAACTAAACTAAAGATAAAATATGAGCGGGAGACCTTTATGTGCATTTAAAAGGGCGAGCCACAAACGAGCCAAATTTCTCTTGAATAGGATATGGATTTTTCGAGTGTTTTAAATAGGGTCAGGTTATCCCCCGGGGTGTGTTAACTAGCACATAAATGTCATATTTAATCAAGTTGGTTCAATCAAGAGAGTATGAA